>JARQOD010000010.1:17848411-17890721 GCA_033576555.1 Oophaga sylvatica | reverse complement strand
GCAGACAACATAACCTGTTCCCTGAAAAAATCTGTCTGCCAGAGTGCATTTTACCACTAACACCTGGACGAGCAAACATGGGCAGAGGCGTTACATCTCACTGACTAGGCACTGTGTGACTCTGGTGGCTGTGGGGGCATGCGGTCAAAGGGCTGCTCAATAAGTCTTTGAATCATCAAGGATTGTGGGACAAACCACTGTATCTAACAGTTTCTCCAATGGTTCTGGCTCCTCCACCTCCTCTTGTGATGGACGTGCAACAGTCAGGAGATGAAGAGGATAGTGATCCCCTCTCTGTTGTCCATGGTTGGCGGGTGTGGGTTGGAGGATGCAACCTTAAGTGTTACCACGCCAAAAAAACACACCACGGACTTGGACCTCATGGAAGCGCCCGACACTTGAGTGCCTTCTTGCTGCACTATCTTCAACATGATGTCTGTATTCTTAGGGTTAGAAATAGTGCTGGCTTCTGTGTTGCCACTCTGCTAGATCCACAGTACAAGAGCAAATTTAGCCAGGTGCTTCCATCAGGAAAAGGATGCATGCATGCTGGAGTATCAAAACACACTTGCAGGCCATCTTTCCCCAAGACAGCAGTGAGGCAGTGTGGATCCCAGTTCTAGACATCCGACATCAAGGCATTATCGTAAAAGCAGTAGCAGCAGCAGGCAGCAGTGTAATTGACATAATCAATTTCTGGGAGTCATTTCACACATTTTTAGACCAGCCAGTGCACCAGTAGAACAGAGTACCAGTCTGACATACTGCGAACGACTGGAGATGATGGTGCAGGAGTTTCTGGAGCTCAATATCAATGCCATCAGGGGGAGTGTGGACCCTTTTACATTTTGCTCGCCTGTCACACCTTGGAGGTTTTGTCATGCCCAGCAGCCAACATTCTCTCAGAACTTGTCTTCAGCAGTGCTGATGGTGTCCTGATGGATAAGAGCATCCGTCTATCCCCTGAAAGTGTAAACTGCATAACTCATCAAAATATACAAGTCATGGATCGCCAATGACTTTTGCACCACAGTCGCAGGCTGGGCAGACTAGCCGATGGTGTCATTTTTAGTGTCATGCATTAATCTCGTGTTATTGCAGTCTGTGGCATCTTTGTGGTGTCTTCTGTGCCTGCTGTTGCTACTGCTGCTGATGTTACAAACAATGTTTTGAAATGTGGAGATTCCAGTTTGGGTCTCCTTCTGGTGAATTGCCAGTAGTGGAAGGTGTGACCGAAGTCTATTATAATGTTTCTACTCTGGAAATTTATGCCACTTTAGTGATGTGTGACAATAATTTTTTGAAATTTGGAAAATCCAGATTGAGTCTCCATCTGGTGGGTTGCCTGTAGTGGAAGGGGTGTCATAGGGCCATTATACTATTTCTACTCTGTGGAAATTGATGCCACTTTAATGATTTGTGACAATAATTTTTTGAAATGTGGAGAATCCAAGTTAGGTCTTCTACTTGTATGTTGCCTGTAGAATTGGGGTCCCAGACAGGCAGGCCTGCACTTACTTTCACTCAATTGCCTGTGTTACTATCCTTAGATTTTTCTATCATTAGTACTCTATTAAACTCATGTTGTATGCCATCTGAGTGTGGCTGGAATTAAAAAAATAAATAAATTTGGAGATGTTGCATGAGGTATCAGGGCTCCCACCTAAGAATACTTCACCACTCTGTTAACCACCAGTTTCTCATTGAAACTTCAATTTCAAGCTGTAAATGCTGGGCAGACCCTGATACCTCATGCTTGACCCATGGCTAACTGATTCAGTGCCATTATAAAAGGTTCTACTGTGAGTCAATTGATCAGTCAACAACCTGTGTTACTTTCCTAACATTTTTCTACCAATAGTACTGTATAAAACTGATGTTTGTGCTGGAATAAAAAAAAATTGGAGGTGTTTCATGAGGCATCTTGGCTCCCAGCTAAGAAGGCTTACACCACTCCCTTAACCACCAGGTCCTCATTAAAACTTCAATTTCAAGCTGTAAAAGCTGGGCCAGACTCTGATACCTCATGCATGGCCCATGGCTGACTGCTGCTGTGCCATTTGCAAATTTCTACTCTGGGTCAAGGATGCAACTTTTTCCATCATACATGATGGCACCACGAGAGAGGGGAATCCGCCCATCAAGGACAGGAAACCTTCAAGATAAAAGGGGCGGCTCCTCTCTCCGCATCAGTTGGTTTCCTGTCCTCGATGGGAGACCCTCAAGATAAAGACTCTCGGATGAAGAGGATGCCTAGGCCTGGGTCGGATGGTAACGGTGGACGTTTGTTCATCACATCCGTCACCAGGTACTGGAGGTCGCCTCGGGGGTCAGGTATACCCTGCCCCCCCTGAGCGAAGCATGGCCTCTGCCTTTTTTGCAGACTATTTTTCCCTACGGCTCCCTTATGGCGGTCGTAGATGGGGGCAATCCTCGGGGAACACTTTTCAGTGTATCCCCTGTTGATATTGGGCCATGCAGCCTGATAGCACATCAGTGCCAGGCATCATAGAATGCCCCACCTCCTACTCCTCCTCCCCCCCCTTTTTTCCCCCGATACCTGGGGCACCGGCAGCAGATCCAGGATGACAAAGGGACACTGGATGGTGATCGCTGTGGAGGCTTCCATTGGAGGCAGGGGAGACCAAAAAAAGAACCGCTGCATAGAACGGCGTTTTCCGGTTGTCTCCTGCACTCTGACCAACACGTGCAGCAGACATTAAACCGGAAGTCGCGTACCGGAAGTCGCGCTCCGGATATGACGGGGGCGCATCCCGGGCCGGTAAGGTGGTCTCCTGGTTGCAGGAGAAAAGCATGAGCGCGCGCCGGACGTGGCGACCGGGCGCGCGCATACACCGCGCATGCGACGGGCGCTTGCGGGCAGTATTCAAAAAAAAAAAAAGGCGGGGGGAGCGTCACGACGCACGCGACAGCGCACCTGTGCACAGAAGTCTATTTAAATCCCCACTTCCTTAAAGATTACTGTTAAGGCCACGGTCTATAGGTGACAGGCATAGCTGGAAAGCGAGTGCAATGGAGAATTTATCACCGGGGCACCTGGACTCACGCCAGGAGGTACATACCAGACGGTCTCTGTCTGGTGAAAAGACCCAGACACGCCACAGCAACAGCCGCTCGGACAGCTTGAGAACGGGACACAGCAAAGAAGGATCTGTGATATCGGAGGGAGCCAACCAGTCTCCGGAACCGGTACCGTCCATTACAGCGTCCGAGTGGTGAGTGAACTTCGAGAAAGTCCAGTACATTAATGTCTGTTCTCTTTCTCTCTTTTCCGCATATATCTCCTTTTTTCCCTCTCACATACACATGGGAAAATTAGGCAGGTTATAAAAAGAGTAAGGCGAAAACCAGAAATAGGGAATGTCCCTTATGCAAAACCCCACTAGAAACAGCTTGGCCTAAAGATTTATGCCAGGATTGTATCACCAAAACGCTGGCGGAAGAAACGCCCTCCTTTGCTGAGAGCCTAAAATCCCTAATACAAGCGGAAGTCTGTAAATCGATGAAAGCTTTCCATACAGCAGATATGGACGGCAAATCCAGAGACAGATCTAACGTCTCAGGGATATCTCAGGAAGATTCCTCTGGAGCAGAGAGGGACTCTAGCAGGTCCCGTAATACTGACAGCAGCTCAGAGGATGAAAACGTCTTCCCGATAGAAGCAACGGATAGCCTAATAAAAACAGTCCGCTCTACCATGGGACTAGTAGAAGACAAACCCAAAAGAACACCCCAAAAACTCATGTTCGTGGGGCTTCAAAAGAAAAAAACGGAAAACATTTCCTATTAACGACCAGTTAAAGGACCTTATTATAAGGGAGTGGGAGAAACCAGAGAAAAAGTCTCATGTTACTAGCGCTCTGAAAAGGAAATATCCTTTTGATGAGCAAGCATCCTCATCCTGGGATAGAGCTCCAAAGATAGACGTAGCGGTGTCAAAAATCGCCAGAAAATCCTCCTTGCCTTTTGAAGATCTAGGTACTCTGAGAGAACTGCTAGATAGAAAGACAGACGTCTGTTTAAAATCAGTCTGGGAAACTTCGGCAGGTGCATTAAGACCGGCTATTGCGGCTACTTGTGTGGCCAGGTCTCTAAACGTTTGAGTAGATAACTTGGAAGACCAGGTGAAACAAAAAGTCTCCAGAGAAAAAATCTTAGAAGCCATACCAGCCATCAGAGCAGCAGCGGGTTTCCTAGCGGAAGCCTCAGCGGATTCAGCAAGGTTGGCAGCTAAATCCGCAGCGCTAGCTAACGTAGGACGCAGAGCTGTGTGGCTTAAGTGCTGGCCAGGTGACATCCAGGCAAAGATGAAGTTATGCTCCCTACCCTGCGAGGGCAGTTTCTTATTTGGACCTGCGCTGGATGAGGTATTAGAGAAGACTACGGATAAAAAGAAAAACTTTCCGAAACAGCCTTTTCAAAATTTTCGTCGCTCCTTTCAGAGAAATCGTAAATTTGGAAGGCAGCACTACAGAGAACGGGACAAGAAAGTTCAAGACAAGCGATCCAGAGGAGGGAGAGGCTTCTACTTCGGTAAGCCCTCCAAAGAAGATAAGAAGCCCTCCCAGTGACGGTCCTTCTCAGGTGGGAGGCAGGCTCTCTCACTTCCTTCCAGCCTGGGAGAGGATTTCGTCCAGTACCTGGATCTTGCAAATAATACAATCAGGGCTGGAATTAAAATTCCACCACCGTCCACCAAACAAGTATATGCTAACTCCCCAACAATCCTCGTTAGAGAAACAGTCAAGTCTGGAGGAAGAAGTAATCACCCTTATACAGAAACGTGTCCTGGAAAAAGTCCCAGTAGAGGAGGAAAAACAGGGGTTTTATTCCCGCTGTTTCTAGTAAAAAAACCAGACAACTCCTGGAGGACGATCATAAACCTAAGGGCTCTCAACAGCTTTTTGATAATTCCATCCTTCAAGATGGAGACGATAAGAACAGCAGTGAATCTCCTCTTTCCTCAATGCTATATGGCGGTTCTCGACCTCAAGGACGCTTACTATCACGTCCCAATCCGGAGGGCAGACCGCAAATATCTCAGAGTATCATATAAAATAGGGTCGCAATTACATCATCTGCAGTACAGAGCCCTGCCCTTTGGGATAGCAACAGCCCCACGTGTCTTCACGAAATTGATGGCAGAGGTCACAGCACACCTGAGAGAGAGAGATACGCTAATAATACCCTATCTGGATGATTTTCTAATAGTGGGAAGAAATTTCCCGCATTGTCAAGATCAGGTCAATATCGTGATAGACACCCTACGGAGGTTGGGGTGGCAGCTCAACCTCAAAAAATCCAAGCTGGAACCAGCAACAACCCACATCTTCCTGGGAATAACGATAGACTCTATGACACAGGAATGTCGTCTTCCAGAAGAAAAGGAGCTCAGGATAAAACAAATAACAACAACAATAATACAAAAACCTCAGATTACGCTAAGGAAAGCTATGTCGGTGTTGGGATCTCTAACGGCATGCATACCAGCGGTAAAGTGGGCTCAGTTCCATACAAGGAAATTACAGTGGAATGTGTTACAGGAAGATCTAGTCCTCCAGGGACATCTAGACCAGAAGATCACACTTCCAATCCCGGTACTCCAATCGCTCCAATGGTGGCTGACAATAGATACATCTCCTCGAGGGATTCCGTGGAAATTCACGGTCTCGAAGGTAGTCACAACAGACGCCAGCCCTTGGGGGTGGGGAGCCCATCTGGATACTCTGTGGCTCCAAGAACCGTGGAAACAGGAAGAGAAACAACTATCTTCAAACGAATGGGAACTCTTGGCGGTCGAAAGAGCGCTGCGAGGTCTACTACCAACTATATCAGGACATCATGTCCGAGTCCTGTCAGACAACCGGACAGCAGTCGCTTACATAAACCACCAAGGAGGCACCCGTTCCCGGTCACTGATGGACATAACAGAAAAGATTATGGCTATTGCAGAGCGCCACTTCCACTCATTATCAGCCCTACATATAAGAGGCATAGACAACCAAAAGGCAGATTATTTGAGCAGAAACCACCTGAAGCAGGGAGAGTGGGCATTAAGAGTCCATTTTTCATCAGATAGTTCATATGTGGGGGAAACCCAGCATAGACCTCTTTGCCACAAGGACCAACAAGAAGCTGCAAAAATTCTGCTCTCTGAATCCTGCGGACAGACCCTTGGCAGTAGATGCCTTCAGAATAAGCTGGACGTCGGGACTTCTGTATGCCTTTCCCCCAGTATGTCTAATTCCATTAGTTCTGAAGAAGATCAGGGAGGACAAAGCCAAGGTGATCTTAATAGCTCCCTTTTGGCCAAAAAGACCGTGGTTCTATTGGCTAAAGACAATGTCCGTAACAGATCCGTGGGTACTGCCGGAAGACCAGGACCTTCTTACGCAGGGTCCTTTCAGTCACCCTCAGAAATCCAGGCTACATTTGACGGCCTGGAATTTGAGAGGTCACTATTAGGGAAAGAGGGTTTTCAGACGCAGTAATATCTACCCTACTCCGCAGTAGAAAACCTATAACCACAAAAATTTATGCCAGAATATGGAAAAATTTTTTATCAAATTCTCCGTCAGTACGGGAAGGGGAGATCCCAATAGTGGCTATATTGGAATTTCTACAAAAGGGCCTAGAACTAGGGCTAGCGGTTAGCACCCTTAAAGTTCATGTATCTGCCCTCGCAGCCCTGTTTAGCCATGATTTAGCAAACAACAGATGGGTAGCCAGGTTCATTCGGGCCTGTAGTAGAGCAGATTCTGTTCCATCCCCTGCTCCTCCACCATGGGATCTCAATCTAGTTCTATCGGCCTTAATGGATAGTCCCTTTGAGCCCCTTAACACAATATCCGATAAAGCTCTGACCATTAAAACCACTTTATTGATAGCACTTACATCAGCCCGTAGGATTGGTGACCTACATGCGTTATCAGCCGACCCTCCTTACACTCGAATTCTAGATGACAGAGTAGTATTGAGGCTAGACCGACCCTGCATACTTACCCAAGGTAGTATCAAAGTTCCATAGAGCTCAGGAAATAATATTACCATCTTTCTGTCCTGACCCTAGCAACTCAAAAGAGGAAAAACTACACTGTTTAGATGTTAGATGTATCCTAAAATATCTAGAAAGAACAAAAACTTGGAGGAAAAGCAAGTCATTACTGGTCTCATTCCAGGGGGCGAGAAAAGGCCTAGGAGCCTCTAAACAAACTATAGCTAGATGGGTGAGAGAGGCCATTATGCTAGCTTATAGTAGTGTAGGCAGGGCTGTTCCTGAAGGACTTAAAGCCCACTCCACAAGAGCCATGTCGACATCTTGGGCGGAGAAAGCAGATGCTACAATCGACCAAATATGTAAGGCGGCCACTTGGTCTTCTCCGTCAACTTTCTTCAAACACTATAGACTGGATTTATCTGCCACCTCTGATCTCACGTTCGGGAGAAGAGTGTTGGAAGCAGTGATCCCTCCCTAAAACAGAATGCGATCTCTGTAATTCTCTCGTGGTGCCATCATGTATGATGGAAAAACACGGGTATTACATACCTGGTAATGTGTTTTTTCATGAGACATGACGGCACCCTTATATTCCCGCCCTTGATCACGTCACTAGTTGGGTGCATTATTATTATTATTATTTTTTCACACCCTTGGATTGGGGTAATTAAGATTGTAAAGAATGTATTATTTATGTGTGTACTAACATGCGGAGTTCCTCTCGTGCTCTGTAAAACAACTGATGCGGAGAGAGGAGCCGCCCCTTTTATCTTGAAGGTTTCCTGTCCTTGATGGGCGGATTCCCCTCTCTCGTGGTGCCGTCATGTCTCATGAAAAAACACATTACCGGGTATGTAATACCCGTGTTTCATGGTGTCTGCCCCTAATTTTAGCTGTTTGGGAAGCTTTTTGTCACCCTTAAGGTGTTGTGTATATACGTTTAGTTTGGCCTCCTATTGAATCTAATAGGGTTTGGATATGTTTGTCAAATTGTTTGGCGAACGTCTAAACGTTCGGCGAATTGAACCAAACCTTGAAAGGTTTGCTCATCTCTAGCGCTGAGCCCAAAAAGTGGCCACACTAAGCAGTTGACCTTCAAATGTATGTAGAAAGTTGAGAAAATTCCAGAAGTAATACATAGATAGGTAGAAAATAATCATTGTGACTACTTCTATCTGGATATATTAATTAAATAGTATGCAAATAAACTCCGCTATCATATATTATATCATTATAATAAAATGTACTTGTTTATACTTATGAAGTCAGAACTCCATTTTCTCTAGTCCTATACAGTTGTGCTCAAAAGTTTACATACCCCTGCTGAATTTTTGCTTTCCTGGCCTTTTTCAGAGAATGAAAACACCAAAACTTTTTTCCGCTCATGGTTAGTGGCTGGGTGAAGCTATTTATTGTCAAACTACTGTGATTTCTCATTTTAAATCACAATGACAACCCAAAACATCCAAATGCAAATAAACATCTAAACAAGCCTGATGCATTTTGGAAACAAGTCCTGTGGACTGATGAGGTTAAAATATGGCACAGGGAACATTTCATGTGTAGAGAAGAATGGATTCAATGAAATTTCAACAAATTCTTGATGAAAACATAAAACTATCTGTAAAAAATCTGAAGTTGTAAAGAATATGGCTTCTACAAATGGATAATGATCCTAAACACATGTCAAAATCCACAATAGACTACCTCAAGATACGCAAGCTGAAGGTTTTACAATGGACCTCACAGACCTCTGATCTGATTTGATTGACAGCTTGGCTGTCCAATCGGAGACTGGGAGGTGCTGGGGTGTCTCCAGGTATTCATTGTCCCAGGTGATTGCCCAGCTATTTACCTGTCTTTTAGTGCCAAACCTCTGCCAGACATAGCTTCAGCTAAGTATGGTTGTTTTTATCTGTGCCTCCTGTTTTGCTTCATGATCTTTTGTTGTCTGATCTTGGACCTTGTTCTGACCCTCCATCTGTTTAACTCCTTTGTTCTGATCCACTATTTTCCTGGTATTTTGACCTCAAACCATTACCTGACTATGCCTTTGTGTCTTTCATTAATGATGTACCTCCTGGCTTTTGGCCTTGGGCAACTTGACTATCCCGACTCACGGGCTTGTCCATGAGAAGTGACCAGTAATAATTCCTGGTCCTCCTATATTATCTAGCTGTTACTAAAAACAGTATTCTGTGGGTTGCACATGAATGTGACTGAATATAAGAACAAGAACTTGTGTATTTAATTGGTTGCAGTATTTAAAGCCCTGTTGCCTTTGTTGCTTTTCTAAGGCAGACATAGGTAAACAGGTTATGGATGGGTCACTAACCATGGACCAGTACTGTGTACTTGCCCGCTAGCCCTTGTACACACCTCAGTGTTGTTGCTCAATATGTAAACCACTGTTATGTAAAAACAAAACACAACCATAAGCATCATATGTAATTACTTGCTCCTTAATGACAGCATGAATTTACTGTGATCTTCTATAGACCTGTCAAGCGCAAGTCAATAAGACATTTCAGAATGAGACTATATAATTAGTGCTTGTTGAATTAACTAAATGTCCAAACCTCAAGGTGCTAGATCCAATGAAATTTTACTGTACTGATATACAGTATATCTATTTCTATGTTTCTTTTTCTCAGTCACGACTGGAATAATTTTCCCACCTCACTGTGAGGTTCAGACTGCCATCACTCATAATGAACATCGAAATGACGCACAAAGCATGTTAGAATAGATTTGGAAATTCGAGATGTGGCAAGTTCTCCCCAGGGGGTTGGTGAATCCTAGTGGAAGAATACTCCCATGCACCTCCACCCAAACAGGAAGCTATTCTCAACTAAATTGTCGGAAGCGGGTTTATGTGCTATATTAAAACAGTTTTATCCTTCCTATTATAGTGTTTGATGTTCAGTACCACTCATGTCAGATAGACCTCTCAGCACATATACAGGTCCTTCTCAAAAAATTAGCATATAGTGCAAAATTTCATTATTTTCCATAATGTAATGATTACAATTAAACTTTCATATATTTTAGATTCATTACACACCAACTGAAATTTGTCAGGTCTTTTATTGTTTTAATACTGATGATTTTGGCATACAACTCCTGATAACCCAAAAAACCTGTCTCAAAAAATTAACATATTTCAACCGTCCAATAAAATAAGTGTTTTTTAAAAACAAACAAAAAAAACATCAAATAATAAAGTTCAGTTATGCACTCAATACTTGGTCGGGAATCCTTTTGCAGAAATGACTGCTTCAATGCGGCGTGGCATGGAGGCAATCAGCCTGTGACACTGCTGAGGTGTTATGGAGGCCTAGGATGCTTCGATAGCGGCCTTAAGCTCATCCAGAGTGTTGGGTCTTGCGTCTCTCAACTTTCTCTTCACAATATCCCACAGATTCTCTATGGGGTTCAGGTCAGGAGAGTTGGCAGGCCAATTGAGCACAGTAATACCATAGTCAGTAAACCATTTACCAGTGGTTTTGGCACTGTGAGCAGGTGCCAGGTCGTGCTGAAAAATGAAATCTTCATCTCCATAAAGCATTTCAGCCGATGGAAGCATGAAGTGCTCCAAAATCTCCTGATAGCTAGCTGCATTGACCCTGCCCTTGATGAAACACAGTGGACCAACACCAGCAGCTGACATGGCACCCCACACCATCACTGACTGTGGGTACTTGACACTGGACTTCAGGCATTTTGGCATTTCCTTCTCCCCAGTCTTCCTCCAGACTCTGGCACCTTGATTTCCGAATGACATGCAAAATTTGCTTTCATCAGAAAAAAGTACTTGGGACCACTTAGCAACAGTCCAGTGCTGCTTCTCTGTAGCCCAGGTCAGGCGCTTCTGCCGCTGTTTATGGTTCAAAAGTGGCTTTACCTGGGGAATGCGGCACCTGTAGCCCATTTCCTGCACACGCCTGTGCACGGTGGCTCTGGATGTTTCTACACCAGACTCAGTCCACTGCTTCCTCAGGTCCCCCAAGGTCTGGAATCGGTCCTTCTCCACAATCTTCCTCAGGGTCCGGTCACCTCTTCTCGTTGTACAGCGTTTTCTGCCACATTGTTTCCTTCCAACAGACTTCCCATTGAGGTGCCTTGATACAGCACTCTGGGAACAGCCTATTTGTTGAGAAATTTCTTTCTGGGTCTTACCCTCTTGCTTGAGGGTGTCAATGATGGCCTTCTTGACATCAGTAAGGTCGCTAGTCTTACCCATGATGGGGGTTTTGAGTAATGAACCAGGCAGGGAGTTTTTAAAAGCCTCAGGAATCTTTTGCATGTGTTTAGAGTTAATTAGTTGATTCAGAAGATTAGGGTAATAGGTCGTTTAGAGAACCTTTTCTTGATATGCTAATTTTTTGAGACAGGTTTTTTGGGTTATCAGGAGTTGTATGCCAAAATCATCAGTATTAAAACAATAAAAGACCTGACAAATTTCAGTTGGTGTGTAATGAATCTAAAATATATGAAAGTTTAATTGTAATCATTACATTATGGAAAATAATGAAATTTAGCACTATATGCTAATTTTTTGAGAATTTTGCACTATATGCTAATTTTTTGAGAAGGACCTGTACAGTAGTCAATGGACTGAACTCCATTTTATTGTCTGCAAGAGGCAAAGAAGTGGACATCAAGGAAGAAAGCAATGTGCTGGAAATAGGCTTTTGTCCTCTTTTGACCTTGTGTATTTCTCCTATCCACCTTTTCCACAAATCAGCCCTTTCACTTGTATTAAACCCTGAAGGATCCTGCCCTTGCATGGCCCTGGATGTCCACAATAGTAGTAAATGCCAGGCTTTGTCATGATCTATATTTCACACAGTCAAGGGTGTGTCGCATATTAGACTAACTTTTGAAAGTATGTATTCATTCTCTGTCTTATTCTCCTTTTGAAGGGATAAAGAGTCTATTTAAATGTTTTACTAAAAGGAAAGACAATAATGACATTGAGTTGTGAAGTAAAATACTTAGTATAATTGGATATAATGTACAGAGGTGAGAAAATGCTGCAGTTCTACACCCACCAGTAAATGGAAGTTTTGTTCCTTGCGTTTGGGTGTAATGAATATCCTAACCTGAACTCATTACCAGTATTAATTGCACCTGTTTGAACTCGTTATCTGTATAAAAGACACCTGTCCACACACTCAATCACACTCCAAACTCTCCACCATGGCCAAAGAGCTTTCTAAGATTACCAGGGACAAAATTGTAGACATGCATAAAATGGGATGGGCTACAGGACAATAGGAATGCAGTTTGGTGAGAAGGTAAAAACGGTTGGCACAATTATTAGCTGATTGAAGAAACTCAAGATGACTGTCAATCTTGCTCAGACTGAGGCGTCATGCAAGATCTGACCTCGTGGGGTAAGGATGATTCTGAAAACGATTAGTAATGAGCCCAGAACTATACAGAAGGACCTGGTCAATGACCTGAAGAGAGCTGGGACCACAGTCTCAAACATTATCATTAGTAACACACTATGTTGTCATGGATTAAAATCCTGCAGGGCACACAAGGTCCCCCTGCTCATGCCAGCACATGTTCAGGCCCGTTTGAAGTTCGCCAATGACCATCTGGATTGATTCAGAGGAGGCATGGGAGAAGGTCATGCGGTTTGATGAGACCAAAGTAGAACTTTTTGGTATCAACTCCACTTGCTGTGTTTGCAGGAAGAAGGACGAGTATGATCCAAGAATACTGTCTCAACCGTGCAGCATGGTGGGAGAAAACATCATACTTTGGGAGGAGCTTTTCTGCGAAGGGGGCAGGACGACTGCACCGTTTTGAAGGGAGGATGGATTGGGTCATGTATCACGAAATTTTGGTCAACAACCTCCTTCCCTCAGTAAGAGCTTGGAAGATGAGTCATACCTGAGTTTTTCAGCATGACAACGACCCAAAACACACAGCAAGAGCAACTAAGAAGGGCCTCCATAAGAAGCATTTCAAGGTCCTGGAGTGGCCTAGCCAGTCTCTAGACCTGAACCCAATAGAAAATCTTTGGAGGGAACTGAAACTCAATGTTACTCAGTGGCAGCAACAAAACCTGAAAGACCTGGAGAAGATCTGTATGGAGGAGTGGGCCAAAATCCCAGCTGCAGTGTGTGCAAACTTGGTCAAGAACTACAGGAAACATCTAACCTCTGTAATTGCAAACAAAGGTTTCTGTACCAAACATTAAGTTCTGTTTTTCTATTGTATCAAATACTTATTTCACGCAATAAAATGAAAATTAATTATTTAAAAATCATTCAATGTGATTTTCTGGTATTTATTTTAAGATTTTGTCTCTCGCATCTCTCACAGTTGAAGTATACATACAATAAAAATTAGACTTCTCCATTCTTTGTAGGTGGGAAAACTTGGAAAAGTGGCAGTGTATTAAACACTTATTTTCCCCACTGTATATATATATATATATGGAGTTGTACAAAAGTTGTAGGAAGATGTTGAAACAATATTGCAGAGTAAGAATGCCTTCAGAAATAGAAGTGTTAATAGTTTATATTTATCAATTAACAAATTGGAAAGTGAGTGAACAAAAGAGAAATCTAAATTTCATCAATATTTGGTGTTTTTGTACCTCTGCTGCAGAGGATAAGTTCCTCAGAGATACCAGCCTCAGAAACACAAATTGACAGAGAGAGAATGATAGGTAGATACAGTAGATTAGATAGATATGTGTTTACATATATATTCATAATTTGTGAATACCTATATATATGTAAATGCATGTACAATTATATAAATTGTATAGTGTAGACCTCTTTCAGAGGTAAGGAAAAGGCCACACAAATTTCAATAGCTGTACATTGCTTGCTTTGATGGTTATACAACTATTGAAGAAAAAAAGACAGAAAATATCGGCCTTTAAAGTTAAAACTTTGATATGCACCCTTTGTTCTCTAATATAGCATCATAAAGGACCCCTCTATCTATTAGCTACACAACTTACACATATGGTATGTCAGCCTTTTTTAAGGCTTTATTAACATAAGTATTGTAAGCTTCCGTTCAGAACAGAAGCCATGTTACCTTGACAAATCCATGATATGATGAAATATGGATCCAAACTGCACCCTAATACCTATAAGCCTCCAAAATAGGTGTAGTTATAGTCCAAAAATGCATTTAGATCTATTATATCCAGTATCTCAAACATAATGATTTAGCAACAAATTTTTCAATAATTATTTTTTTTTTTTTATTTCAAATGAATGATTATGCCCATGCAAATGATACCGATGAGATTAAAGTCAGTTACGACTGATGATCATGCAATTGATCATATCTTAATGATGGTCTTTAGGTCTAAGTTTAGTTTAATTAAATTCAATAAATGGTAATGGTACGCACAGATAATTCTTGATGATTTGCTGTAAAGTGTGAATTTCATTACTGCATTCCCTGTAGCCAGTTAAGTTGTGCTTTGGGCAACTATTCTCAAATAACTGCCCCTGTAGAGCAATTGCATTGCAACTTCGCCGAAAGAGCTTCGTTCCATTTACAAATTTGGACTGTATTAGAATTTTGAGAATTTTTCTGCTATACTGTGTGTGTATGTGTATATATAATATATATACAGTACAGACCAAAAGTTTCTCATTCAAAGATTCTTCTGTATTTTCACGACTATGAAAATAGTAGAATCACACTGAAGGCATCAAAACTATGAATTAACACATGTGGAATCATACATTACACTTTACAAAAAAGTGTGAAACAACTGAAAGTATGTCTTATATTCTAGGTTCTTCAAAGTAGCCACCTTTTGCTTTGATTACTGCTTTGCACGCAGAAAAGGTGAACGGATGGACTCTACATGCCTGGTTCCCACCGTGAAGCATGGAGGAGGTGGTGTGATGGTGTGGGGGTGCTTTGCTGGTGACACTGTTGGGGATTTATTCAAAATTGAAGCGGTGAGCGGTCCAGCTCAGCCCAAACCATCTCGATTGGGTTCAGGTCTGGTGACTGTGGAGGCCAGGTCATCTGGTGTAGCACCACATCACTCTCCTGCTTGGTCAAATAGCCCTTACACAGCCTGGAGTTGTGTTTGGGGTCATTGCCCTGTTGAAAAATAAATGATGGTCCAACCAAACGCAAACCGGATGGAATAGCATGCTGCTGCAAGATGCTGTGGTAGCCATGCTGGTTCAGTATGCCTTCAATTTTGAATAAATCCCCAACAGTGTCACCAGCAAAGCACCCCTTTGACCAAGAAGGAGAGTGATGGGGTGCTACGCCATATGACCTGGCCTCCACAGTCACCAGACTTGAACCCAATTGAGATGGTTTGCGGGGAGCTGGACCGCAGAGTGAAGGCAAAAGTGCCAACAAGTGCTAAGCATCTTTGGGAACTCCAAGACTGTTGGAAGACCATTTCCGGTGACTACCTCTTGAAGCTCATCAAGAGAATGGCAAGAATGTGCAAAGCAGTAATCAAAGCAAAAGGTGGCTACTTTGAAGAACCTAGAATATAAGACATATTTTCAGTTGTTTCACACTTTTTTGTAAAGTGTAATGTATAATTCCACATGTGTTAATTCATAGTTTTGATGCCTTCAGTGTGAATGTACAATTTTCATAGTCATGAACATACAGAAAAATCTTTGAATGAGATGGTATGTCCAAACTTTTGGTCTGTATTGTACATATATATTATATATATTTAAACATTAGTTTTTCATTCTGGTGGCTGTGTGTCTTTCTCCTTTCTGGAGAACCCCTTCTCCTTTCTGGAGACCCCCATTTTTGACTTTCAGGATTCTAATCTATCAGGCACTTACTTTTGATTGACATGCCATTAATATCGCATATGGTAATATCTTTGCATTTTATTCTGGCCCTTGAGAGTGATTCTACAGGAAGTACAATGTGGTCCTCAGACTAGAAAAGGTGGTGTACCCCTTTTATAGACCCTTATAGTATGTTCACATTGTGTATTTTCCGAATTAGTGTCTCTGCCAGGGCTTCAATCTGAAGCCCTGAAAAAAAAATTTGAGTCTGAGTCATGGGCCTGAAGTTCAGTTTGAAGTCATTTTTCCAGGGCTTCAGATTGAAGCACCAACGAAACCACGGATATGTGGAAAATACGCAATGTGGACATACCCTATGGGTTGACTTTAATGAGGCAGACTGAGTCACTATGTGCTCTGTTTAACCTCCATTTTGGCAGTATAGATTTTGAGGGGGTTCATACAAGAGTGGTAGACTGCACTTCTGTGAGCACCAAAATGTAGGCCAGACAGAGCGTGCAGTAACTCGGTCTGCTCATTAAAGATAATGGCCTCATTAAGGGTATCACCCAAATCATATTTTTCAGGGCTTCTAACAGAAGCTCCGACATAGCCACTGACGTGTGCCAAAAACGCAATGTGAACATACCCCAAAGACCTACTAAAAAAAGATGGTAATGCAAGGTAATGTAACAAACATTGAGCAGATACAAAGGTCACTGAGAAATGATGGCAGCTCATCTCTATAATAGCAAACAGCTCACTGAGTTTTCCATAGCCTTGCAGTGTAGGTTTCTATGATCTTTAAGTGTCACTTTTTTGGGGCAATTTTGTCAGAAGAACATATGAAAATACTTTACTTTTATCTCCCAGACCTCAGGATGAATAAACCTTTGATGCTTCCCAGTAACAAACAAGTGGCCAGTTGTGAAAGCTGATATTGTGATGACAGAAGAGGCAGAGCAAACTCACTAAATCTGTCATTACAGGAAATGGTAGAAGAGTTTACTTTGGTTTTGCTCTAAGACACGCAAAAAAAGACATTTTGTGATCAATCGGTGTCGTAATCAATTCTCTTTGTCGAGAAAACAGCACGGACCAGTAGATTGGGTTATATAAACATCCAATAGTCGGCACTGTTCATGAGATTGTGCTTACGTTAATGAACTTCTGACCAGAGAAGAGACAACCTATGAACGTCTTGTGAATTTTAATATAAAATGACCCATTTACCTTGATCATTATTGTTCATTTGTCCTCCGCTAAGCCCTTATGTGTAATTACATCTGACAGGTGACATACATACTTAGTTATCTCACTTAAACTGATTACAGGGACTTTCTTGAAAAAGTTTTCACTGGAGGATTGTGAACAATGCCTCGGTTATTCAACGTGCAGTTACACTCAGACATATTATTATTTGGACAGATGTGAAGATTATCTGTGAACTTATCTGCCAGTGATCAAAGGAACTGATGATATGCAACACATTCATGGGCCATGTCCCATCAACCATTGCTTTACCTGCAATCCATCATCCTTTCCGAGCTGTTATTTTGCACCCTAAATACATGAAATTAATCATTTCTGTAGAGTAGCCAGGTGTTTCGCCTCTGGAAATTATTATCATGGCAAAATGAGGAGGACTTTTTTTTTTATTATTGGAAATTTTAAAGACGGAGAGTTTTAGTAGATGTCGTAGAGTAAGAAGAGTCAAAACAAAACAAAAAAATTAATTAATGACAGTGATATTATTTTTTTTTTCTTTACTAGTTTCAGAGTTGTGAATGTTATCGGTTAAGGTGGCCTTACATATTAGGTTAAAGTAGACGAAACCCATCAAATTCAATGGACCGACCAACTACGTAAAGTGTATGGATGTGTTCTCTCTGCTGATGGCATATGTCATGGGGTAAAGATCAGGATGCTGTAGTGTAGTCGTGAGTAAATGGGGACCCTGAGACGACACAGGCATAGAAGTGGGCAGAGACTACGTGTAGTACTGACCTGAATGATTAGTGCAGAGGGACCGCATTAGCCAGGCTGAGACAAGTTGTAAGGAGAGCAAGGTGGAAATGGAGGGTCCTGTTCAACTGGGCTGTATCATTGGAATTTGTCTCATAATAAAGGTACGACCACCTGTAACCACAATGTGTACAATTTTGTGTAATACGGAAGATTCAAGTTTTGTACCCATCAGATCCACCAGTAAACTAAGGTTTATTTTTGTATGCTGTACACTAAGATGGCTTCAGAATACAAAATTGCCATTCCCCGATTTGCCGTATCATTTAGAATCATGCATATATGGGAAAAGTAATTTAAGAAAGACAGTCACACACATCCAGAGACCTGTATCACCAGTATTTGGGGTTGCAGCAGAACATCTCGACACATACGACTCATACAGGATTTAAACATGCCAGATCCTTTGGTTCTTGGAAGATTGTCCACCACCAGAGCTGTCTGACAGCAGCTTGTCACCCTCTCCATATTTGAACACAAGTACGTTAAGCCAAGCCAAGGGGGCACTTGTATACTTTGGAGGGGTAATGGCAGCCCAATCAACTGGTTGCCATGTAAATATCAACAAAGGCAAAACATAACATATTAAGCTGGCATAATTAGTTTTTGGTCGAACATTCATTGGGCAAACACCTTTCTCTCACTACTTCCACATACGCACCAGTGCTTGGTGTGGTTGAATGGTCATGTGTGTTTAAACCATGAGTAAGGAAAAAATTACTGCCAGACGCCTCTGACAGTGGATTATCTTCCCTCAAAACTAAAGGATTTTTACTTCTAATTGCCTGATCCTTCCTTTAACCAATATCTATCTATCTATCGGGGAGAATTGGAAGGCCTTCAAGCACATCAGACGATCACCCAGGCTTGTCGAAATTGGTGTGTTCGGCTGATATTCATCTTATAACTATGGGGCCTTTAGACTCTCATAATGCCTGCATTGATTGGTTTATTTGGACAGAAGGGCTAGAACAGTAGGAATTACAGCAGTCAATAATCTCTATGGAAACCGAATGTGCCCCATTAAAGAGATTATCTGGCTACTTTCATTTAAAAAATAAAAAGTTCTAAATGGAGTAAAATAGTACATAAAGGTACACTCACCTTACTGATCCCCCGCTTCTCTGCTCCCTGGGTCACACCCCTTTCTCTGTACCTTCTGCTCTTTCTGAATCGTCATGTGACACCTGCAGTCAATTACCAAGAGACATGTAACTACTGCAAAAAGTAATTGACTGCAAGTGTCACATGACTATTCAGCAAATTGACTGTTCCCTCTGGACAGGCATGTGACGTAATGGTGACAAATGATTGGCTTCTGCAGTCACATGTATGTCCAGATGGAATGGTGAAAGAAAGTGAGTTATTCCAACAATACAAGATGTGGATAATCAAGTGTAATACCTGGGTGTACACAACCAGGCACTGCTCTTGAAGAGACATGGAGACAGGTATCAGAAAAATGGGTGAGTTTATTATAAAAAAAAATTAAAGCAATGCATTTCAGTGCCGGATTAGCATATCCATCACATTCCTGAAGAATCAGAACCCGAGGAAGGTGCCAATCTTGCACCGAAACGTGTTGTTTTAATGTTTTAAAGTGTTTTTATAATAAATACGCTTTTTTTTTCCAACACCTGTCTGCTTAAGAGCAGCACCCAACACAAGGCTGTGAACACCCAGCCATTACATTCCATGTCTGACCGGATGGAGCAGAAAGTACAGAGATCAGTTGGTGATCAAGGATGTTTTAGAACATGAGTGGCTGAGAATTAATGCTTATATTATTTGACAACCTTCTGATTTTAAGCAATCCCTAAAAAAGTAACGGATTCATCACAGTGTCATGAAGTCATGGCAGTAATGTCAGCATAGACGTATGCTTCTATTCAGTCATGCCCAGTGCAACAATTAATAGAACCAAGTTAGGGCTAGTACCGATGACTGCATTTTTGGTCTAAGTGCAATTCGCAAAGCACCACACTCAGACCAACGTTTGTTCATGTCCGATTTTTTTATTTGGCTGATCCAAGGAAAAAATCGCAGTACGCCCAAGTTGAATCCGATATTCAGATAGCTCTTGACCATGCAAGTCAATGAGTCCATGGAGAGCATTGGACTTCACTTAGATAACATCTGAGTCCAGCCCGATTTCCATGGACTGACTGATCGGAGTTTGATCATCTTCTCCATTCTGAGTGTGATCAGTATTGGCCCGATTCTCTCGGATGAAAGCATAGACGGTTATGTGACCATAGCTTTACATAGATATTTTGACCTGACCTTACTAAGACCTCACCTTGTTGAGAACCAAGCCAGACAATTCTGCCTCAGTGCCTAACTTTTGATACTGAAAATGAACCCCTAAACAAACTACCTTTCACCAAAGTCCTGGAGTGAGCAAAGTACCAATACCCAAGGGTGATCTGTGCCATTCAGTTGGGCATCTCGGAGAACATTACACCTACACTAAACTAGCGATTGGTGTCATATTTCGGCAGACAACAGAAATATTTTTTGACATTTTAAGTGATTTTTTTTTATTCGATAGGTAAATTAAAGCGGAAACTTATCTTCCTTTGGTGCTTCCCAGTGAATAGTGCCACATTAGATTTGAGTAAAAAAATGTAGACGTATAAAGCATAGATCAGAAATGGGGTCAAGAACTTAATTTCCCAGTGACAGCAAAGTCATCTGGCTCGGAACATTATTTTCTCGATTTCAGATTCGTCGGAGGGAAAAAAATACACAACGGAGGAAGGCTGCTGTCTGCGTCCTCGATGGCTGCATGTGGCTCTAGTATTTATGGGACAGTTTACAAATACATTAGAGATGTCAGAGTGAAATAAGTGACATACTTACATGCCAAGGGAGGCTGGACCAAAGGTGTTGGCATCGGGGGAGCTGGAGATAAGCAGACGCGTAATTAGCACATTTATCTTTTTTATACTGTCATTTTTTCAGGCATATACGATCGTAATGTAAATTAGAAATAAAAGAGGGTTCATGGAAAATAGAATTAATTGCCGGGAGGTCAATTACGATGTAATAACAGAGTTACAAGCAGCGCATAATTTATGGCAGCATTGTTGCATTTTCGCTTCTTGCTGCCCGTGACAATCTTTCCTGATCTTTACTATCAAGTGAAAGTCAACTCCTCAGACAGTAATCTCTGCCCTAATGAATTTCATTTGCCGTACAGAAAAACTTGAGTGAATCACAACATAAGAGCCGTTACAGCCCTTAATGGCATTCTATGGATTATTGATTTTTGATTTACTTTCCGCACGCCAAAAGCCCATTTTAGCAGCACCATTACCTCCATAACGATTAGAGACAAAAAGTTAATTATGTAATTATAAAGCCAATAACAGACTTGTCTGGTTTACTTTGCCTTAGTCAGTTTAAACATTATCTCTGGCGCACACATCATAACAGGCGGGATGTGAGAAGAGAGATTAACGTCATAAAAGAAGATGTGAAATTTAATTTTCTAGGCCACGGCTGTCTCGAAAACCATTAAGTAATCAGAGTTTTGCCTCTATTAACAGCATCTTTGCTTGGTAAAGGGGGAGGAAGAGGCTGGTAACAAATTATACAGTTATATATATTGCTTCTTACCCACTTGGAGGGTAATGCAGCATTTCATGTTAATACCATTTAAGTCTATCATCTACCATAGTTTAATTAAATACACTCCAGCTTATTTGCCTTTAAACCTAGAGAGCTCACAATGGCCCCGTTTTGTTACATGATGTAATGCCGGTATTACGTTATCAAATACTGATAGACATGGGAAATGTGATATTATATACACGGTCTGTGATTTCTACGTTGATGGCATTTATATATGTTTTATAGAAATATTCATAATTATTTATGCTTAAGATTAATTAGAAAAAGATGTCTTGAACGAAACATAATTCAAAGAAAAAACTTTTAGCAGATATCATTAAAAGAGTATAGATGAATGTATAAAAAACACTTATAGAGTAAAGCCAAAATAAACGGACAGATGAAGGAGAGACAAAAAGGTATGTTTTTCAAAAGTAAACAAAATTAACATAACTATGAAACAAGCAGGGATAAGGAGTACATTGTGGACCCACAGTAAATTTCACAAAGCACAGAATTAGGGTAAAAAAAGAGGGAATAAAGAGAACAAGTCACAGTGAACCAAAATCCTTAACACTAAGAAAATATTAACACTGAGCACCGGAAACGATATGACAACAAGGGCTAACCCACCATTAACCCGACGCGCGTTTCCCAATTCCTTCATCTGGGGTAGCACAATTCAAGATAAACAGTTCAAAGTCGACCACCAATATCACCAGTCAAACGTGTTTTATACAGTCATTGCCGAAAGTGCTGGCACCCTTGACATTGTCCAAGAAAATGAAGAATTTCTCCCAGATAGATATTGCAATTACACATGGTTTGTAATACACATAGTTATTTATTTATTTTGTGTGTTTTGGAACACCCCAAAAACAGAGAAAAAAGGCAAATTGGACATCATTTCACACAAAACCCAAAAATGGGCACAATCAACTTAATATTTGCTTGCACACCCTTTGGAATTAATAACTGTAATCAATCACTGCCTCTAACCATCAACAAGCTTCTTACACCTCTCAACTATAAGTTTTGACCACTCTTTCTTTGAAAACCTGCTCCAGTTCTCTCATATTTGAAGGCGCCTTCTCCCAACAGCAATTTTAAGATCTCTCCACAGCTGATCAAGGGATTTTAGATCCGGATTCATTGCTGTACACTTCTGAACTCTCTAGTACTTTGTTTCCATCCATTTCTGGGTGCTTCTTGAGGTATATTTGAGGTCATTGCCCTGATGGAAAACCTATGACCTAGTACGTAAACCCAGCTTTCTGACACTGGGCACTACATTGCGGCCCAAAATTTGTTCATAATCTTCAGATTTTGTGATGCCTTGCACACAGTCAAGGCATCCAGTGGCAGAGACAGCAAAACAACCTTAAAACATCTTTAAATCTCCACCATATTTGACTGTAGGTACTGTTATTTTCTTTGTAGGCCTTATTCCATTTTCAGCAAGCAGGAGAATTATGTGCTTTACCAAAACTCTATCTTGGTCTCATCTGTCCACAAGATACTTTCCTAGAAGGATTTTGTCTTACTCATGTATACTTTGGCAAACTTCAGTCTAGCTTTTGTATGTCTCTGTGTCAGCAGTGGGGTCCTCCTTGTTCTCATGCCGTGGCATTTAATTTTATTCAAATATTTTGACGGGTAGTTTGCACTGACACTGATGCACCCTGAACCTGCAGGACAGATTGAATTTCTTTGGAACTTGATTGGGGCTGCTTATTCATCATCTGGACTATTTTGTGCTGTAACTTTTCATCAATTTTTCTCTGCCGTCCATGACCAGGGTAATTAGCTACTGTGGAATGAGTTGTAAAATTCTCGATTATGTTGTGCACCGTGGACAAAGGAACATCAAGATCTCTGAAAATGGACTTGTAAACTTGAGATTGTTGATATTTTTCAGCAATTTCCGTTTTCAAGTCCCCAGACTGTTTTCCTCTCCTCTTTCTGTTCTCCATGCTTAGTGTGACACATACAGACACACAATGCAAAGATTGAGTCAACTTCTCCCCTTTTTATCTGGTTTCAGGTGTGATTTTAATATTGCCCACACCTGTTACTTGCCACAGGTGAGTTTGAACGAGCATCACATGCTTGAAACAAAGTTGTTTACCCACAATGTTGGAAAGGTACCAACAATTTTGACCAGTCCACTTTGAGAGTTTTGTGTAAAGTGATGTCCAATGTGTTAGGGTTTGCGGATCGCACTGAATATAAATTAAGGTAAAGTGCGATTGCAACCTGGAGTCCACCGTGCAGTGATGGAAAACTGCAGCTAGTACACAAAGGAGGAGTGAAGCACCGTAAACAGAGTTAAAAGTCACTTAGTGAGAACAGAGTGCGAAGTAACTGACTCTGTTACATCACAGAACGGTACTAGTAGAGAAAGAGTACTCATGGCTATACCCTGTTAGACAGCACAGGAGTATAGCGGTTATGATGCTAGTTGGGGTCCCTATCGCTAGTCCCCTGGGAAGTCTAGGCTGTGAAACTCGGCTGTGCTAACCCCACACACGACCGGAGACAGACGCTAAGCCCAAGCGGGAGTTCCCACCCTACACTGCCTGCCTAGGCACACACTCGCAGTGCTAGTAATGGCACACATACACTCAGGGTGGTAATGTATCCACCAACACACCAAACACATATGATCTTAGCATGTCGGCGTGTGCTCCAGCTAACCTTTTATATGTTCCGTTCAAGTCCAGTCTGACAGGACCTTGCTCGTGGACCAATCTGGAACTCCCATGTCACCCGAGCAGCTGACGACCGACCACCAATGAGAGGTGGCCAACTCACGAGCATGCTCAGTAGGGTGATTTCTGGACTTAACTTTTGGAAAGTCTGTTTGCCGCTGCCTATTGCTAGTTACTATAGCTTTGGCTGGAGAGCCAGCAGTAACCAAGCGAACAGCACGAGTCTGAGCAAGGAGCTGAGCCTGACGTCTTTGCTGAGTAGCTCCCACTGCAGCTGAAGCAGAATGGGTGACCGCAGAGGCAGACAGGGCTTGGGATCTATCCTGTGCAGTGGGAAAATCCCAGAGCCTAACACAATGTGCCTTCTTTCACTGTTTTGTGTATTGCTCCAAAACACAAAAAGGAAATAAACATGTTATAACAAAACATGTGTAATTGCAATAATTTTCTGGGAAAATACATCTTCTGGAACAATTTCAAGGGTGCCAACACTTTCAGTCGTGACTGTGCACATATAAATACATAGTTAGTGTTTCTTTATCTTTAGCAAAGAGATTAAACAGATAAAACAGAAAAGCATCAAAAATAGCATAAATACATAAAAAAGTAAAATAAATATACAAATAAATAAACCCAACCAATTCCCACACAATATCACTAGAGAATGAAACAAACAAA
The DNA here is from genome assembly GCA_033576555.1 of Oophaga sylvatica. NCBI lineage: Eukaryota > Metazoa > Chordata > Amphibia > Anura > Dendrobatidae > Oophaga > Oophaga sylvatica. The sequence continues at coordinate 17,865,903 of JARQOD010000010.1, read as the reverse complement.
AGAGAATACAACAAGCAGACAAAAAAAAGAATGAAATAACAAAACAACATAACAATAATATTTCCACCAGTTCCCCATTACCAGGGACGGAATACCATTGGTGCAACTGGGACAGCCGCCCAAGGTTCCAAGAGGTAAGAGGGCCACTACTACCGCCACAGCAGGCTGAATTCTGCAATGGGATGAGTTATTGGACTGTAACAGGCCCATATATTGTTCCTAAACAGCTGCCCTTTTCTGTCTGTGTCCATTACCCTATTCACCACCTCCTGCTCTTTAGTTTCCATACATCCATGAATCCAAGGATTTCAAAGTTCAATATAAAGTTGAGTGTAAGATCTGACAGCTACTAAATTTAATCCACATTGCAAACCACGAAGGCTCTCTACTACTGCAAGAACACAAAATACCTTCTCTAAGGTAAAGAAGTTTTCCCATCACCGATCTCACATATTTATTATCACCTACCATTGATACATCTTCTAATATGCAAGTGATTACGTTTTGCAGGAGATGCAAATAATATATTAATATGGAATAACCCTTGTTGTACCCAAAATGATTTCATTTCAGTGCATTCCCAAAAGCCTTTATGAGAATCTAGGAAGCCAGTCAACAATATAATAATTTAACCCAAACAATAAATTCCCACCCAAAACCCAATTTCAGCAACGTTTCCCATAGGAAGTTCCATTCTACTGTATTAAACGACTTAGAGGCATGTAATATAAGTATTGCTTCTTTCCCCGAATTGGAGGAAGCCATCTGGATTCTGGTGGTCTAAAAAAACAGAGAACATATAATAACTTCTCACCATAAGCTCGACTGGTCTGTGTGTATAATCTAATTGACAACCTTCTTTAATTCTTACAGCCAGAATTTTGGTCAATAATTTAATATCAGAATTGATTAGAGGAAAGAGGCCAGTTTAGTTAAGTCCTTATGCATTTTGAGAAGGACAGTAATTAGAACTTCCCATAAAGATATGGGAGTCTCACTCTTTGCATTAGCCCTCTTCCACGGGAGCCTCTCCACCAAGACCTATATAATTAGATAGACCTCTGATGATAGCCCATCCAATTGGGAAGATTTGTTTTAAGAAGATTTTCTCAATGCTTAATCCAACTCTCATAAAGAAATTAGATCATCTAGGAGATTGGTCTGAGCCTCAGATAACTTGGGAAGAACTAGGCCTTAGAAATATTTTCTGATGGCACCTAAGTCAGACCTAAACTTAGATGGGTCTACATATTCAAAATATTTAACAAATTCTTCAGAAAAAGAGTGGGTATCATGAAGAAGACTCATGTCAGAGCTGGACTCAATGTACAAGGATCAAGTTAGAACCAACTTGACTTTTCATCAAAGAAGCTAAAAATCTACCAGACATGTACAGTCACTTTTATTCACTACCTGGTCTTCCCTTGGACACTGGTGCATCATAAAGTCATTCTCAGCTAGCTCCACACAGCCACTTTAAATACATAGCAGTGAAGTTCAGAATTCAGCATGTAAGTCGGGCAAAAGTCAAAATTTCACCAGGCTTCTTCTTCTGATGAAACCGGACCCACCCTAGCATGCACTTAAGAAACTCTCCCTAGAGTTCACTGAAGGCCCCATGCACATTAGACTTAAGTTGGATGGACCTACCAATATAGGCAGGATTGGCTGACAGTCTTATGAGTATCGGAGTTCCCTGAATCTCCCCCAAATGATGATGTTGAATTTCAAAGGTCGATTTTTTTTTTCTCCTGGAGCTAAACCTCTGCAAAAGTAGTCTGACAGTGGCTCTCTGATAAAGAACACAGGAACTGAGGCAAGTGTTACTGTCTGAGGCATTGTGTTTGTAATGGTAGTTCTCTTTGCACCATTCCACAGACTCTGTGGTTCCTTAGGGCATCTTCCCACCAAGTTACCAGCAAATTCAAAGACAAATCAAGATGAAGCTTTATCTGCCATTTTGTTTATGCTTGAAGAAGGCCGCTTGCTGGCCAAAATCTTGCTTTTAAGATGTATTTTGGATGAATAAAGGAATCGGGAGAGGTAATTTCACCTGGATGTGCACTGAAGTTAGTTGCCAGCTCCTGCGTCAACTACAGAAATAGCACCCGCTGCATGGGAGCTGAGAAAGGTGAGTAGAATCCTTTGATTCTTTTTAAAATGTGCTGGAAAAGAATAGAAGGTGCCGAGGATTGGGGACATTATACCAGAATGGGGACATTATACCAGAATGGGGACTTTATACCAGGATGGGGGACTTTATACCAGGATGGGGACATTATACCAGGATGGGGGACATTATACCAGGATGGGGGACATTATACCATGATGGGAGACATTATACCATGATGGGAGACATTATACCATGATGGGAGACATTATATAAAAATGAGGGCGTTATTTAAGGATGGGACATTATACTAGGAAGGGGCCAAGGATGAGAGAAAATGTTATAGCATGGGGCCCAGAATGGGGGTTATTACTGGAAGGGGCCAAGGATGTGGGAGATTATTACAAGGAGCCAGGACTGGGGACATTATTACATGGGAGTGAACACATATGTCTTTATAGGATCTAGAAAACTACAAGGGCCCATACATCTGACCAGTATGCAGGTGGGGACCTAGGGAAAAATTTTGCCCTTGAGCACTTCAGACTCTAGTTACGCCAATGATCTTATGGTATGATTTAAAAATATCCTTTTAGATGTTATTAATGATACCTCCTTTGTGTACAAAGATAATAACAAAGATTACAATACAATTCAAGGTGGGCCTGACAAGTTCTGAATAGGGAGAGGTTGGACCCTTATAGGCATTTCCTCATGTGACTTTTTTTTCCCAAATAAGACGGGGAACTGAATCCAGACAAGTCCAATTTAAAGAGTTGTTGACCACAAAATACAAGTTATTCTACTCCAAAAAGTGCAGATGTGAATGTTGCAGTCAAAGACTAGACATATTCAGTTGTGCAGAGTATTGCACCTTAAGATGCTCCAGGGATGGGATGTTGAAATGAATGTGGTTCATCATTGGAAATCTCAAGGTTCCGAAAAGAAAATTTGAAGCAAACTTTGGTCATTTCAGGCCATGAACTGGCTTCAATTTTTTTCTAGCTGCAGTACTCCTGTACTTATCTACACTACCCATACTTATCAGCAATCCTTTTTTACCCGTTTGTTGCCACAGTCACACCAGTAGAAGAAGGAATCTTGATGCCCAAATATTGAAGATCCGAAGAAATCCCTTCTCTCATTCAATAAATAAGGAAAATGATTCAACTTTCTAGATTAAAAAAAAATCTTCTGCATAATGGTAAAAAAAGGGGAACCCAACTTTTGTTTTAATAGTTGGGTAAACTTCGATTGAATTTTTCTCTTTTTCTTTTTTCATGTTTAAGACCAAAATTAGCCAGTTCCTATATGGGTTATACTGCTCTAATTCTACCAAAGCTTCACTTAACCCTTAGGTAATGTAACATGCAGCAGTAAAAGTGCAGGCCTTGCCATATGATGTGCCTTATTCCCACCTGCTCAATTTTTCCGTTGACTCTTCTGATATTGTTAAATTAATAGAAGCTTTACATGACGATCCGGCCCTTTGCTCATTTTTATGGCTAATCTTCACTGAAACCCTCATCATCGCTTCAATTTAGCAGCTGCACTTTCATTTTGAGAAGACAGAAAAAAGGGTCCCTCGAGCCCTCCTCTTTTATTGACTTATACATGGAAAATACGCCTGTGGCACATACAGACTGAGCTGCTAAATAGGCTGTGTCCTGACGCCTGACAGTCAACATATGTGTAAAGCTCTGTGTTTAGAGCGTGCAGTGTGCCATGTGTCATGTACCATTTCTGCCCATATGTAGCCTTTATATGAAGGCATTTTCACCTTTGATTCAGCTGTATATTTATCAATGTCATGGAGAATATTTTTTTTGCAAGTCTCTTTTACTGATTTATTCGATATCCCAAGATATATTAAAAATCATCATGTTAGGGTTTGCGGATTGCTCTGAATATAAATTAAGGTAAGTGCAATTGCAACTCAGGGTCCACCATGCGGTGATGGGAAACTGCAGCTAGTATACAATGGCGGAGCGAAGCTGCAAGAAAACACTGTAAACACACAGAGCTAAAAGTCACTCAGTGTGAACAGAGTGTGAAGTAACCGACTCTGATACGTCACAGAACGGTACAAGTAGAGAGAGCACTCATGGCTATACCCTGTTAGATGGCACACGTGACACTAACACTTGGTTGTGCAAAGCACGCAATAAAACGATTCAACCGGAGTCAGATGCCAAGCCAAGCGGAAGTTCCCACCCTACACTGCCTGTCTAGACACTCAGTCGCAGTGCTAGTAATGGCACATGTGCAGACAGACTTTTCTAAGCGAGGATTGGCATTAGTTAGGACCTGATATACGAGAAGAGCCTTAACGTGGCTATCAGGTACACATAATTTGGCCATCTTATGCGCTAAGACTTCTCAATTTTTCATATTTCTAAGGCAGTGATGCAATTCATTTTTCATATTTCGTGTTTACAAGCTATAGCGCTACAGTGTGCTACCTTTTTTTCTTGTATGTGCATGAGTTGGTGACTCTAGGTTTAGCACCTGTTCACATTGGGTCTATTTTTGGATGTGCCGGTCAGTTTTTTGATGTGTACCCGAGCAGCTGACGACCGACCACCAATCAGAGGTTGCCAGCTCACGAGCATGCTCAGCAGGATGATTTCTGGACTTAGCCTCTGGAACGTCTGTTCACCGCTGCCTATTGCTAGTTACTATAGCTTTGGCTGGAGAGCCAGCAGTAACTAAGCGAACAGCACGAGTCTGAGCAAGACGCTGAGACCAATGTCTTTGCTAAGCAGCTCCCACTGTGACCAAAGCAGAATGGGAGACCGCAGATGCAGACAAGACCTGGGATCTACCCCATGCAGTGGGAGAATCCCGGCGCCTAGCACATCATTTTGACCAATGATCACCAGTGGGCTGACCTCAACACATACCTTCATCTGCTGTTATACAAGATCCGGATATTTTTTAGACCTTGAATTATATTGCCTCATGCACTTTCATCAAAACTTGTGTCCTCTTAATATATTGCAATCATTATATTATATAGCACTGTGTACTTACAATTGCTCATTTTCCATTTCTACTCAGCTAATTATTCCAATTTTCATTAGGTCTATGACATTACGTGATTAAAAACGGACTAGATGAATCCTTCTAAGCTTTATGTAGAAAAAGGAGGTCACTTTTCCCTACGCGAATCATCATTAGAACTACAACCCTAGTTACTGACAAAAGAAAACAAGGAACAGAGATAAAAGAAAAGAGGCCAGAGCAACTGGGTAAGGAGTTGAAGAGAAGGTGGAGTTGATGTTAGAATCTATTCAGTTTGACCATCCGCCATCTTGTTGTGGTTTCTGGCTGCTGGTCTGTTTTCCCCTGGTGCTGGGCTTGTCGTTGGTCAGGTGATTGCATCACCCTTTATTACCCTGCACCTGCCTCCCAGTCCTTGCTGGACATCAGTGTTAATCGCTTGAGTTCTGGCTAGGAGCTTGATAGCTTTGTGTTATACTTTGTGCAGTTCTGGGAACTCTAGTTCTGGTTGCTTAATCTTTGTTTTTTCATTTTGTTTCTGCAGCTTCCTCTATTTCCCTGCTAGGAGGTTACCAGTGTTTTGTTCCCAGTCCCTATATCTTTCAGGGATCCCCTTCCCCCACCTTCAGGTCTTCGCTTGAGCCTAGACTAGGATCGTCGGTGGGTCTATTCGCAAGGAGTAGGTCGCCCGCTCCATCGTAGGGATTGAGTCTAGTCCTAGTGCAGTGTCAGATTCACCCCCCGCTCTATTCATAAGTTGCAGACCCATAACAGTTGGGCTGCCAGGGACTTTATTAATGAGGAAGAATTGTAGTTCTAATGCTGACTCATGCAGGGAAAATTGACCTCTTGTTTCTACATAGAGCTTAGAAGGATTCAGCTAGTCAGTTATTAATCACATGATGACAGATGTAATGAAAAAGAGAAAAATTAACTGGGTAGACGGGCATAATGAACAATTGTAATATAATTACATTATATTAAGAGATAAAAACTTTGATGAGTGCTTCTTTAAGGATTTATGTCATATGTCCTCAAAGAGGATGGAGAGAAATTCAAGCCATAAAGGAAGTATGACTCATCTATATATTATACGGGTGGCAATCGGAGATAAGCCAATCGCTTTGAGCAAATATGGTCCAAAGTCTAGGGCAGTACTTTCTGGCAGTGGACAGGAGCTGCGCAAATTTTCTTGCCCTCCAGGATCCTGATCTCCAGTTATGATTACTCTCACACTGCACAGATGATGTCATGCCAGGCTGGTGAAAGAAACACCATGTCGGGGAACCAAAAAGCTCAGGAAATATGTATTGGTCTTGTTCACGGCCAAGGAGCATTGACCTAGACTGTGGAAAGGGGTTGTTTGAAGCAATTTGCCCATCTCTAGCTCATCACCACACTACAATGAAAATGTAAGGCTGGCAGCAATTTTGCCCAGCAATAACAATTTATTTTGTGAGTTATGTATAATTGTTTTGCAATGACTATGGATCCTAAAGTGTAGGATGTATTCTGTTAATGTAATAGTTGTCAGGATAGGCTGATGAGCATAAAGCGCTGGTTGACACAAATAGCACCAGTATACTAATGATGACATCTGCAGGGTAAAGGAGGAAACTGGGAAATTCCTCCCTGCTTTCCTTTGTTTCTATTGATATATTACTATTGTCAAATTATGATATATACTAGGAAACTCAATTTTTTAAGATAACTATAAAGATAATTGTACAGATAAATTTTAAAGAATTTCTCCATAGAGTGTCCGTTCCAGACTCCGCAAGTGTTACATGTGGATTTTGTTGAGGAGTTCCCAATATGCATTACATAGGGGGTCACTCACAATGAAATCCACTGAAAGAGCTGACACAAAATGGATTTGCAAAACTTGTTTAAATATATGCACAAAAAATATCTGCAATATGTAGATGAGAATCTCAGCTGCTAATGAGGATTTTCTGCACAAAAATCTGTATGAAAAATCTGCACCAAAATTGAACCATATGCAGGGAGGTAATCATATTAAAATGGCTGCCTTCTTGTTATACTGACAAAAGACTATACTGCAATGATATTGGGACAGGTACTTGGGACCATGTGCAGTACAAAATCTGCTGCTGTGACCTTGAGATAACATAAAGCAAGAACTGGCAAGTTAAATCAAACACTCAGCGTTCTGAAAGACAAGTTGGACAGCAGTGTGAGTAACCTCTTTTTACCTCATCAATCTTGGTATCTCCTTTATTAGATCAGAAAGACAGGTGGACAATAGTGTGAGCAGCCTCGTCTTACCACAGCACCTCTGGTATCTCCAGCATCAGAACAGATAGACAAGATGGACAGCAGTATGAGTGACCTCTTTTTACCTCAGCCCATCTGGTATTTCAAGTATTAGATCAGATATACAGGTGGACAGCAATGTGAGCAGCCTCTTCTTACTCAGCACCTCAGGTATCTTCAGTAATAGATTAGATAGACAGGGTGGACATGATTGTGACCAGTCACTTCTTACTCAGCACCGCTGGTATCTCTAACATTAGATCAGATACACAGGATGGCCAGCAATGTGAGCAGCCTCTTCTTACCTCAGCACCTCAGGTATCTTCAGTAATAGATTAGATAGACAGGGTGGACATGATTGTGACCAGTCACTTCTTACCTCAGCACCGCTGGTATCTCTAACATTAGATCAGATACACAGGATGGCCAACAGTGTGAGCAGCCTCTTACCTTAACACCTCTGGTATCCCCACTATTAGATGAGATACAGGTTGGAAAGCAGTGTGAGAAACCTCTTCTTACCTCAGCAACACTTGTTTCTCCAATATTAGATCAGAAAGACAGGATTGGGCAGAAGTGTGAGGGGACTTTTCTTACATGAGCACCCTGGTATCTCCAGCATTAAATCAGAAAGACAAAGTGGACATCAGTGTGATTGGCCTCTTCTTACCTGAGCACCCCTGGTATCTCCAGCTTTAGATCAGAAAGACAGGGTGGACAGCAATGTGAGGGGTCTCTTCTTACCTCAGCACTTCTGGTATATCCAGTATTAGATCAGATAGACATGGTGCATAGCAGTGTGAGCAACCTCTTCTTACCTCAGCACCTCTTGTATCTCCTCTATTAGGTGAGGTAGACAGGGTGGACAGCAGTGTGCTCAGCCTTGGTATCTGCGGTATTAGATCAGAAAGACAGGGTGGACAGTGGTTTAAGCAGCCTCTACTTACCTCATCATCTCAGGTATCTAGATCAATATATATCGTGAGTACATCTTCCTTCACCTGATGGGAGCGACATCAGCTTCCTAGTGCACTTGCTCACAGATACTCATCCTATTAAAACGCTAGGACAGTTTTTGTTTCATGCAACTGGACTGTAGCCGTTTAATGTACTATATTGATATTGATTACCTCCCTAGACAAAAGGAATTTAATTTGGAAGTTAAGGTATTTCAGAACTTTTTCTTTCTTTCCCTGTGGATCTATTTATTGGAACCCGTATAGTTCAATATCGGTTTACTAAGATTACTCAGATTTCAAAACAGAGCTCTATGAACGATCTAATCTATATATCTGGTATATATAAATTATTAAATGGATTTTAAAACATACCATCAAATGTGACCAGAACCACCTAGATCATCTTCTGAGATGACCCATAGATTCTTTGTGTCACTTATTTCATGTTTGTTCCACCAGCCTAACAATTCTTGATTGAGACAGTCTTGAATCCTCAACCTCCACGCCTCTTTGTAACTTCCACGTCCTTCGGTCAGCCCTAAAGACTTTCTGATAAGAGTTCTTCCCACATGAGAGATAAACCTGTGCTCTGCAAACAGATATTTCCTACAGGTTTGATGGGCCAATTACACAACCACTAATTAAGTGCTGGCATCTGTAACAGACTGAAGCAAACTAGGAGTTTGATGGATGAGGGTTAAGATGTATGTGACAAGATTTAGTCCCGGTCTTTGTGTCCATGCTTTTTTAGCTGTGACACCTGCAACACCTCATCTCAGAGTTGACAGATACCGACAATGCAAAATCTTTCGAGCCAAATGGCCTAAAGTAGTTGTTTACAAAAACTTTTTTTTTTTAGCAGAAATACCATCTTTTAATTACATCAAGCTTTTTTGGTGAAAACACAGGTGGATCAATGAGTAGATTTTATTCATGCTGAACAGGGGCCAGAGTCGGAGCTATGTATTTCGCTAATTATTGGGAAATTACTTATATTTATAAGTGTATACGATGTAAGGGGATTTTACCAAGTTAGCAAATTATGCACAGGATTGATAAGGGTCCCATTAAACCTGAGAACAGAGCACTGCAATGCTCCCTCCGAATAGTGCAGCCATCAAGTATGTGCACCACTCTCCATTTATTGTCTGTGAACTTGCAGGAAGATGCTGAGCGCTGAAATTGGCAATCTTAGCAGTCCTATTAGCAATAAATGGAGCACATTACTCCACCACTGCTCCATTTAGATATGGCATTGATAAGCCAAGATACTCAGGTGGACCTCCAGTTCTTCCAGTCCCCCAATGATCGTGAGAACGAGAGACCGGAACCGTTGTCTATGGAAATGCAGGAAAAAGTTGAGTACGTTGCCTAGCTACTTCCATTAGTTGTATAGACAATGAATACAGTGGTTGTTCATCATGAACACCTCTGCTCTGTGGTTCCAGACCCCTATTTTTGAGATTGCATGTGGGCTAAAGGGCCCGTCTCACATAGCGATATCACTAGCGAGTCAGTGCTGAGTCACTAGTTTTGTGACGCAGCAGCGAGCTCACCAGCGATATCGCTGTGTGTGACATTCAGCGACGATCAGCCCCCCTGCTGGTATCGCTGATCGTCGCTGAAATGTCAGGACATTTTTTTGATCGCTGGTTTCCCGCTGACAGGCACGCATCGCTGCGTGTGACAGGCGGGAGACCAGCGATCCGCTGGTAATCAAGGTACACAGCGGGTTTCCAGGCGCGGGGCTGTGCCTAGAAACCCGCTGTGTACCTTGGATACCAGCGCCCTGATGCAGGGAGCTGGTAACCAAGGTACACAGCGGGTTTCCAGGCACCGCGCAGCGCTTGGAAACCTGATGTGTACCTTGGTTACCAGCTCCCTGCATCAGGCGCTGGTATCCAAGGTACACTGTGGGTAACTAAGCGATGTTACCCGCAGTGTCCTTGTGCTGATCGCTGCCCTGAGCTGCCTGTTTGGCAGCTCAGCAGCGATATGTAGCGATACACCAGCGATCCTGACAAGTGCATATCGTTGTCGGGATCGCTGGTGTATCGCTATGTGAGACCCAGGCTTAAGTGGTGGGACCCTCAGCGATTAGGCAATAAAAAAAGCACATTACTCTTCCACTGCTCCATTCAGATGTGGCATTGAAAAGCCACATTTACAAGATAACCAGGTCTCCCAGCAGTAGGACATCCATTTATTTGCCATCTATCCTCTGAAAAATACATAACTAAGCACCAGTGATCGTGGGAGCGGGAGACGGGAACCATTGTCTATGAAACTGCTCAAAAAACCTGAGTACAGCACTTGGCTGCTTCCAGTAGTCCCATAGGACTGAATAAAGCGGTAGTTTATCATGCAAAACTCTGCTCTGTGGTTCCAGAACCTTATTTTTGAGATTGCTGGTGGGCTTAGTTTTCAGACTATCAGTGATCAGGCGATTAGCCAATAAATGGACACATTACCCAACCACTGTTCCATTCAGATGTGGCATTGAAAATACACATTTGAAAGATAATCAGGTGTCCCATCAGTGGGGTCTCCAGTTATCTGCCATTTATTCTCTGAAAAATCCATAACTTAACCCCAATGATCGTGTGAGCAGGTGACCCGAGCCATTGCCGATAGGACTGCTGGAAAACATTGAGTACAGCGCTTGGCTGCTTCCTGTTCCTTCTCATGTACAGCACCATGGAATCAAAGGTGCTCTAAAAATAAACAATAATAGTAATAATAAAAATAATAATAAAAAAAGGAATCACCAATTTTGACAAAGATGATGCTATCGCAGTTGGACTCCCAAGAGTAAAGTTTATGAACTAAAATAAAATAATAGATACCAACTAAATAAAAAAATGATATACTGAAATATGTAGATCATAAAACATTTTGCACTATCCAGGAAGCTTACGACAACCTAATCAAAGACCATTAATGTAATGGTGAAAGTTGATTTGAATGTAAACATTTTTCTTGTTTTTTTTTATATTTTTTTAAATTATTGACTGAGATATGCCCAATAGTTCAAACATTTCATTGCATAAATCATCATCATCACAGTAGCAAAAACATAAAAAATGTAAATGTTTAGTAACATTTTTCATTCCATTTTCACGCCATAGATGTCGATATTATTTACCGTGAACGATTAATGTTCATGACGCATAAAAGAAGAAAAAAATACATCTCAAAGGTGCTTTATGCAGGACTTGTCATCAGGTCCAAGATAATAACTTAATGCTTAAAAAAAAAAAAAATTGGAGCCCTCTTTAGCCAACACACAGGAATTTCTCCCAAGGGCTTTGCTCCCGGGCAGGCTTCAAAAACACACTGCAGAGACATGTAGACATTGCAGAAGCTACCAGGAAAACTGCTTATCTATAATGAGTTCATGACTTCCAATCTAGAAGGGAAAATTTCCTGCCCTCTGTCAAGGCGTTTGTATGCACAACCCCAGGCAACCTCTTCTAAATGTCTCTACTGTATACATGGAGCCTTATCTGCGTTAAGACCCTCATGAGAGTTTTGGCACATTTCGGACTGATAAGAATTTCTAGGAACCCACAATTGACACTTTTGATAGTCTTTTGCCCTATCCTTGTATTCGATGAAAATCGTACATTGAATAAAAGATTTTCTGAAAACGTTAAATGCTTGGGCATTGGTCTGTATGTAAAGATACACCCATGCACCCACCATATTGCTCCTCTTAACCACTGAGGTTTTCTACTATAATTTCACGATTAGTCTTCCGCTAACTTGATGGATTTCTTTGGTCGTACATAACGTTCCTTGTCCATGTACTCATTTACTCACAGATCTTGCGTAACTTATCTAATTAAAACTTCCATTTCTTATTTATTGGTTCTTCCCAAATGTTGTAAATCTTCTAGATTTCTCCACAATTGAAGGAAATAAACAGTTATAGAGTTTTAGGGTCAGTAATAAAGAAATAGTGCCCAAAGCGGAAATATCAAATCTGTCCTACTAGCCATCATCTCAGAAGCTTAGCATCACAACTTTTGGATGGAGGATGGTTACTTTTACATACTCCCCTTTCAAACGCACTTGCCCAGTCTAAATTTAGGACATTGAAAGAAAAGCCGTGTTTTTTTTTATTTAGAAAATGTGCCCTTCCTTAATGGTGCCCTTAGCATCTGCCTACTCTTCCTACCTCTCATCCATCTAGGGATTTCACTTAAGGGTTAATCCACTACTTTTTTTTATTTTTTACTATGGACCTAAAAATTAATAGGCAGGTAGTTGCTACCTACCTGCCTGTTGTGTCCGATGCCAATCTGTGTCAGCACAGACCACTCCTACCGGCAATTCAGCAGCTTCTGTTGACATCACGTAGATAGGGCAGCGGCTTCTCTTCCTCTGTGCTCTGTTGGAGAACCGGCTGTCAATGAGCATGACGTCGGCCATCACACCCCGTTGACAGAGCAGCACAGAAGAAGAGCTGCCCTGTTGACGGTAAGCAGCTGAATCGCCGGCAGGAACAGTCGGTGAGCACTCTGTGCCAGCGCCAGGTTGAACAGGCAGGTAATAAGCAGCTACCTGCCTGTTAGTTTTTGGGCCCATAGTCAAAAAGAAAAAATAGTCCTGGATAAACCTTTTAATTGTCCCATTGCCATAAATGTCTCTAATTATGCCTCTGTGAGACCCAACTATCTTAAAGCAACACTCCAGCGTGTGTTTTTTTTAATTGCACCACTGGAGTGGTGCTTTAAATGTAAGTCTCCTGCCTCCTATCTAATATTCACCTTCTAGTGTTTTCGCAGCCACTCTCATCAATCTCCAGTGAAAAATGACCTGCTCACAGCTCCAGTGTTTCATGGAGAGGTGAGGAGGTCACTTTACAATACAAGTCTGTTAGAGCCTTATTTTGGCTCTCATAAATTTGCATTGTGCTCTTGTGACGTAACCTATGACTTCCGGCTGGAAGCGGCACTCACAAGATGGCGCAGGGGGACCGGAGTGGTACTGAAAAAGCTGTGAAGATGCCAAAGAGTGAGTGTATGACCTGGGGCTTAGATTTAAAGTGCCACTCCAGCGCTGTTAAAAAAAAAAAAAAAATGCTGGAGTGGTGTTTTAAAGCGTGATGGACCCCTAATCCCACGTAATGACTAGTGCAGTGGCGGAGGATAGGCAACTCCCTCTAGTCACTTGAATGGAAATTCTTCAAAAAGTAATGTTTGCATCACTGTTTTCAAAACTATCATAAAAGTGAATGCCATCTTTCCATTCTCCAGGTGAAACTGAGGATTGGGAGACCCCTGTTCTGGCAGATCTTTATTGCATATTTAGTGGTTATTTTATAAATGTCTATGGTGACAAACCCATTAACAGTTACAATCTAGTTTTCTCATATACCAAGTAACCTATGTTACAGACCAGTCAGAGCAAGTAGGTTTAGTAGGAGCAAGGGCTTGCATACCATTGGTGCAATCTGTGGTGCACCGTGTCTATAAGGCGACCACTACCACCCCTAAAGCTAGTGGAATTGTGCATTATGGTAAGAAATTGGACTGCAAAGGGCCCATATGCTGTTCGTGCATAGGGGCCTTTTTCTGTCTGTGTCTGCCAGTGAGTAGGAGTCATTTAGATAGAGCGGGTGCAGAGAAGAGCGACCACGGTTATTAAGGAAACGGGTGGACCGCAATATCAAGAAAGGCAATCAAACTTGGGGTTATTCAGTTTGGAAAAATGAAGACTTAAAAGTGATCTTACTACAATGTACAAATATTGGAGGAGACAGTACATACTGTAGATCCCTATAATTATATTTTTACACCCAGGCCTGCAACAATGACAAGATGGCATCCTCTACATCTAGAGGAAAGAAGGTTTAATCATCGTAACAGAAGATGATTCTTAACTGTACACGCAGCAATGAACTTGTGTCTTCTTTCAACCTTAAAACTTTGAAACAATGAATAAGTATCTGCCTGAACTTTTCCAAGACAACAAAGTATTTGCCTTCTACCAGTTGGTATGTGTCATAAGTCCCCAAACACATAAGATTATGGCAGAACCTGCCATAATCATCAAAACTCGCCTATTATGCAATGTTTGGCCGCTTGTGATTGTACCTAGTTTTTCTTTGCTTTTACTGTATAAAGTGTAATATATTTTAAATATCCTATAAATACTGTTTTTATTATTTAGCCTTGAACTAAGAATAAAAGGTTAACCTGCTTGCTTGTCCCCTTGGGTCAGGATTTAGATGTGTCGAATATCACTGATAATGCTTTTAAAATCCAGAATCATAAAAAAAATGTCTTGGCTGAAGAGCTCGTGACAATATCAATTATTTGTAGGTGCTAAAAGCTTAAAGACAAGACTTGCAGAAGAGAACTGTTGGGAGTTCCACTGTCAGGCAAGTCGGAAGGAGATGGCAGGTGACAAGGACATTAATGCTACATAGACCATCGAGGCTGAGCTGAAAAGACAAATGACAGCACAGAAAAATAAAATCGCACCATGACTTGTTCATGTCAGCATAAAAACTTTGCTACAAACCCAGGCTATGAGCAATGTCCTATGAAGTGTTCTCACTAGCCAAGATGAAACCACAAAAAAAATACTAGCTTATAAGAATGAAGACTTATTAGAAATACTCCAAAGAGGGCATCAACGGAAGGACGCAGAAAACTCTCCCAAAACACCGGCATGGCGGTATGTGTGAAAACACTGATCCCAAATTTTAATTTTTTGTTAGACCCTTACTCACTTTCTCTGAAAGGCACCCAGCAAAGGGTCAATGAGCTTTATGATAATGCATATCAGGACTCTTAAGATACGTGATGTCATGGAGAGGACTCCTAAATCCGAGATATGGACTCTTCAAGGGTTGAGTGCACGGGATGCCACTGAGTACTAAGATAAAAAAGTTCTGAATCAGCGTGTGTTCTCCTTATCCAGCCATTAGAGCAGTAAAACTGTGACATACTGTTTTTAAAGAAAACCTACAATCAGCTCACCTGCCACGTCTGGTTTACGAAATTCTTGTATGTTTGGAACATTTTCTCGAAAGAGACTACAGAATTTGTGATTAATATTTACTAAAACTAATATGTAATAAGAGCTAACAGTGTTCAAAAGTGACAGATACAGTGATAGAAAATAGTTTTCTTAGAACGGAGAAGGATGTGGAGGTCAAGTGGCCATTGATGGATGAACGATCTTGTGCAAGTCTAGATTAGTCCACTAGGGTCTTCTCGCCATTATCTTGATAGTATCAAGCCATCATGATGTTGGACTTCCTCTTTGTCTTGTTCCTTATATTCTTTCGACCATGATGTCCTTCTTCGTAAGATGAGTCCAAAGTAAGCTTGGTGATCCTTGCTTCGATTGACATGCCTGGCTTGATGTGTTCCAGAATTAATTTGTTTTGTTCTTCTTGCCAGCCCTGGAATTAATACCATCCTTAACCAGCAACACATTTTGAAGGCGTTGATTCTTCTTCTGTCTTGTTTCTTTATTGTCCAAGTTTCACATCCATTGCTTATATAGCACCAACATATTCTGCAACGTTTTATACACTCTGCCCATTGGGACTCACAATCTAAATTCCCTACCAGTATGTCTTAGAATGTCTTTGGAGTGTAGGAGGAAACCAGAGTACCTGAGGAAACCCATGCAAACACAGAGAACACCTTGCAGATGTTGTTCTTGGGAAGATTTGAACCCAGGACTCCATCATTTCGAACCAACGGTGCTCATCACTGAGACATCAGGCTGTCCATATAAGACCACTAAAGTGCAAAGCTTAATGTTGTGACATGGTGTCATCTGACAATTAAATGAGCTTCTCCTTAGCTTGCCTTGTCCCCTTAGAGGAAATCTCATAGGTGATATGGCTGTCTGACATAGATTCATTTCCTCCTAATTTCTTTTTACAGACTTTCACAACTCAAAAGGAATGGTACCATGTTATGTTACGGTAGCTGAGGAGTGCAGGTAAAAAAGGAAATACACCAGAGCAGTTGGAATCTATGAGATTGCAGTACCCTGACTAACCACCGCAACTAGAGGCAGCCGTGGAGCATTCCTACGTTGGTCCTAGACGCCTCTCACAGCCTGAGAAACTAACTACACCTAAAGATAGAAATAGGAAAGCTATCTGCCCCGGAGCAGAACCCCAAAGATAATAGAAAGCCCCCAAACATGTAATGGCGGTTAGACAAGAGGAAATACTGACACAGAAAGAAAATAGTATGAGCAAACGCTGGGGCCCAAACTATCTAAACAGAAAAGGATAGGAAGGGTACTTACTGCAATCTCAGAAAACCCTGAAAAAACACCAACTCTACTAATTTCAAAATCACCTGAGATCACACGACCTCTACCACCTAAATTAGTTCTCTGGTGTAACAAAAACAAAACAGCAGCCACTGAAAAAAAACTGGAAAAAGCAAAAGTACAAAACACAGTGGCTGGACTAAACTGAGAGGGCAAAAGCCCCCGGAGGGGACCCTGAAGGCCCCCACGAAGTGCAGGACAAAATGCAAAAATATAGCAAAAACACAAAATAAGAAATTGTCTTATCTGATAGCAGGAGATGCAGACACGACACAGCAGGCTACAAGGGAAACTGGAAAGAAGGATTCAGACCAGAACAATTGATCACCGGCAACCCTGATGGGAAAATGACTCCCTTATATAAGACCAATCAGTAACACCTGATTCCCAGTCCTCACAATCCTCACTAGTACCGCTTGTAACCACCAGAGGGAGCCTCTGCTCAGAACTCATCTCAAACCCATTCACAACAGTACCCCCCCCTTGAGGAGGGGTCACCGAACCCTCATTTGAGCAACCAGGTCGGTCAGGATGAGTTCTATGATACGCACGGATAAGTCTCCTAGCATGGATGTCCGAAGCAAACACCCAAGAATTGTCTTCCTGACCATAACCTCTCCATTTAACCAAATACTGGAGTCTTCGTCTAGAAAAACGAGAATCCAATATTTTCTCAACCACATACTCCAGATTGCCCTCAACCAAAACAGGGTCAGGAGGCACAGCAGCAGGAACCACTGGCTCAACAAACCTCTTCAACAAGGACTTGTGGAACACGTTATGGATCTTAAATGTCCCTGGAAGAAGCAAACGAAAAGAAACAGGATTAA
>JARQOD010000010.1:17835956-17848311 GCA_033576555.1 Oophaga sylvatica | reverse complement strand
AATGGGTTTATTAAAAAAATATGTCTAGTATTTTTTGGATTTTAAGACACTTTTTTTCCTCCAAAATTGGAAGGAAAACTGGGGGTGCATCTTATAATCCGATGTGAGCTTACCAGGTGGGTTGGCATCAGTAGAGAGAGTTGTCACAGGAGGCAGGAGGCCGGCGGCAGCCGGAGTGTGGCAGGGCTGAGGAGCCTGGGTGCTCATTACATATCGGCGCAGATAAATGGAGTCTTTACCATTCTTGTTACCCGAGATCTCAATCTGCATGTGCGCTGCCTCCAGCAGCCATTTTCTAGAAGGCCACTGCAGGGAACTGAATGGGAGAGGGGACTCCTCTCCCCGGCACCGACATATAATCAGTGACTAAGCACCACAGCCGTGCCGCACTCCTGCTGCCACTGGCCTCCTGAAGCAGCAACCCTGTCTCCTGTAGCCCTACTCCACCGCCGACCCTGCAGGTAAGCTACCGTTAAAACTGATCATAAGATTTTTCCTGTCCTCATTTCTCCTAAAGGTCGTCATGTACCTTTGATGAATGCCAGACAATTTTTAAATACTGTCCACCCATGGTCTAATAAAAGTACCAAGAGCTCATCGGTATCAGACAATTTAAGTATACACAGTACCTTTCGTTTTCCCTAATACATGCCCTACAATATAGTAATAAAAAGTAAAGCAAAAGTAAAATAAATTAGTTATTTAAGTTTGTATGTTCTCCCCATGTTTTTGTGGGTTTCCTCCAGGTTCTCCGTTTTCTCCCCCACAACAAACATATTGAAAAGGAATGTAGGTTGTGAGCCCCAATGGAGACAGTGATGAGGTCTCTGAAGCGCTATGGAATATGATAGCGCTATATAAGTGAGTAAAATAAATCAGAATAAATATTAGCTATCCCTAGGTGTATAATGACACAATAAAGTTATTTTGTCCTTTGTTATAAATGACAATAAATGCAAAATGGTGTAAATAAGTTACGTCGGAATTACACTATTCTTAAAAAAAAATGCATGAAAACTTATCAATAACTTATACTGTATGTACCCCAAAATAATTTCTAAAAAATCTAAAAATCATCAGAGAAAAATCTAGATGAAAAAATATATAAATGTAGACCTAACAAAAAATAAAAACTTATGATGGATAGAATACTCTAATACTCTCTATCATCCTTTCTGTCGAGTACAACTCTTGGTCATTATATCGATCAACCCTCGCCAGGCAGTTCTATCCCCCATTGCTTCTTTCTGTTCACCAATGACCATTCTCATGCCTTTCTTCATGGTGTTGATCCAGCGGATTCTTGGCCCTCTTCTTTTTCAGCCACTAACCGATCCAAACATGCCATCTTTCTCCAATGATGGGCTCCACATAATGTAGCCAAAATAAGGACATTTTTGTTTGGTCATCTTAGTTCTTGCGACTGTTTTGGCTTGGCTTGGTCCTAGACTTCTCTATTGGTAATCCTCACTGTCTATGGAACCTGTAGAAGTTCCCTTCAGCACCACAGTTAAAATGTGTCAATTTTCTTCCTGTCAGCTATCTTGAATGTCCAGGTCTCGCATCTGTATGTTGCTATTGGGAAGACAGTTGCATTATCCAATCTGTAATTGGTAGTGAGGGTGATGTCTCCGCTCTTCTAGACCTTGTTCATGCAGACCATTGCATTAAGTCCAAATGCCATGCATTATTTTACTCCAGGTGTGCAGTTTCCATTGCAATTGATCTTAGACCCAAGAAATATGTAATCGCTGAATACTTCTGTCTCATCGTTGTTGACCTTTATATTGATATTGGCCATTTGCGCTGTTGTCTTGATCTTTGTTTTCTTCAGATACAGCCTGAAATACTCACTCTCGTCCTTAACCCACAAAATAAGCTTCTCCAAATCCTTCATGTTCTCTGCTAGCAGCGTTGTGTTATCTGCATATCATAGATTGTTGATGTTTATACCACTAATCTTCACTCCGATGTTACTCTTATCCAAGCCTGCATTCCTCATGACTATTTCTGCATTTACAGTCATGGCTGAAAGTGTTGGCACTCTTGAAATTGTTCTTGAAAATGAAGTATTTCTTCCAGAAAATTAATATCATTACACATGTTTTGTTATACAGATGTTCATTGTCTTTGTGTGTAATTGAACAACAACAAAAAAATCCCAGATAAAAATAGGCAAATTGGACATCATTTCACACAAAACCTCCAAAATGGACCAGACAAAATTGTGGTTAAGCAAATAAGCAGCTTTGCTTCAATCCTGCGATGAACGTTCAAACTCACCTGTGGCAAGTAACAGGTGTGGGGAATATGAAAATCACACCTGAAACCAGATAAAAATGGGAGAAGTTGACTCAATCTTTGCATTGTGTGTCTGTGTGTGCCACGTTAAGCATGGAGAATAGAGAGAGGAGAAGAAAACTGTCTGAGGACTTGAAAAACAAAGTTGTTGAACAATATTAACAATCTCAAGGTTTCGAGTCCATGTCCAGAGATCTTGATGTTCATTTGTCCACGGTGTGCAACATAATCAAGAAGTTTACAACCAATGGACGTGGACGGCAGAGAAAGATTGATGATCGGTTGCAATGCAGGATAGTCTGGATGGTAGATAAGCAGCCCCAATCAAGTTCTAAAGAAATTCAAGGGTGCATCAGTGTCAGCGTGAACTATCTGTCCATCTTGGAATGAAATGCTATGGAAAGAGACCCAAAATTTACACTGCATTTAAGAGGTTAATATGTTTTAAATGTGTTCCAATCTCCCATAATAAACGTGTTGCCATGTTTGGCACCTTCTGTTTTTCACAATAATTTGATCCTTTTGAAAATAAATTGATCTTTCTAAAATGTTGCCATCAATTGTGCAAGGTTGACTTTTAGCCTAATAATCGAACCAACTGTTACTAACGTTGTGTGGTTTTCAGCTGCTCAACTTATTCATTATGCAATGAATAATTTACTATTTCTTTTGCTATTTACATCTAGAAAATTGATTGAGACCAAACATCTCTCTGAGGATTGAGAAGTCCAAAGGGATAGCTCTAGGAGGAATGACTCCAAAAGGAGTGGAAAGTTAAAGGCAGTAACATATTCAGCTTCTTCTGACATCCATTTTTTGTTTTAACCAAAAGAAAAACTGCATAAAAAATCATATAAAAAAAGTTTATATATATATATATATATTATATATATATAATATATATATATATATTGTGAGACAGTGAAGGGGTGCGTACTGGACGAGGTGTATATCTCGCCCAGGTTTCTTAGCTGGGTAGCATGAGGAATGTAGGAGTGAAGGTAGGTTGTCAGTGCGATGTTCACTCCACTCCCCATCCAATACAGGTTTGCAGCCCAACCCTGACTGCACTCAGCTGTCTAATCAAGCAGCCAGAAGTAGGTGGCTGAGTTAGACAGACAGAGCTCTCAGTCTGGATCTGACTTCAGACGCTGTTGGAGTCTCCTGGAAGCCAAGCTTTGGTAAATACCTATTATAACTCTGTGTTGTTGTGGCCAGGCTGTTAGAGTCTAGACCACAGTAGTGAGGGAACTAACCGTGTCTAGTTAGCAGCCTGACAGGCTTAGGATTTTGGTTTATGATTTGTTATATGTTTGTTGCTGTGGACTTTAATAAAAGCTGGTTGACACCAGTTTGCACCAGTGCTGCTGTCGGTGATTGGACTCTTTGTGCCACTCTGTCTACCCGAGATGGCGATCCCAGAGCTATATACCCCCTGAACAGGTTACAAATCCTTGCCAAAGCAATTATAGATCAGCAAATCTACCTAGATTCTGGTCAAATTCTTCATGATTTTTTAACCCCCTTTTTTAGACTTCAGAATCCAAAGTCATGAAAAATTTGAATTCTGGAGAATCCATATTTTGGGGGAAAATTCATAATAAATTTGATTGTCAAATAATCTCTTATAAAACCAAGCTCAAGGCAGCATTTTGCAGCTCTTATCAATTCCTTTTAAAACTCTTATTAATACATCTGTCAGATGACGCATTTTGCATTCTGTGCTAATAAGCCAAATGTTGTATATCGAGTGCAAAGTATACACAGGGCTATTACTGCATTATCTCCAAGCTACACTCATGCATGTCACGTCGGCGCCATTATCATAATTTGCTTGTGCTTCAAACCGCACTTATTTTACTTGGATTTCGCTTGTGTATCAATGGAATATTAGGCCAATTTTCTATGCTGTCATCCAAGCACTTATGGAAAACCATTAACCTGACTGAGAAGACAAACAAGGATTACCCACGTGGAATACCCTGCTCTCGGTGTGTGCTTTGCACTCAGCTTTTGGCCTGTTAATCATTGTATTCACTAAACAACAATGGAAATATAATCTCCTCTCTGCCATCCCTGTCATAACGCTTCCACGCTGCAAGCTCCGAATCCTGATGCGCGTTTGGCACAGGGTAATGCTTTGCCATTTACAGTTGTTCTAGACCTTGACATTTACCTGATTATGATATAAGGCCAAATGTGTCTTTCATTTATAAGGAGACAGTGACAAAAGCAGAATCCCCTGCAGCCTGCACTGTGCATCGATCAGGCGGCATATTACATTGCTGTCACATTTGTCTTGTAAAGTTATACCCGTTACATTGTAATAATAACTTATAGACAGGGCCGCAGCGATACACTAAAGCTCTTCGAACATCTTAGAGGAGCACTAAACCTAGAAGTAAAATAAGAAAAAATATAGTCACCCTCATGTTTTGTTTGTCTGCAGCATTTTCAGTATAATAAAACAGTCAGTTTTGTAAAATGCCTTGCAGAGTAGAGATGAGCGGGTGGGCAAAATTCAAACTAGTCTGTTTGAGTTTTTTTTTCCAGATGACAAACCTAGAAGTAAAAATAAGAAAAAATATAGTCACCCTCATGTTTGTTTTCTGCAGAATTGTCCTTAGAATAGAACAGTCAGTTTTGCAAAAATCCTGCAGAGTAGAGATGAGCGGGTGAGCAAAATTCAAACTAGTCTTTTGAGCGTTTTTTTTTTTTCCAGAGCACTAAACCTAGAAGTAAAAATAAGAAAAAATATAGTCACCCCTATGGTTTGTTCATCTGCAGAATTGTCTTTATAATAGAACAGTCAGTTTTGGCAAAAATCCTGCATAGTAGAGATGAGCGGGTGGGCAAAATTCAAACTAGTCTGTTTGTGTGATTTTCCCATAGAAATTCACAGAGAAGTTTTTCTCTATTAATTTAATGTCACTTAATATGCACTGTGGTCTCGGCAGACCCAACAGCAAAATAAAAGTAATGTGTAAAAAGTAATCAAAAGTCATTATACTACCCTCACCTCTCACTTCTCCGGCTCTTCCGTTTCTCACCTCACTCATCCAGGCCTGCATCTTCTGATTACCGCTGCTCACATTCAAAACCCCGAGCTTCTTACAATGAGCTCTGATGAGGACTGGAGGGATTCTGTGCAAGGATTCAATATATGGCGGAAGAATCTTGTAGAGATCTATGTCCAGCCTATAGCATCTTAACAGCACATATTAAGAAAAAAGTGGATTTCAGGGGAATAAGAGATTGGATCGTAGATATCAGGGTATCATCTTATTCAGCTTCCTATGGCCTACATGATCTTATAGACGGCTTAGGAGGGTTGATCAGAAAGAACCTCTTTATGCCTTTGTTTAAAATGAAAGGCATAGAGAGTTATAATAGGGCACCGTTATGCTTAATAGGTGCAGTATTATAGCTCTGTACAACTCCACCGGTATGGACAAACATCATGCCTTCCATATATATCATGTAATTATACTCACAATTTCCAACTAAACTCATGATGATCAATTAGTGAGTGTTTTTTCAACCTCAGTGTAATTTTCTATGTCTCAGGGAAAAAATTTGATCAAGACTCTCTTTCACGTTGGAAGACTGTGAATGCTATATTCTCATCACCATCATAATCATTCTGCTAAGTCCTTCAGTCCCCCTTGACACATTTTTTTTTTTACTTTTTGCTTATATAATATTGTTATTTTATCCTGTGAGACCTTGAATTCTCCGAGTAGACCTGAATGTGTTGCATACTGGATTTACCAATATTATGTACACTGATTGCAGAGCCACAAGGTAAACAATGCAAGTCTATGTAACCGAGGGAAGAAGAGCATAACTCTGCTTCGAACTACACTTAGGGAGAAAAAGAGTAGAAAGTTGCAGTTCATGTTCAACTCTTATGAGAAAAGTCACTTTGATCAGTCCATGTACCTATAAGGGTGTGTGACATCGGTTTACTGGTTTGAGTTGTTTTTAATGTTTATAACAAGTATATTCTGTTATTAATAACTTAGGTGCCTGTTAATTGAATCCATGCATTCTAAAAATGAGTGAAAAAAATTCAAGAATTGTTTTTGGCAAAAATCTGCATTTGCCAAAATGGTAATTTTATTGGGCCATCAAAAGAAAAAAAAAATCAATAAAGCCTTAACACTCACCGCTCACTTTTCTAGTCTGCATCTTCGCTACTCAACTCCACCAGTCTGGTCCTCGACGCATCTTCTGATACTCTTCCGCTGGTGCTTAAATCTTTTCAAGCTGTCCCAGGACTTCCGGCTTTCTTGGGGCTAGGAGGGTTCTGCGCATGTCATGACATCATGACGCTGTGACCTCCCAAGCAGTTGCGCAGAACCGTCCTGGTCTCATGAAAATCAGAATTCCAGCACAGCATGAGAGCCCAGGGCAATCCAGCATGAGGGAGATCAGAAGATGCGTCGAGAGACGGACAGGTGGCAATTAGCAGGAAGGGTGCCATCTGGAGAGGTGAGCGGTAAGTTGAGTAAAACATTTTTTTTTTATCTATTTAGACATCATGTCTATTATGCTCTGACGTCTGGAGAGGGATATTAGATTCACGGAGAATAACTTCTCCTGGAATCAAATTTGCTGTCTCCACCATAATGTACATGGTGGAAATAACTTCTAAAGCTAAAAATGCACATGAGCTCTTCCAACCTTGTCCTGGTAGGCTGAGGCCTGACTGCCAGGACTGCACTAATTCTGCCTTCAAATGAGTCTCAGGGCTGTGTGGCAATAGGTTCCTATTCAGTTTTTCACTGCACAATACCATTTTAATCCTCCCAATGTTTAAGGAAATTGGGCAGGGTTGCATCCTGAAAATGTGAAAGTGCTCAGAATGGGAGTGGGGATGCGCAGGTGAAAACTTTGAAGGGTCAACAATTCTAAACAAGCAATGCAGCACTATCATTCTCAGAATTACTGGTGTCCAGGAGGTAAAACCCCCCACTTATCAAAGTCTGACGCCGGACTGTCCTAGAGATAAGTCAAACTCATTTGGGAAACTCTTTAAACAAACATTCAAGTCTATGATCTATATACATGTAAAAATACTGTAGCAAAGTAAGGTAGGACTGGGTTAAATCCTAGCAATGCATGTCTTAATTAGATACATCTGACTAGCTTTGATTAAGAACCAGGAAATGGGTTCACCTTGTGTCAGTCTGTTGGATGTTTAGCAGAGTTGAGTGTGTGGAAGCTGGTCAATGACCAGTCAAAATGTGAGTTGTAGCTGAGAGACAGACAAGCCAGAGTCTCTCTCTGAAAGGAGACTGCACAAGTCAGCTCGAAAAGCTGTGCAGTCTGTGTATTCGAGCTGTATAGTAACATGTGGAATCTGCAGCCTGTTCAGTGTGCTGTTATGTTTCGGTAGCTGAGGAGTGCAGGTAAAAAAGGCAATACACCAGACAGTTGGAATCTATGAGATTGCAGTACCCTGACTAACCACCACAACTAGAGGCAGCCGTGGAGCGTTCCTACGTTGGTCCTAGACGCCTCGTCACAGCCTGAGAAACTAACTACACCTAAAGATAGATATAGGAAAGCTATCTGCCCCGGAGCAGAACCCCAAAGATAATAGAAAGCCCCCAAACATGTAATGGCGGTTAGACAAGATGAAATACTGACACAGAAAGAAAATAGTATGAGCAAACGCTGGGGCCCAAACTAACTAAATAGAAAAGGATAGGAAGGGTACTTACTGCAATCCCAGAAAACCCTGAAAAGCACCAACTCTACTAATTTCAAAATCACCTGAGATCACACGACCTCTACCACCTAAATTAGTTCTCTGGTGTAACAAAATCAAAACAGCAGCCACTGAAAAAACTGGAAAAAGCAAAAGTACAAACATCAGTGGCTGAACTAAACTGAGAAGGCAGAAGCCCCCGGAGGGGACCCAGAAGGCCCCCAAAGAAGTGCAGGACAAAATGCAAAAATATAGCACAAACACAAAAGAAGAAAATGTCTTATCTGTTAGCAGGAGATGCAGACACGACACAGCAGGCTACAAGGGAAACTGGAATAAAGGATTCAGACCAGAACAATTGATCACCGGCAACCCTGATGGGAAGGTGACTCCCTTATACAAGACCAGTCAGTAACACCTGATTCCCAGTCCTCACAATCTTCACTGGACAGACTAGCACCGCTTGTAACCACCAGAGGAAGCCTCTGCTCAGAACTCATCTCAAACCCATTCACAACAGTGTGCATTGTGCATGAACACTTCTGTAAAGGTACTGTCACACTAAGTGAGATCGCTAAAGAGTCACCGATTTTATGACGCAGTAGCGATCTCGTTAGCTACACAGCTGTGAGACATGTAGCAGCGATGTGGCCCCTGCTGAGATGTCGCTGATCGCTTATGAACGTTCTGAGCCGTTTTTTGGTTGATGGTGTCCCGCTGGTGAGCCTGAATCGCTGAGTGTGACACCCTTTATGAACGACTTTACCAGCGTCGCAGATGGGACTAGGTTTTCCCAATGACCGCAGAGGTCGTTATACAGATCACTGATCTCTGATGAGATCTTTGTGTTTGGAAGCTAACTAGCGATCACATAGCGATTGCACTAGCGATCTCGCCAGGTTGTGTCGTTGTCGTGATTGCTAGTGCGATCGCTAAGTGTGACCGTGCCTTTAGGCACTAGAAGTGCTAGAGTTCAGGATGAAGAGGATACTGAGAATGCTAGGACCATACCTCTCCTGTGTATAAAGTTTTCTCTGGGAGAAAATACTGTAATCTGATCGGGTAAGCCCGCCCTGAGATATATCTGCCTGCTGGATGAATTGTTGATTTACTGTTATACCTCTGTGCCCAGAAGAGGCTGTTTTTGGTTTTGAATCCCTTGGAGTTTTATGAAAGCAATAAAACTGCACGTTTGGACCAAACTGCTTTACTTGGGTGATGTCACGCATAGTGAAGGAAAGGCTAAGTACAACACGAAGGGAAAAGGAACCAAACACTAGGGAAGGTGGGGAGTGGAGACCCCTATTCAGATCTAACCTCACCCTGTCTGCCCTATAGTCTCTATATAGGTTCCGCACCTATCGCCGGCCAGTATCTTTAATCCCTGCCTGACCCTGGCGATAAGCCTTCCACCAGGAAGGACAGGATAGGCGCTAGCCAATCACCACTACCACTAAAGACAAATAGGATACACAAGCAAGGGGTAACACTTAGCTTGAGTAGAGAAATACAGATGCCCCATTGTAGAAAAAATGATTTTTGTGGGAAAAAAATGATTTTTTTATTTTCACTGCTCTGCATTATAAACTTCTGTGAAGCACTTGGGGGCTCAAAGTGCTCACCACACATCTAGATAAGCCTCCTGGGGGTCTAGTTTCCAAAATGGGCTGACTTGTGAGAGGTTTCTACTGTTTAGGCACATCAAGGGCTCTGCAAACACAACATGACGCCCGCAGACCATTCCATCAAAGTCTGCATTCCAAAACGGCACTCATTCCTTTCCGAGCTCTGCCGTGCGCCCAAACAGTGGTTCCCCCCACTTATGGGGTATCAGCGTACTCAGGACAAATTGGACAACAACTTTTGGGGTACAATTTCTCCTGTTACCCTTGTGAAAGTAAAAATTTTGGGGTGAAAAAAATCATTGTTGTGAAAAAAATAGATTTTTTATTTTCAAAATGTTTGTAAAAAAAAAGTTAAATATTAATTTTTTCCTTCCATATTGCTTCAGTTACTGTGAAGCACGTAAAGGTTTAATAAACTTCTTGAATGTGGTTTTGAGCACCTTGAGGGGTGCAGTTTTTAGAATGGTGTCACTTTAGGGTATTTTCTGTCATGTACACCCCTCAAAGTGACTTTAAATGTGATGTTGTACCTAAAAAAATGTTTTTGTCAATTTTGTTGTAAAAATGAGAAATCGCAGGTCAACTTTTAAGCCTTATAATTTCCTATCAAAAAAATTTTTGCTTCCAAAACTGTGCTTATGTAAAGTAGACATGTGGGAAATGTGATTTATTAAGTATTTTGTGTGACATATCTCTCTGATTTAAGGGCACAAAAATTAAAATTTTGATAATTGAAAAATTTTAAAAATTTTCACCATATTTTGTTTTTTTCATAAATGAACGCAAGTCATATTGAAGAAACTTTACCACTAACATAAAGTACAATATGTCATGAAAAAAACAGTCTCAGAATCCGCAGGATCCGTTAAAGCGTTCCAAAGTTATAACCTCATAAAGTGACAGTGGTCAGAATTGTAAAAATTGGCCTGGTCACTAAGCTGCAAATTGTCACTAAGGGGTTACCTCTGGTCACTGGCGTCAGCTGATTGGACTACTACGCCCATCAGCCGATGGCAGCTACCACTAATAACAGCAAGAGCAGGAGCGGCTGATGGGAGTAATCATCTGCCGGCACCTGCGCTCTAAATAAATAATTGAAAAAAAAACAGCTTGGGTTTCCTGTATTTTGATAACCAGCCAGGCTAAACTGACAGCTGAGGGCTGCACCCCTCAGCTGTCAACCGGTTATCCAGAATATCTTTTTTTGAAATAAAAGCAAAAACACACTTTTCTATTTTTATTTAAAAATAACACACAGTTATACTCATCTAATGCCCATTCCAGTGAAGCCCTTGCCTCCTGTAGTAAATCAAAATTAAAAAAACAACCATATTCCTCTTCTGTCCGACGTTCTGTCCCATGCCATAATCTGTCTGAGGATGTGCTAAGATGCGACCATCCAGGCTGAGAACAACTGAGGAATGAGTTGCTGCGAGCACAGCGTCAGTGACTAGCAGTGATGTCATCGTGGTTACCGTGGATCACTGAGGCTACATTCCCAGCAGTGCTGAACTGCGCTGAGCTCAGCACCGTGAGAAAAGCCTTTGGGTTCACCTCAGTTCAGCTCAATGAGTTCTGATCTGCAATCTGTAAGTATGATTAGTGGTAAACTCACTTAGGCCGGCGTCACACTGGCGACAGAATCGGACGACTGCAATGCGATGAAAAATCGCATTGCAGTCGGACCTATGTTAATCTATGGAGCAGCTCCCAGTATCCGATTTTTTGTGGTCCGTTTTAAACGTCCGTGTACAATCGCAGCATGCTGCGATTGTCACCGATTGTCGGTCGACAATCGCCAATGCAAGTCTATGGGAGCGATGAAAAATCGGATTACAAACGGACCACACTGTGTGACTTGCGATGAAATCGCATCGGTGTCCTTTAGAAAAGCCGGCAATTCATCCCCGGCTATACTGTAAAATCACACTGACAGCTTTAATAAAGACTAGAAAGAATATATATATACACATAGAACACATATATATATATATACATGTCATTGTGACATGTATATATACATATATTTATAGTTCCTAGACTTCTACATACTGTAATAGCCGCTAATTCAATTGCCGGGTTTTGTGAAATCACAGAAGCCGACATGAAATGATACATTGTTTCCACACATTTAACCATGTAATTTCATGTATTTTTATATATGTTTGAAACATACAATTACATGAGTATATGTGTGCTAAATTTCAGACATGTAGGGGTTAATTAAAGGTGTAAATTTGTTGAAAAAAAAATGCGTGGGCTCCCGCTGTATTTTCTCCACCAGACAGACAAAGCAAGCGAGTGGGGGCAGATAATAATAGCCTAGGGAGGGCACATTTTTTTTGTGCCCCCCCTGGCTACTAACATCTGCCCCCAGACACCCCAGAAAGGGCAAATCTCTAATTAGATTCGCCCTTTCTGGCACTTTGCCCGTCTATTCCCATTGCCCTGTAGCGGTGGCGAATGGGTTAATAATCTGGCGTTAATGTCACCTTAGTATTGAAAGGTGACCTTAAGGCAGGTTAATAATTGATAGCTGTCAATTAGACAACTATCAATTATTAATCCTATTGTATGAAAGAAAAATCAAACACACACAGTTTAATAAAAAATAAGTTTAATTAAATAATCACACAGTTTTTGACCATATTTTATTTTACACTTAATCCGTGCGAAGCCATTGATCTCCTAAAATAAAGAAAAAAAAATAAAA
>JARQOD010000010.1:17723790-17835856 GCA_033576555.1 Oophaga sylvatica | reverse complement strand
GCAAGCAGGAAGTATATCAACACCGGGGGGAGGTGGCCACTCGCCTGCAAAGCAAACTGCAGACAGATGAAGTGCAACGGTCTGCAGCCTCTGTCACATCCGTGACAGCTGCTTACTGGTGGAGCAAGTTGGCGGCAAGAAGGGCTGATACCAGGGAGTCAAGGACAACATCATAAAGCAAGCCGGAGGCCAAAGTACTTGCCGAGGTTGGAAAAGGGGATAAATAATCTGGCAAAACAAGAGTAATGAATGAGAACTATGGCCAGGTATTAGCTGAACAGAATAACTGGCAACCAGAGACTGTCTGCTGGGGTTTATAAGGAAGTAAATCCGCCAGTGAGATCCCATCAGAGCACTAATTACTCAATTCAGCGAGGAAGTAAGGTTTCTCCTTGTGGAGAGTGACATACCAGCTCTGGCGTGTCGAGGTAAGGAGGCTTATTCACCGTGCAATGCTCCTCTGGGAAATTTTAATATGCAAATTGCCTCTTCAAACCAAGAGGACTTGTACTCTATAGCGCCACCTATTGGAAGTAGTGATCCTACAAGTCACAATCAACCCTTTAACGAGTCTTGTAATATGACTTGGGATAAAAGCCAAATCAGAATCTCCATTTGCAGACACGGTGTTTCGGACTATTGGTCCTCGTCAGTGCAAAGTAGGAGAGATCTGATTTGGCTAGAAGAGAGGCTCTGGACTGGGGTCTGGGGGGGTAAGGTTTCTCCTTGTGGAGAGTGACATACCAGCTCTGGCGTGTCGAGGTAAGGAGGCCTATTCGCCGTGCAATGCTCCTCTGGGAAATTTTAATATGCAAATTGCCTCTTCAAACAAAGAGGACTTGTACTCTATAGCGCCACCTATTGGAAGTAGCGATCCTACAAGTCACAATCAACCCTTTAACGAGTCTTGTAATATGACTTAGGATAAAAGCCAAATCAGAATCTCCATTTGCAGACGCGGTGTTTCGGACTATTGGTCCTCGTCAGCGCAAAGTAGGAGAAATCTGATTTGGCTAGATGAGAGGCTCTGGACTAAGGTCAATTCAGCGAAACACAAGTGGACAGGAAAGGCACAACTGGTTTAAGCAGTCTTAAAGCTAAAAACGCACACAGTTATCGTTCCACAGTAACTGCGGTATTAGTGTGATGCCAGCTAGCGACCTGGGCTGAGGCTGCAGCAGTGTCTGTCACAAAACAGTTACAGAATAGGGAAAGACAAAGCCCCCTATAAAAAAGGACCCTCATAAAAATAACTATTAGTATTTATGTGAAAGAATGTATTTCATTTGAATAAAGTCGGAAATTAGCAAAAAATGAAAAATTATCTATATTTTGAGGCACACAGATGGATTATAAGGCCCCATAAAAATTTATGGCTGTCTTATAATGGTTCTGTACAACTCGGAAGTTGTATGGAGCCATAAAACCATCATAAGCATGAGGTCTACACACTGCAGCATTCCCAATGCTCTTCTCTTCTAAATCTTCCTGATTAATGGAGAGAATAAAACCGCTACAGTGAAAACTGAAATACAGAGAGAGCAGTAGAAGACAGGGATCAGAACAAAATGTGAATATAAACTATGTTTCTTCATTTG
Organism: Oophaga sylvatica; assembly: GCA_033576555.1. Taxonomy (NCBI): domain Eukaryota; kingdom Metazoa; phylum Chordata; class Amphibia; order Anura; family Dendrobatidae; genus Oophaga; species Oophaga sylvatica. The sequence goes on along the minus strand of JARQOD010000010.1, from coordinate 17,834,258 downwards.
AAAGAGTTTTACAATATTTTTTATTTTTTTCAAAACCAACATTTTTTAATTTTCTATTTTTTTTCAGTAGGAATAGGGCTGGTTAATGTGCAGTGTATTTTATGTGTTTTTTTCGTGCAAAGTTTTGTTGTAAAAAAAAAAGCAGCATTTTACAGTAGTGCCAAAATAAGTAAGATTTCTAAAACCTTATTCACATGGTGCTTTTTTTTCCTTGCATTTTTTGAACTGTGATGTATTCTTCTGTTTTTTTAAATCACAGTACATCAGTTCTTCCAGTGTTTTATGCTCCATTCAATTGAATGCATAAAAATTCATCAAAAACTCATTAAAAATCTGAAAAAATGCACAAAATGTGTGCAGCGTTTTTCTTTCCTTCCTTAAACATGTAATACAGGTTCAGGCGTGAGAAAAAAGTCCCCTTTAAATTTTCAAGGCAAACAACCATTTTTTCCTAACACTTTAATGTGCACAACCAGTGGTGTAACTAGAGTTTGATGGGCCCCTATGAAAAGTTTTAACATCGGCCCCCAACTGCATGCTGTTTAGGTGTACAGGCCCATATAGCATTCTAGATCCTATAAAACCAAACGTGTTTGCCCCTTACCCCCTTGTAATAATTTACGCCATCCTGTAACAATGTCCCTGCTACTGGCCCCTTTCTTTAATAATATGCCCATCATGGGTCCCTTCATGGTAAAATGTCCTCTATCCTTGGCCCTTTTCTTGCATAATGTCTCACATCCTGTGCCACTTCCTGATGTTATGGCCCCCCATCCTGGTCCCTTTACTGGTATAATGTCCCCCTACTGGGCCCGTTCCTGATATAATGTCCTTCATCCTGACCTCTTTTAATAATAATGTCCCTTTTCCTTGACCCCTTCCTGGTATAATGTCCCTTTTCCTGGGCCCCTTCCTGGCATAATTTACCCATCCTGGCCCTTTCCGGTAATAATGTCCCTGACCCTGACCCATTCCAGTAATAATGTCCCCCATCCTAATATATTTTTGCCCATCCTTCCCCTGTACCCCGTTCTGCTGTGATTTAGATTATTTTTTATTTTTTACTAAACTTCTAGACCCACGATAACAAAAAGTTGGAAATCTTTTTTGTTCTTTGCTTTTTTCTTTTATCTTAAGTAATTGCTAAAACAATAGAAAAAGTGCATAATTAAGGTGAAAAAGAAAGTTCAAATTAAAAGGACATTGATTCTTGTAGTTAGCTTTTACTTATTCTCATGGATATTATTATATGTTATAGATTGAGAAAGTTGATTCACAAGGACCCTGTCCAGCGGCTAGGTCTGAGTTTTGTAGCCGCTGGATGAGATCCCTGAGAACCATCGCCTATTTGCTGGAATCCCTCTCTTGAATAGCCGGTCTGGGCAATGCACACACGATGTTGCAACCGGCCGGCCAAACAAAAGAGGAGCTGCTGATGTTGAAAGGTAGAAGACATCATCAAGTAGAAGATGACCATCAAAAATTCAAAGAAGTACTCCTATCAAAGTTTTTTATCCTCTTAATATATTGCAATCATCATATTATATAGCACTGTGTACTTACAATTGCTCCTTTTGCCTTTCTACTCAGTTAATTCTTCTCTTTTCCATTAGGTCTATGGCATCACATGATTAAAAACAGACGAGATGAATACTTCTAAGCCCCATGTAGAAACAGGAAGTTTCTTTTCCGTACATGAGTCATCACTGCAAAAGTCCATGGCGGGAGGGGAAGAGGGAGATGACTCATGCAGGGAAAATAGATTGTCTATTTCTATATAGAGCAGAGAAAAGAGAAGAATTAGCTGGTAGAAAGGCAAAAAGAGCAATTGTATGTAGGCAGTGCTAAATAATAGGATGACTGCAATATAATAAGAGGATAAACATTTTGGTGGCAGGAGGGCTTCATTAAAATTGGCCTTCGAAGGGTTGGCCCTGAAAAACTGTCATTTAAAATCTTTTCAGGGTAGGGGTTGGTTTTCTTAAAGAAGAGGTCTTTTTGGAAAGGTTGCACTGCATATATATATTATGTTATACACAAATGCTTCCTTTACTTTTGAAAATTTGCAAGTGATTTTTTTTTTACGAGCATAAGGTCACCACGCTTTTACCACGCATGTCATCATATGCTGTCCATGTTCGGTTTCTGACCTGACAAAATCTGGCAACTGTCAGCCATCTGCTAGGAGCATCCTAGAAGCTGGGCCTTTTCCTGGCAGTCGGAGAGGTCCAGAGGGTTAAGGCTTTACTCCTTAAACAGCAGGGAAAAGAACATCAAAAGGGTGTAAATTTCATTTTCCCAGTTTTGATGAAGTCAGGCATGAAATGAAATGTAATTCTCTCAAGTGGTGAGTGTTTATACCATTCAGGCCATTACTTCTGCTCCACAGAGCCCAATGGGCTAACAGGCATTTGAACACGTTAACAGAGTTTTAGGACGGCCAGATGGAGTCCTGTGTGGCTTTTTTTTTGTTGTTTTTTTTTTTTTTCTTTTTTTCCTCTCGTCGCTTTCTTTTTAAACTCTGGATGAAAAGACAGCTTAGTCCTGGCCTCCTCGAGTCTTCCTTGTGCCAACTGTGTGAAATGTCAGCTTTACTGCTACTTCTTTTCCTTTATCTTTCAATGCTGGTGGTAAGACTCTTAGCCTTCTTGAAGGTGGGAAGACACACACATGATGTCTTATATGCACAATATGCACAAATACCCGAACCATATATAAATAATAAAAATAGAAAAATATCAATTAATCCATAAATATTTAGGTATAAAAATAAATATAACATTAAATATATAAAATTATATTAAAATATTTGAGATGAGCAAATAAATTAGGGTGGAATTGAATTCTACTTGAATTTTCCAAAAATTTACATTTGCCAAAATTCATATTTTTTGGAATTTGCTTCTATGTGAATTCCGAAAAATGCCGGCAGCTGACCACCATTTTTCTGAAGCTTAAAGTGCCAACAAAAGGTTAAAAAATAAAAAATCCTTATACTCACCTTACTTACCTCTCTGGGCCCTTCATTCATCACTGCCACCCGTCCGGTCCTCGACGCAGCTTCTGGTCCCCTGCCGCTTACACTGGAATCTTCGAGCATCTCAAGCTGTGTCGCACTTCTGGCATTTCATTAGGCCAGGTGGGTTCTGTGCATGCACTCAGGAAAGTCACGATGCAAGGTATGACTTCATGACACCATGACCACCCACGTGCTTGTGCAGAACCTTCTGGGCTTCATGAAAGCTGGAAGTCCAGCACAACGTGAGAGGCACAGGGAACCCTGGGTCAGATGATGGGGATCAGAAGATGTGACAAGGACTGGACAGGTGACAGTAAGGAGCCAGGTAGGGGAGCGGTGAGGTATGTGAAATCAGAAGATGCAACAAGTACCGGATGGGTGGCATTGAGGAGCAGAAGGGCCAAAGAGGGGAGCAATGAGTTACATGGAATCAGAAGATGCACATATACTGGACTGGAGGCAGTGAGGAGTGGAGGGACTGAAGTGTGTAGAATTAAGGTACATGGAATCAAAAGATGCAATGAGTACTGGATGGGTGGCAGTAAGGAGCAGAGGGCCCAGAGAGGTGAGTGGAGAGGTTTGTGGAATCTGAAGAAGCAACGCGTATTAGATGGGTGTCAGTGAGGTTGCAGAGGGGCCGGAGAGGTGAGTGGGGAGGTTTGTGGAATCAGAAGATGCAAAGAGGACTGGATGGGTGGCAGTGAGGAACAGAGAGGCCGGAAAGGTGAGTGGGAAGGTTTGTGGAATCAGAAGATGTAATGAGTACTGGACGAGTGGCAGTGAAGAGTGGAGGGGCTAGAGAGGTGAGTGGAGAGGTTTGTGGAATCTGAAGATACGAGTATGGACTGGTGGCAGTGAGAAGCGGAGAGGCCAGAGAGGTGAGTGGAGAGGTTTGTGGAATCTGAAGATACGAGTATGGACTGGTGGCAGTGAGGAGCAGAGAGGCCAGAGAGGTGAATGGGGAGGTTTGTGGTATCAGCAGATGCAACAAGTATGGACGGGTGGCAGTGAGGAGCAGAGAGGCCAGAGAGGTGAGTGGGGAGGCTTGTTGAATCTGAAGATGCAACGAGTATGGACAGGAGGCAGTGAGGAGCAGAGAGGACAGAGAGGTGAGTGGGGAGGTTTGTGGAATCTTAAGATGCAACGAGTATGGACTGGTGGCAGTGAGGAGCAGAGAGGCCAGAGAGGTGAGTGGGGAGGCTTGTTGAATCTGAAGATGCAACGAGTATGGACAGGAGGCAGTGAGGAGCAGAGAGGCCAGAGAGGTGAGTGGGGAGGTTTGTGGAATCTGAAGATGCAACGAGTATGGACTGGTGGCAGTGAGGAGCAGAGAGCCAGAGAGGTGAATGGGGAGGTTTGTGGAATCTGAAGATGCAACAAGTATGGACGGGTGGCAGTGAGGAGCAGAGGGGTCGTAGAGGTGAGTGGGGAGGTTTGTGGAATCTGAAGATGCAACGAGTATGGACAGGAGGCATTGAGGAGCAGAGAGGCCAGAGAGGTGAGTGGGGAGGTTTGTGGTATCAGAAGATGCAACGAGTATGGACGGGTGGCAGTGAGGAGCAGAGAGGCCAGAGAGGTGAATGGGGAGGTTTGTGGTATCAGAAGATGCAACGAGTATGGACGGGTGGCAGTGAGGAGCAGAGAGGTGAGTGGGGAGGTTTGTGGAATCTGAAGATGCAACGAGTATGGATGGGTGGCAGTGAGGAGCAGAGGGGTCGTAGAGGTGAATGGGGAGGTTTGTGAAATCAGAAGATACAAGTAGTATTGGACGGGTGGCAGTAAGGAGCAGAGAAGCAGGAGTGGTGAGTGGTTAAGTGAGTATAACAATTATTTTATTATTTTTCTGTTTACATTTATTATGCTCTAGGGCCTAGAGAGACCTCAGAATTTAGAGATAACATTTGGCAAATCGAATTTCCGCAGAAAAGATGCATGAACAGACAAATTTGAATTTTGCCCCGTCTGCTCATCTCTAATAAATATATAAACACATACTGTATATATATTTTATTTTTTCTTCTCTCTTCATGTAACTGGTCATATCAAGTTTTACCCTATGTGCATAAAAATATCAGAGCATACCCAGGTTACCAAGTTCTCGAAATGATTTCATGCATTACACAACTATGAGCCGTCCATGATTACAATAAAATGTGGAAGGAGGAATGTGAAGAAGTAAAACATTGATTGGTTTTAATGAGCTCGTTGATAAGCTCTTCTGTAGTTGGAGTTTCTCTTGGCCCACGATAAAGTGTTTGTTTTCTACCTACGGCCTGCGATGTGGAATAATGACTTCCAATGCAGGGCCTGATGGACAGAACATAATTTAAGAGGTGCAATTGTTTCAAGTGTGTGGCCCGTATGGGCTTTGTTGTGAAACCTTAGAGTAATAGCTTTGGATGGCTTTCCCCAATTAGTGGGGTTTTTCTTTTTTGGAAGAATATAATGACCTGATTTTTGAAAATCCTTTGAGGTGGTGATGACCCAGACGGTCGGACGTTACTTTCAGGGCATGTTTACACAATATGCAATGAAAATTATAAAAAAAAAGTTTTAGTTTTCGCCAGCAAAAGAATTTCATGAATTATTCCTTACATAATAATACGTATTACAGCAAATAGGTATTTCAGATCAAGGTTAATGGCACAAGAATTAATGAGGGCAGTAATATGTTATCTGACTTTTTTGGGAATTTAAAATTGATTATTAATGGTGAAATACAAATATTTAAAAAACAAACCAGTAGGGGTCTGTGCACACATTGCAGTTTTGTCGCCTTTTTCCTAGTGCCAGCAAGATGATTATTAATACTGAAGTCTCATGCACACGTTGCTTATTTTTTCCTTGCAGATTTATATCTGCAGCATGTCCTTTCTTTCAGCGTTTTTGCTGCAGATTTCACCCATATGAATGAATTGGGAAGAAAATATGCAACAAAAACGCATGTAAAAAATTAGGAAAAAAGCGCCTGTTTTGCTCACCGTTTTCCCTGCCAAGAGATGGTACAGAATTTTCTGCTACAAATACTTAATGTGTGCACATAACCTAACATATCCAGGAATTGCTCAGATTTTCATGCTCTGTAACTCGCCATCTACTATTTTGAGTGACCAGTTTCTCTTTGCCAGCATTCTGTCAGCACTATAGGTGCTGGAACTTACTTTTCATTACTTCACAACATTTAGTCATCCTGCATATTGTCCAATCGCTTGCTGTCCCTGAATTAAAAAGCTTGCGCTCTCTTATGCCTGCTTGCAAGTTAACAAAGAGGAGAGCAGGAGCAGAAAGACTTCCCCACTTCCTGTACTTAGCCTTAATGTCTCTGTAGCTGGAGACAGATTACACTTGACAACAGGCAGTGGACAACTAGTTATAGATGAGGGAGACATCTTATCTATAAAGGATTGCTGAACGATCAGGAGGAGAGCAAGTGAAACAGAGAGCTGCAGAAGTAAATGGGATATAGCCCTATGAATGTGCTCTTCCCCTGATCATTCATCCATCTGATAAGTTAGAGTGAAACATTACATTTATTTGAATTCCGGTTCCAGTAAAGCTAATTTCTTATCATTGCACAATTGGAGCGCCGGATTCCATTTTATATCATACATCATCTACTATATGAGATCACGTTTAGGGATTAACCCCGCCCACACCAGGCTCGGTATATACAATGTCCTATCACAGGAGGGGGCGTGTCTGACTAGCATACAGGCACTGCTGAGTCCCAGCAATGATAAACTCCTGGTGCTAAAACAATCAATGCAAGCAAACAAAACCTCGGAGCTTGATAAGACGGGCATCCCTGAAATCTGTGTTTTAACCCCTACAGCATGCTGTCTTCAGCTTACATAGTAAAAACCTACTGACAGATTCCCTTTAAGTCTACCCCAATTATCACTATGTGCTGACCTTACGGGTGTGCCACCAGGGCAGTTGCATCAGCCACACCTACGGAAGGGGCACTTTTCTTGACCTGGCACCTAAAATATAGCTTATAGAAAAATTAGGACCTTTAGGTGTTTAATGCTCTTTACCAAACATGGAGCTTCCATTTCCGCATTGAGTTCAATAATTGAATACCAGAAGGTAAACCATTGGCAATGGGACAGTTGTTACTTATTAACCTCCGGTACTCGCCAAGCAGTGACTGCAATTAGTCATTCTACTTTCTGAAGTTGTGTGGTTACTATAGACAAGTTTCCTATTGCCAAACCTTTGATGCTAATAACATTTTTTGTCTTTCAAGAGTGGGAACAGAAGATCTTCGGTCGGTGGCTTAAAAGTGTCATTAAGGCATGTGACAATCTCAATCCATTGAAGTGCATTAAGTAGATATTATATTAAAACAAAGACTTTTTTTTTTTTCCAGCATAAGCATCATTTGGCATGCAGGGCAGGCTAGGACCATTTTATGGCAGGCGCTATTGTTCCTTTGCTCACCAGGTGAGCTTTAACTTGCAAATTTTTCCCTCAAAGGGTGGAAAACTTTATACAGATCAAGTAACAAGTGCGTTTTAGTGCGTGATGTAAAGAAAGAGATTTTCTCGAAGAGAAAAGTTTCCACAGTGCTATACAAATTAACAAAGTCACAGCACGAGAAGAAACTCTGAACGGCAGACAGTGACTTATTTATACATGGGAGGTTATGTAGTCAGATGCGCAATCCCGCTGACTACATGCCCTCAACCAAGAGTTGGTGGTGAAAACTGCAAAGAAATGTCCTCTGGTCTCTAAAAGTGGATACATGTATCAAAAAGATGCAGTAATTCTAGACGGCATAGATAGATATTGGGCCTGGTTTATCATTTGTGATTTTTTTATCTTTGTCTTCTGGTATTGGTTGATGTTCTTCAAAATGTCGTAGGTGGTTCATGAATTTGGGGCAAATTCAAAAACGCTTTTTTATTTTGTTAACATTTTTGCTTTCCTTGAACTAAAAAGCTACTTTACTCTTCTTTATGCCTGTTTAAAATTTGGCAGACAGGAGAGCAGGAGCTGAGAGACAAAGACCAGTCTCACTTCCTGTTAAAGAAAAAATTGACAGACAGGAGAGCAGGAGCTGAGAGACAAAGACCAGTCTCACTTCCTGTTAAAGAAAAATTTGACAGACAGGAGAGCAGGAGCTGAGAGACAAAGACCAGTCTCACTTCCTGTTAAAGAAAAATTTGACAGACAGGAGAGCAGGAGCTGAGAGACAAAGACCAGTCTCACTTCCTGTTAAAGAAAAATTTGACAGACAGGAGAGCAGGAGCTGAGAGACAAAGACCAGTCTCACTTCCTGTTAAAAAAAAATTGACAGACAGGAGAGCAGGAGCTGAGAGACAAAGACCAGTCTCACTTCCTGTTAAGAGAATTTTTACCCTGTTAATATATTGCAGTCATGATAACTTTCACTGTACACCATCTGTTGTCAAGTGTAATCTGCCTTCAACTAGAGACATTAAAGCAGCACTCCCATCAAAATTTTTATCCTATTAATATATTGCAGTCATCACATTATATAGCACTGTGTACTCACAATTGCTCATTTTGCCTTCTACCCAGTTAATTTTTCTTTTTTATCTGCTCTATGTAGAAACAAGAAGTCTCTTTTCTTTGAAAAATCATTCCTGACCCAGCTGCTCTCTCCTGCTCCCCCCTACAAAGAACTTTTGCAGTGATGACTCATGCAAGGAAAATTATCTCCTGTTTCTGCATAGAGCTTAGAAGGATTCAGCTAGTCCGTTATTATTCAACCAATGTCATAGACCTAAAGGAAAAGAGAAGCATTAACAGGGTAGAAATTGAAAATGAGCAATTGTAAGTACACGGTGGCATGTAATATGATAATTGCAATATATTAATAGGAATAAAACTTTGATGGGAGTGCTGCTTTAATGTCTCTAGCTGATGGCAGATTGCACTTGACAACAGGCGTTGGACAGTAAAAGTTATAAAGAAGTGAGACACCTAGTGGCCAGCACTTTGGAGTAATTTTATAGTGGTAAGATAATATTTTATATACAGTGATTTGCATATTGTCTATTAAATGGAATCATGTTGTCTAATCATTGTACATTGACCAATTATCACTACTCATGTGCTGTCCTTACGGGTGTGCCACCTGAGCTGTTGGACATGGTGCAATCATCCAATCCTGCAGAAGGGGGCACCTGAAAAATAGCGTACAGAAAAATAGCAACCTTTGAATTCTTAATGCTCGTTACCAAACAAAGATTGATAATATTACAAAGAAAAGTAATTTGCATGCAGGATTTTCCCGCTTTCCCTTTCTCAGAATCCTTTAAGTCTAATCATCCCTCTACTTGGACAATGAAGCACAATCTGTTTCCCGGCCTTGCACACATCCTGTTCTAGGAATACTCAGATCTGCTCTGTGATCGGTCCTAATTCTATTTCTCAGTATTTTAATCACTATCTGCGGCTCAGAGAGGAGATTACACTGATCTGTTCTACCTCCCGTTGGTCCCCGTGATCCCATATGTGACAGGTAGGAGCAGGTAGCGCTCAGACAGGATCCCTCACTGCTCATAGCGCCTCACTGTGGAATCTGCTCCAGGAATAAGCGATGCAGGAGGTGAATTATTTCTTTACTTCAGAAATATTTGCTTTATTTTCCATTTACCATTGGTTTCTCTCTTTACGGGTCACCCCGTGTGACTCATTGCAGAATAAGAAGCGCATATTCTACAATTTCCCTTAAAACACATTAAGTAGCCTGTGATTAATGTATGTGAATATTTAAGGAGAGTATGAGCTATGAGTGCGTAACGCGATTAGCGGGGCGGCCCGGCTTTCTTATAGATGGTATTTGCACCAAATGTTACAATAACCAATTTTGACTTGGCTGTTGCCATGGTAAGACGAGATGAGGGAATTCCGTATGAATAATTTAGCCTGCATAATTTCAAAGTGATATTTCATTTGATATTTATCAAAATAAATAGTGAATGATAACGGAAATCACCTCGAATGCTATTTTTCGCAAAGAGATGACTTTAGACAGCCCAGAACACATGTTTATTGGAGTGGCCGCCGCTGGAATCCTGTATTTGGTTCTAATATATATATATATTCTAGGATAATGCAACTTGTAATAATAGGAATGCCCTTGCTAAACTAAATACTAAAGTGATACTAATGTAGGGTAGATGGACCCCTATAGTGATCATTCCAGGTGCACTAACAGCTCGGTGTTAAATTCATTTGGGCATGGAATTTCTCTAAAGTGTCCCAGAAGCCATTATTCAACACGTCAGGCCGCATGTTGCTGGTGCTACCGTGAGCAGCCTACGTGGCTGAAACGTGCTTCCATGGTCTGCAGAATCTCCAGACTTGTTTCCCATCAATCACATCTGGGACGTCATTGGTCATCAATTGCAAAGGGAGCTGCCAGCAGCAGATCTTGATGATTTGCTCAAGTGCATTCAGCATGGCAGAACTTTCCTCAGACAACCATAAATAACCTCACTGATAGAAGCCAAGGATGTACGTGCGGGGATTTCTGTACGGGGCGCTCATACTCCATACTAAAGAAGGAACTTCACGTGAAAAATTGAGCCAAAATGCCAATTTGTTTTATAATTCGTTTCCTTTTCCTGAACCATAAAGGGTCAGCAAAAGATTAAAAAATAAGAAAAATAATAAAAAAAAAATAAGAGTAATAAGTTTACTCACCTCTCCGGTCCCTCTGCTCTCCACCGTCTTATCACTGCTGTTTCCCTGGGCCTCTTCATGCCAAGCTGGGACTCCCAGCTCTGAAGGGGTCCAGGATGTTTCTTACCATGCCTGTGAAAGGTCAGGGCACATTTCATGAAGTCATGACATCCTGACCTGATTTTCTGCATGCACAAAAATATCTCAGGCCTCAGCAGACCTGGAAGTCCAAGTCTAGCGCAAACAGGCTCAAGGGTTCAGTGCTCGGCAGCAGTGGTAAGAAGATGTGCCGAGGACTTGACAGTGGACAATGAAAAGTAGAGGGACAAGAGAGGTGAGCGATAAGGTAAGCATATATATATTTTTTTATCAAGTTTATTGATTTATGGTCTGGAAAGACCCAGGGCTTCATAAGAGACAATCAATTTGCAGATAATAATTTTGCAAATTTTCCGGGGAAAATCCAAACTATTTGCAAATTTGAATTTTGTCAAATCTGTACACCTCTTCTCGATAGGGATTAAATCGAGATATTTTGAAAATATTGTTTCCAATTTTTCCCCATTTGCATCTCATTAATATGTCTATCATTCCTGTGACCGCTGATCAGTGGAGGTCTGATCTTTAGTATGTAGATGCACTAGGAGGAATGAAGGATCCTGGCGCTGATGGCGGCATCTTACGTGGTGACACTCACATCTATATAATTGTGTCTGGACAAGCAGCTTAGTGCCTTTCTTTTAATTTAATAGATTTGTTAAACAACTATTTTTTCCCAGAAAGAGCGCCACATTTTGGCACTGCCTGCTATTACATCTCTGATCTGTTCGTTGAAATAAGATTTAGCTGGAGTACCAGATGTAGCAGATGGTGCGGAAAGAAAGCAGACATTTTTATCTAATCTCATGCAATGCTTGTAATTGAAAAATTGTGCAAATCCGTTCATTACAATGCATGTTTATACACCCGATTTCAGATGCACCATTTTTCGAGTGTCGGGAGGATGATCTGTGACCTCACTGTCTTTCTAAGCATCATCATTAATTTATCACATTAGAAACCTCTCATAAGGAAAAATTCTATTTTCATGAAACATCTCATACGCGAGACGGCCGATATTGCAGCCCTGGAATATTTTTCTTGCACTTGTAACAAATTGTAACAGGAAATAAATAAATAACATATCAATCAATGAAGGTTTATAATCTCCTCGCACCAAATCAACTCCTCCTAGCTCCTCATGAAATCAATGAACGCAGTTAGTACAAGTAGCTGACTTATCAGTCCTGCGATCAGAATATTCACAAATGCTAAGGAATGGGTCTCTGAAGAATTGTTTGTAACTGCAAAGTGATGCTCTGGCTGACATTAAGATGCGGAGATGCTGGAAGCCGGGCCTCCCGTGTCACCTTAGCAGTGAATAATTGGGCCTCTGCATATTCCTTGTCATAAATGGCAGGAGTGAAGGGGCCCCAAGGATTTCACTGGCAGGACGGATGCAGCGATAGCAAAATAAATTAAAACACGGTCTTGAGAAGCATGATTGTGGATGACAGTTCAGGGCAGTTCTCTCTGTACCATTTGTCCTGATGCCCATATGGTCCTTACCAAGTGGCAGAAAATGCGGAGCTCGAAGATTGACCACTTGAATGCCAAGCGTTAGCCTCAGTGATATCCATGCTTTTTCCAAGTTTTGCTTTTCTGTCTTTCTCTACAACCAGAAGTTTTCAAATCTTTGCTCCCTTACTACAAGAAGCTTCCTGGTCCTGGAAATGCTGAATATTTATAGAAATAGATTTAAAGGGAACCTGTCTCCACATTTTCTGCCCTTGAATCATCATCGTGGCATCATAGTCAACAGTAATCGGCTTCTAAAGATGTCCCAGGCTAAACTGTCCCTGTAGGCCTCCATACACATTAGGCAATTGTTTGGTTGACACTTATCTCTACCGACCATACCTAGGAGCACTTAGCTGAATGAGACAGCCTCAACCAGACTCCTCCGGCAGTTGCGTATCTGTGTAGAACAAAATGATTGGCTGTTGAAATTCCTCAGCTCCTCTGACCTCATATGTAGAGATGAGTTGGGACTCCTCATATATATTTAATTGATGGGTTTATCCGAGTATTACAAGGTAGCACATGTAGTATGTAAAAAGGGGTGTCCAGCAAACAAAATTTTTCATCTATCTACAAGATTGTGATCCTTGGGAATCTGAATGGGTTGGAACCTCACTGATCACGAAACAAGAGTTCTCAAAGTGAGAAGGGAATCAAAAATCTGTCACTCAAGTAGTTGAAGAAGCTTAAAAGGCTTATTCCATCAGTAGCATCGAATATAACATCAATGACGCGTTTCAGCTCTAACTGAGCCTTTCTCAAGCTTACCTTTTATGTATGAAAAAGGCTCAGTTAGATCTGAAACGCGTCGTTGATGCCATATTTGTTGTTGCTGATTCCTTAGCATTTGTGATGGAATAATCTGTTAAAACTTCTTCTACTATGTAAGTGCCGGTCCTTCTACTTTTGATTTCATATGGGATGTCTTCTCTAGAAACGAGTACCACCATCTTCACAAATGCCGCCTGAATAAATGGGGTAACAGTGAGCGTGCATAGCTACTGCTCCACTCAATTCACAAAAGGGGACTTTGTTCCCCAGATTTCTGGAATCGTTGGAGATCTCAGCACTCCGACCTCTAAAAATTATGCATTTCTCATTGATCATATGGAAAGGAGTCATGGCTTGATTGACATCTCATCGATTAGAATTGTCAATACTAGAGTTTAGTTCAGACTACTGACGTGCCTGCTGAACCAGTAGCCTGCAAATGTTTTAACTCAACAGGATCAGAATCCTTCCAACCTGCACGGCTTTCCTGGTTCCTCTTCGGATTAATAAACCAGGCACGACATCCTGCCACAATGATGACATCACAAGAGGACTTCTAATCAGAAGAGGCATGGAGGATACCGCCAGATCGAAGGTTTGCAAGGCTCTGGTTCGGCAGCCACTTACTACCGATGTGGCCAGGGTCCTGCAAATCTTGTTGCTTTTTGCTCAACTCTAGTCATTACAAATAAATGCCAGTACATGTGCAGTAAAGTAAAATGTACTAGCTCCAGCTTCAGTCATGCAGTGCGTTGGGGCGGATATATCATTGGAGCAACCTGTGTGGCCACATAGGAGCATAAGAGATAAGGGGGTCAATTTCTACCTCCAAAGCAGGTGGGATTGTGCATTGAGGAACTATTGGTCTGCAAAGGGCCCATATATTATTCTTGCACAGGGTTCCTCTTCTGTTTGTGTCCACCAGTGCAGCGCACATGTACCTTATGCCACCCGTGCTGGTTTGTAATGGCATATTCTGGCCAGGCATAGACTTTTAGACAGTCTATGATACTGCAAACATCAACTCTATGTTTACTCTCAGAGAAACGTCTTTAATTTAAAATGAAAAATGAGATATGAAAACAAGGTTATACACATTGTATTAAGGATCTCGGAAAATTGATGATTTTTTTTTGGGACGATTTTTAGAAACAATTTAACTCCTGGGATTAACAACGAAACAATAATATAAAATGCAGAAACAGCTTTAAGATTCGATTCGTGGCCCCAAATCCACTGCTCAGCATTCAGCTATTGATTTGACATTCATCCAGCCAGAAGTATCTCATTGTCCAAGTGTTTTAATAATCTGATTTGGAAATAAAGTACTTTTCCTGCACAGGGTTGAATATGACCTCTTTTGCTTCCTGAAATCAACAGTAATGTCCTTCTAATGCAATCTAGAGGTGAGTGATGAATGTGAGCTGCAGTCTGACAAGAGGATATTTCATTCTCAGTTACATAGCAGATATACGGTGTATACCGCAGAGCGCGTCGATTTACACAATCGCTAATTATGTTCATTTGTAAAAACAGTTTTTATTACATAAAGATTTCCAGCTGATTATATGCACTTGTACAAATTTGAAAAGCTAGAGTTGTTACCTATGGAGTAGGTGGTGGTGGGTGGATGCTGCTAAGTCATGTGCCCTATTTGCTGGGTCGCCAACAAACTCTGCGTTCATTAGGGTATCTGGGTTAGGGTAGTAAACTGAAAATTTTCTCCCAGGTGAAATAAAAGAAAAACTAGATCAAATTTGTCAACTGTCCCAAAATCTGCTGTAAAGACTCCTTAAAAAAGGGGCCTCGAAGAAGAGTTGGCAAATCTTGTAGGTGCTGCTTGAGCCTCACGCAACTTCCGAAAAAGAAATTTAGGAAAATTCAATGAATGGGCCCAGTTTTCAATGGCCAATCAGGGGCTTAAAATAGGAGCATGTATTGAGCATGATATCTATAAAGTGTGACTATGCATAAGCATTCACTTTGAGGTCTCTTGAAGGACCTAAATGTGGCCAAGTATGACCTAGATACAACTCTGCCTTTACACTAATGTTCAGCTCACACAAGGCATTTTGTTTTCATTGTTTTCGCTAGATTTTTTAAATTTAATATGAGCTCCTCCTCCAATGGGTGTGGCTCTACTGATTTTAGAACAGTTTTTCTTTTTCTTCTGCACCCCTCTGTTCTAAAATTAATAATGGTACAAATTTTCTTTCAACTAAGGCTGCTTTCACACATCCGTCTTTTTGTATCAGGCATGATCCGTCCTATGCCTGAAGGGACGGATCCAGCGCTGAAACAAAAAAACTGATGCAACAGATCCGGTTTTTTGCTGGATCCGACCTGAACTTTTGAACCCACAAAAAGAGGGTTTCTGATGCCCGGAGACACTGGAAAATGTAGTAGTAGTAGTAGTAGACCTCGATTTCCAGAATCCGGATCAGACTTTTGCGGATTGCACAAAAGTCTGATCCGGTTCCATTGAATTCTATTGTTTCCGGCCGCCTGATGCGCCGCATCAGGCAGCTCCGGCAAAAAAAAAAAACGTTACATGCTGCGTTGTGTCCGGCCGCCGGAATGTACATTTCCGCCGGATCTGGACAAAAACGCATACAACGCACTGACATCAGGCGCCATCTGGCGCTAATGAAAGTCAATGCAAAAAAAAACGCATCCGGCATTACATTTTGCCGGATGCGGTTGGACAAAAAAATGCCGGAGGGCGCCGTCAGGCACACAACGGATGTGTGAAAGAGGCCTAACTGGGCGTGTACTATAGAACTTCTGTGTGGGTGCGGCCGTGTTTTGATTGGCCAGTGTTAGAGGAGATGAAGCAAACGCCCATGCAGAACTTCTGTGGTACACCCCCAGCTGGTTAAAGAGAAAATTAGCACCATTATTATAAGGGCCATCACTTTGGAATGGAGGGACACAGAAGCATGAGAAAAACTGTTTCAGAATCCGCAGAACAGCACCAATAGGAGAAGGCACCCAGTTTTAATGATAAAAATCCAGTGACTAGTCCTCTTCAAAACCACAGTGAGGAAAGTAAAGGTACTGCCACACTAAACAATCCCGCTAGCGATAACGATAACGACGCATACTAATGCGATCGCTAGCGGGATTGTTTATATATCGCTGATAGCGGCTTAACTTAGCGATGTCGTTAAGGACGCTATCGCGGTTAGCGATCTCCTTAACGACTTTAGCGGTACAAAAGTACCGCTAAATCGCTAAGAAAAGGTGCCACACTTAGCGATTATACTTACCCAGCGGGAGCGCCGACAATAAAATAGGGTCCGGAACGATTCCAGCGACGAGCGAGATCACAGCAGGATCTCAGCAGGGAGCTCGTCGCTGACAGATGCCGCACACAACAACATCGCTAACGGGATCGCTAAATAGTGACGTTTTTTAGCGATCCCGTTAGCGATGTTGTTTAGTGTGGCATACCCTTAAGTCAGAATCTGGTTTCGCATTCTCTGATAATTTTGTTAGCTTGTGACACTTTGGTGATTTGATTACATCTGGGTTGATCCTAACAGTACAATTATACTGTGAATCTACTGAGCAACGGGACTTGTACTAATGGCAAAACTTAAGGTACTGCCACACTACACAATCCCGCTAGCGATCTCGTTAGCGTCGCATAAGTGTCAGGGGCCAAGTTATTAAGATAAAGGGCTAGCAAACTTCATCTCTATCTCAGGTGAAGGAAAGCTTATCTAACACAATAGTGCACTAATAAACAATTTGTGGACACAATGGGTGATGCTGGAAGCTAATGACTGATGGTCATGGAGAGTCTAAACCCTGTTTCCATTTTGTTATGTGCTTGCCTCTTCATGAAATTCCACCATGGGTCATAATTATCAACATTTTAGATTTGATTGGTGCTTTAATGTGATGCTAGGAACGCTGACCACAAGATGGAACCCCCTCACCGCTCTATGTAATCAGCTGCAATATCTGGGAGATCCCAGAAATAAGCATCCAGTTATCACTCCAAATGAATGGGATGTCTGGATAATACAGAAACGCACCTCGTTCTCTAGAATGGGGGATGGAGTTCCCTTATATAAGGAAACAGGTGTCCTAAACCAGGTATCTTTTTTAATGAATGTTTTTGGACCTCAAAAAGCACCCAACTGGTGAGGTGTCTGGGAATGTCCAATTCCAAAGTTCTGTGATAACGTTTGTGTCAAAAAGTGGCAAAATTTTGACCCAGCTCCAAGTTATGTGTCACGGAGTGACTGTCACAGTATGACACGACCCAACGGATGGTCGGTCAGCTAACGGCACAACACACAATGAGGATGGAATTGAGGGGAGGAAGGCCCTGCCAAAAGGGAATGAGGGATGGTCACCACCTGAGCTCAAACCTGAGCCTGTCCCTGCACTCCCCTAAGCCCCATGCGGGTCCTTCCCCCCCGCCGCCGTCAGGATACCTCGTTCCTAGTTGCCACCTATAACTGCCCTGGCTAGTGCACTGGCCAGCAAGGAGCACTAGCCTCACCTCTGCAGGTAATAAACACAGGGGGAAGTTACAGACACCAAAGGGACAAGGTAACAAAAACACCACACTTAGCTTTCTCTGCTGCAAAGCACCCCCACAGCAGAATAAATGCACCAGATAAGCGAACTCAGCAGAAGCAAAATGGCACCCAGAGAGCTCCTTACTCCAGCTTGGTCACTGCAGATTGCTCTAATACTGACAGTCAGCTGATGCATCCATCAGGTGACCTTTGAAAGGATGGTGGGAGTGGTCACCGCCCACATCAGCTGATCCAGCAGCAATACAATTACACCAGCTTGCCAGCAGGGAGAAACTGACATTTAACCGCTGCTGGCCTGAAAGGAAAAAAGGTTTAACTCAATGGAACCAGATCTGCCACAAATTCAAAAATGGATCGTGACATTATGCCTAAATTTTGCTAGTTTTCAAAACTTTTATGCCAGAATTCTTGCATGAAAACTTTGAGAAATTGTGCACAAAACCTTTAAAAAATTTTTTTTAGGACTTTAAGGTTTTTCCACTAAGGAAATCCTTTTCCTGTTCACTATTCAGACAAATGAATGTCTTGGCGCGCTTTCTTTGACCATAAAGACTGAACATTTTAATTTTTGAAGCTAAACTAATCACTATAAGTTAATCGCCATATTGGCTTCATTTATAAAGGGGTTATTAAGAAGAGACAATCTCTTTAAGTATAAAGTGTGCAATTTTTATCAAGTCGACAAGTTTACAAAAATAAAATAATTCACTTTTTTTAATGAAACATCAGAACCATGTCTTGTTTCCAGTGCTAAATCATCCTCAATCTCATATTCCGAATACATGCTGCAACAAGTGAAAGTCATTTTTCAATTTAGTTTTCAATCTTATTAGAAGGGAATGCAAGGAGGGACAGAATGTTTTATTGAATCCTTTTAGCCTCTAATAGGTAGAGAGAAGCACTTCCACTGCTTTCTAGGGAGTTTCAAGGATGGTCTGGAGAGAGAAGAGTTTAATCCAATGAACTAATCTTTGCTTTGGAGATTAGTGAGATAACACTGAGGGATCAGCAGAATTCAGACAGCCCTGAAGCCTTTGTCAGCTATTTTCCTTTTGGCTCAGTGGAAGATGTTGAGGCAAAGGCAACACGCATTAAAAGGTGAGGGGTACAGTACTAGGGGTCATGTGCTGAAATGCAAATATGGAAAAGATGAGTTCTCAAGTAACCGTGATCTACACAGAAAAGCTTCCTAACCCAAAAGACTAATGACATTTAATTAGTAAACATGCAGCATCGAAAAGATTACAGCAATTTACATGGTGCCAGTGCAAGGCTTCTGTAACATTACAAACCATATTAGTTTTTATTGAAGTGGTGTTGATATTTCCCCATACACATTAGATTAATTTTGACTGAACCCGTCGATATCAACAAGTTCTGTTGACACTGTATTGGGAATAGCCAACTGTTTGTCAAAAGAGATGTCAATCAGACACGTTGATCACTTTGTTCTTCCTGAGAAAGCCACCGGCACAGATTTCTGTTGGTGGTTTTCTCTTAGAGAAAACGACTGGTCGAGCACTCATGGGTACGGGAGAAACAGCAGTTGGACACAAGTTCTGCTGACCATGTATGGGGCATTGGCCAACAAATCATTTATAGAGATGTCAATCGGCATGTTCGATTTCTGACTGCCTATCTCTTTGTAATCCCGGGGATAAGAAACCGGCACAGATGTCTGTCGGTGGCTTTGTCATAGATAACACATGAGCGCACGGCTGAGCGAGAGCTCCTGTGTAGGGGATAAACGGCAATCTGACACACGGTTGGTAAAGCATCTTATGACCAGAAGTTATCTAATGTGTATGGCTGGCTTTGGAGACTTGGGCAAAGTAAATGGTCAACATGGTTAATTATGTCTCTAATAGACCAGGTCCATCCATGTTCTATGGTCCCTGTACTAAACATCAGTTCAAGGCAAATTGAGTTATTTTCAAATCCTCCCTCAAAATTGGATTCTTAATAAATCCAAATTGTTTTGCGAAAACAGTAAAATGATGGCTGACGCCTTTTTCTTGATTTGCAGAAGATTGGAAAAATAGTTTAAAAAAAAGTTTTAATACCTTGCCTCTCACCTGTCTGGCTGCTCCTTGGTGCTTCCAGTAGCATTTTTGTCCTTCTGGACAGAATGCAAAATCTTCCTGCATCTTCTTTTTCTGCCTGGGTGTTTGGCACCGAGTAGGTTTGGGACATCAAAAAGCATGCAGGGAGTCAAAGTGAAGCTGCTGGAAAAAGATGTCCCGAAGAGGCTGTGGCAGCTGCAAGGTGAGTATTATTTTTGCTTTTTCCTCTAAGTTTGTCATTCTCTAGGTACTGGAGAGATGCATGTAAATTCAATTTTCTGGAGAAATTCAAGCAAATTTCTGAATTTGAATTTTCTCAAATTCGCTCTTCACTCCCCCTCCGTGCACATTTATGTATGTTGCTGGTTGAATGATCATGTAACAAATGATCATATAGAAAACTATAATAATAACGGAATCATCTTTTTGGGAAAATTCTTTAAACAAAAGATTGTTCATGGACGAACGATCTTTCTTTGAATGAAACATTTTTTGTCTGACTTTCGACTGAAAAAATCAAACTCTGCGCACTTAATGTCAAATGTTGGCAGTCTGTGTTCAGAAAACTGAACACTTCTTCTACTGTCTGCTATTCTACCTGCCATCACCCTTCCATAGTCATGCACACTCAGTTTGCTGATGCATGCATGTATTTTCAATGAAGAGTAAGTCGCTATGAGATACCCCTAATGGTGGTATATCTACTCGGAGAACAAAAGGATTAGTGGCCCAAGATACACCTGATGGTTGTATATCTACCCAGAGAACAAAAGGATTAGTGGCCCAAGATAAACCTGATGGTGGTATATCTACCCAGAGAACAAAAGGATTAGTGGCCCAAGATACCCCTGATGGTGGTATATCTACCCAGAGAACAAAAGGATTAGTGGCCCAAGATACCCCTGATGGTTGTATATCTACCCAGATAACAAAAGGATTAGTGGCCCAAGATACCCCTGATGATTGTATATCTACCCAGATAACAAAAGGATTAGTGGCCCAAGATACCCCTGATGGTGATATATCTACCCAGAGAACAAAAGGATTAGTGGCCCAAGATACCCCTGATGGTGATATATCTACCCAGAGAACAAAAGGATTAGTGGCCCAAGATACACCTGATGGTGGTATATCTACCCAGAGAACAAAAGGATTAGTGGCCCAAGATACCCCTGATGGTTGTATATCTACCCAGATAACAAAAGGATTAGTGGCCCAAGATACCCCTGATGGTGATATATCTACCCAGAGAACAAAAGGTTTAGTGGCCCAAGATACCCCTGATGGTGGTATATCTACCCAGAGAACAAAAGGATTAGTGGCCCAAGATACACCTGATGGTTGTATATCTACCCAGATAACAAAAGGATTAGTGGCCCAGATACCCCTGATGGTTGTATATCTACCCAGAGAACAAAAGGTTTAGTGGCCCAAGATACCCTGATGGCGGTATATCTACCCAGAGAACAAAAGGATTAGCAGATTCATCATTTACTTTTTTCTAAGTCCTTTTTTATGTTCTCTTGTTATATTCATTGCCAGTTTTTGCAACACATTCTTCCATATGGTTTATGAAATGTTCTCAAAGTCAACATTGCTGTTTATTTTTGTTGTTTTTTTTACATTTTTTGCTACTTTTTAGACCAAAAAGTCACCTAATCCATTAAAACGTAACACAAAACTAACATTGTCAAAAGAAAATTTTGGAATAAAAGCCCTAACCATAACCCTAACCCCCTGCAAGGGGGATTGGTGTACATTTAAGGAAAATAAATTGCGTCTTTTTAAAATGGCTCAAATAATCAATTGGCAGCAAAAATCTGGTTGATAGAAACCATACCCACAAAGAAAAACAAACAGATGAACAAGTAGAAAATAGACTTCAACTAGGCGCAACTTAAAAGATTTGGTTCCAATCAAAATTAACCTTAAAGCAGGAAAAAATAGACTAAAAATAAGCACAAATTAAATAATAATTTGGGCCCTAAGTGCTGAAAATTAACATACGATGCCGGTCAAACCAGAGAGTAACCCATGTGTATAAGATAGTCACCCAGTCCAGTTGAAACCAATTTCGAGCTTGGACAACTTTGCGCTAATGTGCATGGACACCTATTGGCAAAAATGTTAGGGGTGCAGATTAAAGAGAAGAGATACTATTAAGGTATTTTTCTTCAATAGATTAAAAGTGGATCTAAGAGAGAAAAACATCCATGCCTTCTCTATGGAATCAGAGACCCAACAAAGGGTACAGTACCCAATCTCCTTACGCAGTGTACACACACAAGATCATTTCTACTCAGCATTTTCTTGTCTCCCAGGAAGACTTCCGCTTCTTTATACAATAGAAGCGCTGGTAATGTTTGAGCGCAGCGATAACAAGCAATTGATGACTTCCCAAGAGGTCTTCTTACTTCAATAGGGTTTAGTTGAGCACTCAGCTGTACCCAGCCCCAGGCAGACTCTCCGAGCTGGTCTAGGAGCAAGCCAAATGCTGGCAAGTAATTACTCCTTCCTGGGTAAATTGTTTTTTGTTGGAGCATGTTTTTTTCTATAAATTTCTACTACATTCTATAAAAAATAGAAAAACAATTGGGGATATATTATAAGTGCCCGCTAACAACCATATATTGACATTTATATCATATATACGCAGACAAAATATAAACCGAGGCGCTGTTTACAAGCCAAACAGAAAATGACAGCTGGATTCATTACGTGATGGCCAATAATGGTTCACGACGGACACCATTGACTTACATGACATTTCAGAGGAGCATGCCTATAAGTCTCCTTACACCGGCATGTCATTCCCCTTAGACTCCATGCTGTATATTAACACTTACATACAGTACAGACAACACTGAGGGAGCTGAGCAGATTGATATATATTTTTATTGGAGAGGATTGAGTATACCTTGTTTTTTATTTCATCCCAGTTCTTGCAATGCTCAGGAGTCGAGTGGGCGGTCCTATACTTGATTGACAGCTGAATGCACAGTCATGCAGGGAAAGCTATAAGTCACTTTCCCTTGCTTAGGAGTCCAGTGGTAGGTCCTATCAATTATTGACAGTTATTTATATATGTTCAGTCATGCAGGGAAAGCTGTCAATCACATTTTTTTCTTACACATCTAGTGGGTGGTCCACTAGTCCTCTAATTGATTGACAGCAATCTCTTTTTGCACAGTCCTGCAGGGAATGCTGTGCATTCTTTTCTTTGCTTGGGAATCCAGTGGGGGGGTACTAATCATTTTTGTCAACTATCTCTGTATGCATAGTCATGCAGGAAAAGCTATGAATTACTTTTTTTTTTTTTACTTAGGAGTCCAGTGGATGGTCTTCTAAATGATTGACATCAATCTCTGTATGCACTTTTTGCCTAGGAGTCAAGTGGGAGGTTCTATCAGTTTTTAACATATCTCTGTATGCATAGTCCTGAAGTGAAAGCTTTGAATCACTTTCTTTACTTAGGAGTCCAGTGGGAGGTTCTATTAGTATATGTCAACTATCTTTGTATGCACTATCATGCAGGAAAAGCTGTTGACCTCTTTCTTTGCTTAGGAGTCCAGTAGGAAGTCCTCCAAATGATAGACATCAATCTTTGTATTCACAGTCTTGCAGCGGAAGCTGTTGATTACTTTCTTTGCTTAGGAGTCCAGTGGGCGGTCCTCCAAATGATTCACATCAATCTCTATATTCACAGTCCTGCAGGGAAAGCTGTTGACCACTTTCTTTGCTTAGGAGTCCAGTATGCAGTCCTCCAAATGATTGACATCAATCTCTGTATTCGCAGTCATGCAGGGAAAGCTATTGACCACTTTCTTTGCTTAAGAGTCCAGTGGGAGGTTCTATCAGTTATTGACAGCTCTCGCTGTATGAGCAGTCACATGGGTGAAGCTGTCAGTCAAAGGATACATCATAATCCGAGAAGAGGACATCTTTTAAAGCTTATTATGCCACCGGTCGAGTCGTTCATGTTGAACATCGAGAATAAAAAATGACTTTATACACTTGAAGAAGTCGAAGAATTGTGCGAAACACCAGCTCTGTTGGATTTTCTGTCTCCTATTGATCCGTAAAGATAAAGTTAAAATAAAAACTCAGTTTTTCTTGGGAGGGATATTGTTCTTTCAGACCTCTTATTAACCCAGCTGTGCACGAGACCCTCGAGAGTTGATGATGCTAATGAAATGCCGGCTAAAAAAAAAAAAAAAAAAAAAGCTACACGTCTTATTATGTTCCAACCTCTTCGATGTAACGCTAACTTTTCATTTAATGAAACATGAAGGCAGCTGCAATAATCTCCATCCACAGAATGAAGAAAATAATGCGCCCGACTACTCAGTACAAAATCAAGTGGTGAGCTATGTAAAGAAGAAAATATGCTTTAATGTTGTCCTTTTTTTTTCTTTTTTTCTTTTTATATAGAAAATGCCTTCGCCAGCTGTGATCTCACTTCACATTATCCGCCAATTAATTGCCCTTAATCCACTGCTTCATTCAAAGTCCTGGGATCAAAATGGTCAGCGTGGATTGTTTGAGTGACAGAGGCAACTTTGTGGTTGTAATTCAGATGCTTTTTTTTTTTTTTTTTTTTTCTTTTTAATTTTCTCAATTGTTTTGAATATCCCAACGTCGCGGCTTGTCGTTTCGGGACCGGACTTTTTAATCAATCACCTAGATAATCAAGTGTCAGTGGCTATCTGCTCTGTGTAATTACTTTTGCAATTAAAAATCAACCTCGAGTCGACTGGTCTAATTAGAGGGTTGAACAGATTTTCAACGAGATTGATTTTTTAATAAATATTGACTTAGGATGCCATAATCCCAACACATTCCTTCATTTTCTTTGTACCAAAAATCAAACAAATGGTAGAATTAACGAGATGAGACGGATTCTGATCACTTCAAAGGGGTTTTCTTTTTATTCTTTTTTTTTTTTTTTTACATACAACACCCAAGCTGTTCAGAAGCCTGGCTTAACTCATGCTAATTTAAAGAAATGCTGGCCAATTCTGGACCCTAATCATGAATATATTAAAGGGCCCAAGTCTCCTTTTCACACATTATAAAGGTAATAAGCAAGTCCAAATGATAGAATTGGTAATAAATTGCATTATCTAAGTTTTATAGGTTTAAATACACCAATATTTCACCCATATCACGATACAATATTTTCAATTTATAGATATTTTACATGATTGATATGGTCACTAGGTGATTAATTTGTTGGATCTTTATTGAAGGGTATGTTAGTATTGATGAACGGTCCCTAAATAAAGATCATAAATATCCTATATGTGTGGGCAGAACTCCTGGCACCCCCATTGATCAGCTGAGTTAATAAGCCAAGGTACACTGGAAAAATCATGCTATTAACTTGAATGGGAGGGAGCTTGCAGTACCACTCATGGCCACTACAGAAAGTACGGCGCTATGCTACTTCTGGTGCATTCCCGTTTTAGTCTGTTAATCGATGGATCTTTCACATATAGAAAAATGCGCCTATTAAATGGTTAGCTAGATCCATGGGATGAAAAATTCCAGTTGGGAAGGAATGAAACAGACTTGAAAAGTTAGTGAAAATTTAGCACTTGATTACCAGTGTGAATAAAAGCAAAAACTTTTATTGAAACATGCAAATTAAAATCAAAGAAGCATTATAAAAACAGGACATCCTGGATAAAAGTAGCAAAACGTACGCGTTTCGAACCAGCATTTGTGTGCGTTTCTTATTTATGAGATGAATAATTGAAACATCCAAATTAAAATCGGAGCAACATTAAAAAAAAAAACGGACAACCCGGAGATAGTATAAAAAAAAACTATGCGTTTCAAATTGGCATTTGTGTGCGATTCTTATTCAAGGGATGAATAATTGAAACATCCAAGTTAAAATTTGGAGAAACAAAAAACTGGATATTCTGGAGATAGTATTGAAAGCCTATGCGTTTTGAGCAAGAATTTGTGTGCAGTTCTTGTTCATGGGATGAATAACTGAAACATCCAAATTAAAATCAGAGAACCATTAAAAAAAAAACAGGACAACCTGGAGATAGTATTGAAATCCTACGCGTTTCAAACCAGCATTTGTGGGCAATTTTTATTCATGGGATGAATAATTGAAACATCAGAATTAAAAACATAGAAAAATTAAAAAAAAAACAAGACAGCCTGAGATAGTTTCGAAATCCTACACGTTTCGAACTGGCATTTGTGGGCAATTCTTATTCATGGGATGAGTAATTGAAACATCAGAATTAAAAACATAGAAATT
Source organism: Oophaga sylvatica (assembly GCA_033576555.1). Lineage (NCBI taxonomy): Eukaryota > Metazoa > Chordata > Amphibia > Anura > Dendrobatidae > Oophaga > Oophaga sylvatica. The sequence goes on along the minus strand of JARQOD010000010.1, from coordinate 17,808,290 downwards.
TTTTTAAAAATAGACAACCTGGAGATAGTTTCGAAATCCTACGCGTTTCGAACTGGCATTTGTGGGCAATTCTTATTCATGGGATGAATAATTGAAACATCCAAATTAAAACTGTAGAAACATTTAAAATAAACAGGACAACCTGGAGACAGAAGCAAAAAGCCTACACTGTTATGATTTGGTAGCCGAGGAGGATAGTAGCCAAAATAGCCAAGGCAGCCGGACACCCAGAGAGGTTGGTAGCTAGCGGATTGCAGACCCCTAAACTAACCGTACAACTAGAAGTAGCCGTGGGACGTACCTACGATGACCTAGATGCCTCGTCACAGCCAGGAGAGTTAACTAAGCCTAAAGATAGAAAGGGGAAAGTTAACTGCCCTGGAGAAGCGCCCCAAAGGAATAGGTAGCCCCCACACATATATTGGCGGTTAGACAAGATGAAATACAAACGCAGGCAGAAAATAGAGTAAGCAAACGCTGGGGCCCAAAACGATCTAGATAGGACAGGAAAGAATACTGTCTGCAATCCGGCAAAACCCTAGGAAAAATTCCAACAAGTCTGATTTCCAAAAATACTGAGACCACACGATCTCTCCCCCGCTAGATCAGAACTCTGCTGTGAACAGGTAGCTAACCAGCAGACACTGAAATAACAGGGACTGAACAAATAAACAGTAGTAAATGAGAAACAGAGACCAGCACAGGCCCCAGCCGGGGAACCTAGCTGACCTTACTCCAGAAGGGCAGATAAACAAAAGGAAAACAAAAGCCAAAGAAACAAGCAGCAAATAACTTATATGAGAGTTGCAGGAGACAGCAGGAAGCAAGCTGATTTCCAAATGGGACCAGGAAGAACAACTAATCACCGTGAGGATCATGGGAAGGTTGCTCACTTATATCTCCCCAGTCAGCAACCCCTAATTGCCAATCTTCCCAGCTGATGGACCTCTGCTAGCTAAATCAGCTTCATTACTATCAGCAGCCACCAGATGGAGCCCAGACTCAGATCCAAGGCGTTCACAACACTACACATTTCGAAGTGAACAAATAAGAACGACGCAGAAATGCTGTTTTGAAACGCTATGTTTTTGTTACTATCTCTAGGATGTCCTTTTTTTTATTTCTACCATTTTAAATTTAATGTTTCAATAAAAGTTTTCATTTTTACTGAATTCTGGAAATCAAGTGCTAGATTTTTACTAACATTCCAAGTTTAATCGATAGGTCTGCAGGGATTATAGGGAACCTGATCTTGCATGTAGAATTAATTGCATGGCTGTATAGTTGCTTGTCACCCCAAAAAATGATACATCTTTTGTAGTGATCCGATGTGCCAGTCATGAGAAATCTAGCATTGAAGCCAAATGCAAATCAGGCTAGAAGTGCACTGGAGGCGTGTCAATGTACTTAGTATTCTTATTCCAAGTGCACTGACACGCCCCCTGTGCACCTTCAGCTTGATTTGCATATTGCATCTACAGTAGATTCTCATGACAGGTACATCAGATCTTTACAAAGGAAGCAAAAACATTTTTGTACATTTTATTAAGGAATTTGAAAAACAAAATTCAAATATACTGTACAATAAAGCTATTATTGCAAAAAAAACAATATCTAACCTGACTTGGATTTTTGTTTCTTTTTATTATGGTTGTGCTTCTAATAGAAACACGTACTTAGCCTATTATGATATGGCTCTCGTTTTATGGGTTTATCTACTGCTTTAATACTTAAAAGGGTTGTCCAGGCTTTGGTTCCAAGTATGCAATCACTCTTTTTGACCACAGACTTGTGAATCCTTGCAGCATGCACAGTGCGCACCATCAGAATTCTGTAGTGCCACAGGAGTTAGCCGACGAGTGACCATTAGTATGAGATTTGCATTTACATGATCATGTGCTGACTAGACATACCCGGCTTCACTCAATACAAGTGGACTGAGAAAGGAGGGACACAGTCTAGTTGGACTGTGGCCAGAAGTATGGAAATCACATACTTGCGGTCACAAGACCTTCCTGTCACACACAGTGTAGGAAATACTAAGTGCAACACGAAGGGATAAGGGGAAGGTAAACACTAGGGAAGGGGGAGTGGAGACCCCTAGGCTGATATAACGTCACCCTCTCTGCTCTAACGTCCCTATATAACTTCTGCAAATATCGCCGAGCAGCATACCTAACTCCTGCCTGCCCCTAGCAGTAAGCCCTGCATAGGGAAGGAGAGGATGTTCACTGGTCAATCCCCACTATAACTAAAGACAGAAGGGATACACAAGCAAGGGGAACACTTAGCTTGAGTAGACTCAGAGAGAAACACAGACATACACCAAACACCAAAGAGGAAGATAGCTGGCTGCTATAGCTCCAAACCTCAACGGGGAAATGGAAATATCTCCAGCAACTTTCAGCAGCAAGCTGGGAGTTATAAACACCCGGTCTCAGGTGTGTCCGTTAGAGTCGAAGGAAGGTTGCCACTGGGTCCTAGAGTCAGAAGGATCAGGAAGAAGTCTGAAAATCAAACTGCTGAGACCTTCTGCAGTCAGATGCAGTGCGATGGTCTGCAGCCTCTGACACACCCATGACACTCCCGCTCCCGATGCCGGTACCAGAGAATTTGGACAGCACACACAGTATGCACTGGGAGGACTCAGAGGTCAGCAGTCACATAGACTGCCTGCAGACTTGAGCCCCAAGCCTCAACATCCCCTTTTATGTTTTCTGTACAACTTCATATATAATGGATAGACTTTTGTAAACCATTACCATGGAATTGATGGAAGAACATCTTACCAATCCATCTCCACCTACATCAGCTCTACAGCAACATGTGCAAACTTGAGTTTCCCTGTTCATTTTAAAGGCCAGCATTTCCCAATATTTTCTTATGTTCTTCAGAACTTGAGTCATCTCAGCAATCTTCTACACCCTAAATTCCCAATATTTTCTTTGTTCTCAGATGTTAATAATCCTTTTAGTAATTTGCTAAAAAATAATAATAGGGCTATTGAGATGATTATGGGATTAGCAGTAGTCAATATATATTAAACATGTGCTTAAAAGTTACAAATTACAACCTTCAGAGAGAATCCAATTAACTCCAGCTGTTTTTTTTTTGCTTAAGAAGACAAAGAAAACCAGTAGGACTCCTTTTATAACATAAACACCACTCTTACTTCCTCTCTATTGCTACTGAGTTTTCATCTATGAATTAATGAATTTATTTATTTTTCAGGTTTTTTTTAATAGAAATCCTATTAGTAGATAGAGAGAAAATCTGCCAAAATTCGAATTCTGCTGATCCGTTCAAATTTGCTGAGGAAATTTGATTTGCATCAAATTAGCTATTTAAAGACGTTTATTAAGCTCTGAGGTCTCTCCAGACCCAAGAGGATAAATGTAGGGTTAAAAAATAAATAGTTATAATAATCATAACCCCTCTCCCAGATTTCACTTATCTCGCAATAAAGTTTCTTCTGGCTCAAATCACTCTTTAGGCTTCCACCACACCTCTTATGACATTATGAAGTCGCGGCAGAGAGTCTTGAAGATTGACTAGAGCCAGAGTCAGCTGTGTCTAGAGAGACAACACCTGAGACACGGAAAGGGTCTGAGTGACCGGAGCCTGAAGGATTTGCGTAGTCTAACAGATGAGTGCTTGGAAGAGGCTCGTTAAAGGGTCGATATTAACTTTTAGGATTGTCACTTCCAAATAAATGGCACCAGAGTTCTTGTCATCTCCTTCTTTGAAGAGTTAATTTGCATATTTCATTTCTCAAAAGAAATTATAAGCCTCCTCACACTGACATGCTAGGCCTGGCATGTCACTTTCCACAAGGATAAACGTGACCCCAGTCAGAAGTCTCTAATGCAGCCAACTCAGATGTCCTGCTGTGCAAAGAGGAGGAGCAACATCCCAAAACACCATGTCTGCAAATTGAGGTTCTGGTTTGGTTTTTATCCTAAGTCATATGGCAAGACTGGTTAAAGGGTCGATATTGACTTTCAGGATAGCTACCTTCAATAAGTGACTCTGCAGTTCAAGTCCTCTTCTGCTTCAAAGAGGCAATTTGCATATTTAATTTCCCACTTGAGCATTACATGGCTTATAAGCTTCCTCACTCTGGCATGTCACTCTCCATAAGAAGAAAAGTTACCCCTTCGATTCCAGGAAGAGGTGAGTATTACTGTATATATTAAGGTGTTATTTTACCCCTTTCAGGCCTTAAAATCAAGCAAAAGGCTGAATTTGAATCTTTAGTGAAATTTAAAACACATTCAATTTGTTCAAAAACAATTTGCTCATTTTTTGAAAATCAGTAAGAGATTAAAGCAACTTGACCATTGTCTGTCCACTTCTATGCAAAGTTATCCAGAATCTGTCTTTAGTGGCAGCATATACAGGTATATGAATATATGAGTCTCTTTTGTGTGCTCATTTATGCACACTGTGTTAGGGTTTGCGGATCGCACTGAATATAAATTAAGATAAAGTGCGATCGCAACCCGGGGTCCACCGTGTGGTGATGGGGAACCGCAGCTAGTACACAATGGCAGAGCAAAGCTGTGAGCAAGCACCGTAAACACAGAGTTAAAAGTCACTCAGTGTGAACAGAGTGCAAAGTAACCGACTCTGTTATGTCACAGAATGGTACAAGTAGCGAGAAAACACTCATGGCTATACCCTGTTAGATGGCACAGGAGTATAGTGGTTATGAAGCTAGTTGGGGTTCTTATAGCCAGCCCCCAGGGAAGACTAAGCTGGTGGTTGCACTTGTTCTGACACTCAGTTGTGCAAAGCACGCACGAACACGGTCCGTCCTGAGTCAGATGCTAAGCCAAGAGAGAGTTCCCACCCTACACTGCCTGTCTAGACACACACTCGCAGTGCTAGTAACGGCACACGTGCACACAGGGTGGTAACATATCCACAAACACATATGATCTTAGCGCACCATCATGTGCTCCAGCGAACCTTTTATATATTCCGTTCAAGTCCAGTCTGACAGGACCTTGCCTGTTACTGTTATGTTACGGTAGCTGAGGAGTGCAGGTAAAAAAGGCAATACACCAGAGCAGTTGGAATCTATGAGATTGCAGTACCCTGACTAACCACCACAACTAGAGGCAGCCGTGGAGCGTTCCTACGATGGTCCTAGACGCCTCGTCACAGCCTGAGAAACTAACTACACCTAAAGATAGAAATAGGAAAGCTATCTGCCCCGGAGCAGAACCCCAAAGATAATAGAAAGCCCCCAAACATATAATGGCGGTTAGACAAGAGGAAATACTGACACAGAAAGAAAATAGTATGAGCAAACGCTGGGGCCCAAACTATCTAAATAGAAAAGGACAGGAAGGGTACTTACTGCAATCCCAGAAAAACCCTGAAAAACACCAACATACTAATTTCAAAATCACCTGAGATCACACGACCTCTACCACCTAAATTAGTTCTCTGGTGTAACAAAAACAGCAGCCACTGAAAAAACTGCAAAAAGCAAAAGTACAAAACACAGTGGCTGGACTAAACTGAGAGGGCAAAAAGCCCCCGGAGGGGACCCAGAAGGCCCCCACAGAAGTGCAGGACAAAATGCAAAAATATAGCAAAAACACAAAATAAGAAATTGTCTTATCTGATAGCAGGAGATGCAGACACGACACAGCAGGCTACAAGGGAAACTGGAAAGAAGGATTCAGACCAGAACAATTGATCACCGGCAACCCTGATGGGAAAATGATTCCCTTAAATAAGACCAATCAGTAACACCTGATTCCCAATCCTCACTAGTACCGCTTGTAACCACCAGAGGGAGCCTCTGCTCAGAACTCATCTCAAACCCATTCACAACAGTACCCCCCCTTGAGGAGGGGTCACCGAACCCTCATTTGAGCAACCAGGTCGGTCAGGATGAGTTCTATGATACGCACGGATAAGTCTCCTAGCATGGATGTCCGAAGCAAACACCCAAGAATTATCTTCCTGACCATAACCTCTCCATTTAACCAAATACTGGAGTCTTCGTCTAGAAAAACGAGAATCCAATATTTTCTCAACCACATACTCCAGATTGCCCTCAACCAAAACAGGGTCAGGAGGCACAGCAGCAGGAACCACTGGCTCAACAAACCTCTTCAACAAGGACTTGTGGAACACGTTATGGATCTTAAATGTCCCTGGAAGAAGCAAACGAAAAGAAACAGGATTAATAATCTCCATGATCTTATAAGGTCCAATGAACCTAGGCTTAAATTTAGGAGATGCTACTCTCATAGGAATATTCTTTGAGGACAACCAGACCAAGTCCCCCACTTTAAACCGAGGACCATCAGTCCTATGCCGGTTAGCAAACCGCTGGGCCTTCTCCTGAGAGAGGGACAACCTCTCCACTACCTGGTCCCAAATCTGCTGCATACGCTCAACAACAGAGTCAACACCTGGACAGACAGAAGCCTCCGTCTGTCCTGAAGAAAATCGAGGGTGAAACCCAGAATTACAGAAAAACGGAGACATCAAAGTGGCAGAGCTAGCCCTATTATTAAGAGCAAACTCAGCCAAAGGCAAAAAAGAGACCCAGTCATCCTGATCAGCAGACACAAAGCATCTTAGATAAGTCTCCAATGTCTGGTTTGTTCTCTCAGTTTGACCATTGGTCTGAGGATGAAATGCCGAGGAGAAAGACAATTGAACACCCAGTTTAGAACAAAAAGTCCTCCAAAATCTGGAAACAAACTGGACTCCTCTGTCAGACACAATGTTCTCAGGAATGCCGTGTAAACGAACCACGTGCTGAAGGAACAACGGCACCAATTCAGAGGAGGAAGGCAACTTAGGTAATGGCACAAGATGTATCATTTTGGAAAACCTATCACAAATTACCCAGATGGTGGTCATTCTCTGAGAAACAGGAAGATCGGAAATGAAATCCATAGAGATATGGGTCCATGGTCTCTTGGGCACAGGCAATGGCATCAACAAACCACTAGAGCGAGAGCAAGGCTTGGAGCGAGAGCAAGTCTCGCAGGACTGCACAAATTCCCTGACATCGCGAGACAAGGTAGGCCACCAAAAGGACCGACTAACCAAGTCTCTGGTACCAAAAATTCCGGGATGCCCAGCCAATGCGGAACAATGAATCTCAGACATCACACTCTTTTTCCATTGGTCCGGACAAACAATTTTCCAACAGGGCAGCGCTCGGGCCTATCCTCCTGACACCCCTCCAGAGCAAGTCTCAAATTAGGCGAGATGGCGGAAAGAACTACACCCTCCTTCAAAATAACAGAGGGATCAGATAGCTCAGGAGAGTCCGCAAGGAAACTCCTCGAGAGGGCATCCGCCTTAACATTCTTAGTGCCAGGAAGAAAGGAAACCACAAAATTAAAACGTGTGAAAAACAAGGCCCACCTGGCCTGTCTAGGATTGAGTCGCTTGGCAGATTCCAGATAGACCAGATTCTTATGGTCCGTAAGGACCACCACCTGATGTTTGGCTCCCTCCAGCCAATGTCTCCACTCTTCAAAAGCCCACTTCATGGCCAATAACTCCCGATTACCCACGTCATAATTACGTTCAGTAGGAGAAAATTTTCGAGAGAAAAAGGCACAAGGGTTACTTTTAGAGGTCTCTGGATCTTTTTGGGACAAAACGGCACCTGCCCCAATTTCAGAGGCATCAACCTCCACCTGAAATGGCAGAGAAACATCAGGCTGCCGTAGAACAGGAGCAGAAGTGAATCTCTGCTTAAGTTCCTGAAACGCAGAGACTGCCTCAGGAGGCCAATTCACCACATCAGAACCCTTTCTGGTCAAATCAGTTAATGGTTTAACAATAACAGAGAAATTACCAATAAATTTACGATAAAAATTGGCAAAACCCAAAAATCTCTGAAGAGCCTTTAATGAAGTAGGTTGGACCCAATCACAGATGGCCTGAACCTTGACCGGGTCCATTTCAATAACAGATGGGGACAAAATGAATCCCAGAAATGAGATCTTCTGTACGCCAAAAAGACACTTTGATCCCTTCACATACAGAGCATTCTCTCTCAAAATCTGGAATACAGTTCGAACATGTTTCACATGAGAGTCCCAGTCATTAGAAAAAATCAAGATATCATCCAAATAAACAATCAGAAACTTGTCCACAAAATCCCTGAAAATGTCATTCATGAAGGACTGGAAGACGGAAGGAGCATTAGTGAGCCCAAAGGGCATCACAAGGTACTCAAAATGCCCTTCAGGGGTGTTAAATGCCGTCTTCCATTCATCCCCGTGCTTAATGCGAATAAGGTTATACGCCCCCTGAGGTCAAGCTTGGTAAACCAAGTAGCGTTTTTCACCCTGGAAAACAGGTCAGAAATCAAGGGTAACGGGTATTGATATTTCACAGTAATATTGTTCAAGAGACGATAATCAATACACGGCCTTAATGAACCATCTTTTTTGGCCACAAAGAAAAAACCGGCACCTAAGGGTGAAGAGGATGGTCTGATATGACCCTTCTCCAATGATTCCTTGATATAAGACCGCATAGCGTCATGTTCAGGTATAGACAAGTTAAAGAGGCGACCTTTAGGGAATTTACTACCTGGCACTAATTCAATAGCGCAGTCATAGCTCCTATGGGGAGGTAAGGATGCAGATTTACTTTCGCTAAACACATCAGAAAAATCAAACAAAAAGTCAGGAACATCCTTTACATTATCCGACAGACCCTTCCGGAAAAGGGCCGCCAAAGCGTCGTCATTCCATTTGGTCAGGACTGCCCACCTACGGAATCTCTGACAGTATAACTCAGCGTCATCAAGCCCCTGATTTAATGCCAACAAGGCTTTTTCAGCTTGATCAGTGATATTAGGCTCATCGTACAATAACCCCAAAGCCTGAAAAAATACATCAACATCACTCAAAACAGGATCCCCAGGTGTCAGGGAAAAAGCCCAATCCTGAGGATCGCCGCGCAGGAGAGAGATGATAATTTGAACCTGCTGCGCTGCGTTTCCTGAGGACTTAGATTTTAAGGCAAGAAACAATTTACAATTATTTTTGAAATTCTGAAACTTAGCTCGATCCCCTGAAAACAAATCTGGCATGGGGATCCTAGGTTCCACAACAGGCAACCTAGCAAGATATGCAGCAATACTCTGAACCTCAGTGGCAAGCTGATCCACACGGCCAGACAACTGTGCAAACTCCATTGGGAGAAAAGATCCTCCCCAGCACCCAGAGATACAGAGGGAAAAAAAAAAAAAAAAAAATGCAACAAACAGAAAAATATCTCTGACAACTTTTCTTCCTTCAAAATATTTTTTTTTTTCCCTTCTGTGAGTACCATACAATTTTTATGGCCGGTGATACTGATACTGTTATGTTACGGTAGCTGAGGAGTGCAGGTAAAAAAGGCAATACACCAGAGCAGTTGGAATCTATGAGATTGCAGTACCCTGACTAACCACCACAACTAGAGGCAGCCGTGGAGCGTTCCTACGATGGTCCTAGACGCCTCGTCACAGCCTGAGAAACTAACTACACCTAAAGATAGAAATAGGAAAGCTATCTGCCCCGGAGCAGAACCCCAAAGATAATAGAAAGCCCCCAAACATATAATGGCGGTTAGACAAGAGGAAATACTGACACAGAAAGAAAATAGTATGAGCAAACGCTGGGGCCCAAACTATCTAAATAGAAAAGGACAGGAAGGGTACTTACTGCAATCCCAGAAAACCCTGAAAAACACCAACATACTAATTTCAAAATCACCTGAGATCACACGACCTCTACCACCTAAATTAGTTCTCTGGTGTAACAAAAACAGCAGCCACTGAAAAAACTGCAAAAAGCAAAAGTACAAAACACAGTGGCTGGACTAAACTGAGAGGGCAAAAAGCCCCCGGAGGGGACCCAGAAGGCCCCCACAGAAGTGCAGGACAAAATGCAAAAATATAGCAAAAACACAAAATAAGAAATTGTCTTATCTGATAGCAGGAGATGCAGACACGACACAGCAGGCTACAAGGGAAACTGGAAAGAAGGATTCAGACCAGAACAATTGATCACCGGCAACCCTGATGGGAAAATGATTCCCTTAAATAAGACCAATCAGTAACACCTGATTCCCAATCCTCACTAGTACCGCTTGTAACCACCAGAGGGAGCCTCTGCTCAGAACTCATCTCAAACCCATTCACAACACTTGCCTGTGGACCAATCCGAAACTGCCACGTCACCCGAGCAGCTGACGACTGACCACCAGTAAGAGGTCACCACCTCACGAGCATGCTCAGTGGGATGATTTCTGGACTTAGCCTCTGGAACAGCTGTTCACCGCTGCCTAGTGCTAGTTACTATAGCTTTGGCAGGAGAGCCAGCAGAAACCAAGTGAACAGCACGAGTCTGAGAAAGATGCTGAGACTGAGGTCTTTGCTGAGCAGCTCCCACTGTGGCAGAAGCAGAATGGGAGACCGCAGAGACAGACAGGGCTTGGTATCTACCCCGTGCAGTAGGTGAATCCTGGCGCCTAACACACTGATTCTTTGATTGAGCTTTATTATCCAAAAATAATGTTACCGATATATATTATATATATATATATATATATATATATTGTGGTGTAATGACCCTGATGCAGCTAGGGGGCACTGTGTATGGCCCTCGGGATATGCATGGAGGCATGTGATGGATGGACGTTATGTATCACAGAGGTGGGTGGCCCTGTGATGGAAGCCTGGATATGTTTTGGTTCAGCAGATCTACTGCTGAGTTGTACTATATATTGGGAGGCTTCCAGGTGACTAGGAGAGCTGGGCGGGTCCAGTCACCTACAAACCCACCCAAGGGGCTTGTGTCTAAATACCTGGGATAAAACCTGCATGTAATGGTGTAGCTGAAGGACCTGTGGTGAGGTCATGACCATGTGACATAACCATGTGATTCCTGACCTCACCTGTGGGTGGAGTTACACCTATGTAATGGAGTGTGTTTTGCACCTGTGAGAGAGTGTGTGGGAGTCTGCCAGTGTGGACAGGCTTCCATGTGTCCAAGGCGGGACATTACAGAGAGGTCTCTGTGACTGAAGAGCGAGGCTCCAGGCAGGAGCTGAAGCATTGAAGAGTGTATTGTATGTTACCATATGGTTTATGATGCAATAAACCTAAAGACTTTTTGCATAAGAAAGTGTCTCTTGAATTACCTCTGAAGCAGCCGAGTGAGTAAAACCTTACAATATATATATATATATATATATATATATTGTAAGCTTTTCCGGGGGGTTTAGCTCTAGGATCGCTGTCTGGGTAGACAGAATGGCACGGAAACAGTTCATTCAGACAGCAGTTTGGTGAAAACTGGCCGCAACCAGTTTTATTAAAGTCCACAGCACACAGATAAAAACAAATCATAAACAGAAAACCTGGGCTTGTCTAGCCACTAAATTACACTTAGATAGATGGCCCTCTCTATCCGGGACCCAGACTCTACCAGTCTGTGCCCAAAACAACACATATCACATATGTTACCAGTATGGAGTTTCACAGACACTCCTCTTTATGTCCGAAGGCAACTCCAATATCCAGACTTGAGATAGGTCACCTCCTATTCAGTCGCTATTCGCACGGATTCTCACTGCGACTACTCCTGTGTCCGGGGTACTTCCTGCACCCAGACTGAGATAGCTCACACTCTTAGAGACTGCTTCCTTGTGCCAGGACACCTCCCTGTGTCCGGGCTAAAGACAGCTCCCACATTCTTGGAGACACCTTCTGTGTCTGGACCCCTTGTCCAGACTGAATGAGCTCTCTGACTGTGCTCACAAGCACCTACTTCTGGCTTCCTAATCAACACCTGAGTGGATTCAGGTCTGAGCTGCAAGCGTGTACTGAATGGCAGGTGTAGTGACCTTTCTTTACCACCAGGTTTACAAAGCCACACATTTCGCTCATACCAGTCAGCAAGGTACTTAGGTGAAATATACACCTCATTCACCACATATTCCTTCACTGTCTCACAATATATTATCCATATATACCACCCACTTGTTTTTTCTGCAATTCCTCACTATTTAAATGTACACATATTTGTGTTTTTACATTGTGTCTGCTTAATAAAATAAGATTCTTATATGAATCCTTTCTGTTAGTCGCCGATATTCTCCTGCTGAACAGGGCAGATCCCAAGCCTTGTCTGCCTCTGCAGTCTCCCATTCAGCATCAGCTGCTGCTGAGCAAAGACATCAGTTCCAGCGTCTTGCTAAGACTCATGCTGTTCGCTTGGTTACTGCTGGTGTTCCAGCCAAGTCTACGGTAAGCAGTGATAGACAGCGGTGAACAGACGCTCTGGAGGCTAAGTCCAGAAATCACCCTATTGAGCATGCTCGTGATATGCCGACGGCTCATTGGTGGTTGCTCGTCAGCTGCTCTGGTGATATGGCAGCTCTGGATTGGTTCACAGGCAAGGTCCTGTCTGACTGGACATGAGCGGAACATATAAAACATGACATGGCGTCCGCTTTCGATTCAGACAATTTTGCATTAAAAAACGCAAACGGTGCTCGGTTCCCTTTCGGGCCCAGCTGGGCCCCCAAACACTAGATTTTCCCCACATATGGGGTATCAGTGTACTCAGGAGAAATTACACAAATTTTGCGGTACAGTTTCTCATGTTACCCTTGTGAAAAAAAAATTGGGGGTCTACAGTAAATTTTTTGCGAAAAAAGTTAAATGCTCATTTTTTCCCTACACATTCTGTTAGTTCTCGTGAAGCAAATGAAAGTTAATAAACTTCTTGAATGTGGTTTTGAGTACCTTGACAGGTGCAGATTTTAGAATGGTGTCACTTTTGGGCATTTTCTGTCATGTAGGCTCCTTAAAATAATTTTAAATGTGAGTTGGTCCCAAAAAAATGGTTTTGTACATTTTATTGGAAATTTGAGAAATCGCTGGTCAACTTTTAACCCTTAAAACTTCCTAACAAAAAAAAAGTTTCCAAAATTGTACTGATGTAAAGTAGACATGTGAAAATTGTTATCCATTAACTAATTTGTGTGACTTAAACTCTCTGGTTTAAGGGCACAAAAATTAAAAGTTTGAAAATTGCAAAATATTCAACATTTTTTGCCAAACTCCCATTTTTTCATAAATAAACGCAAGTTATATCGAAGAATTTATGCCACTATCATGGAGTACCATACGTCACGAAAAAATGTTCTCAGAATCAGTGAGATCTGTTGAAGTGTTAGAGTTATTAGCACATATAGTGACACTGGTCAGAATTGTAAAATTTGGCTTGGTCATTAAAGTCAAAATTGGCTCGGTCATTAAGGGGTTAATAGAAAATTGTACAATTTTTGCGATCAATACTATTTTGAATACGAAGCCTATGCACTTTATATTTAATCATTAGCTATGGCAATTTGGTGCAATTTGTGATTATGATCTTATTTAGGGTGCTTGTAACCCCAGTGAGTACTAACATTTTTTCATATTGATTAGTCTATTTTTGATCCATTTGTGTGTTAGCTGTCTCGTCCTTCATTGAGGCATTCTGCTTTTTTATCAGTATTGTGTGGTTTTTATATTTAGATTTAAATAAAAATAATTGTTTTATGGATCTCTTCAATTTTTCCTTTATTATAAGTAAGGATTTGAGTATTTACGTTATTTATTCAGTATGGTGAACGCCGTTTAAAAAATAAATAAAAAACACATCAAAAATGTTGCTTTTTAAGCATTGTGACTCATAAAAAAGTGAATAACAAGCGATCAAAAAGTAGTATGTAAAAAAATTGCCCTAATATGGCTCATTCGGCAAAAAAAGTAAAAAAGTTACAGCTCTCATAATATGACAATGCAAAAACAAATTCATTTTGCTAAAATATTGTTTTTAGTCTGTAAAAATAGCAAAGCATAAAAAAATATAAATCTGGTATCAATCGTACCGACCCGATGAATAAATCGATCTTATCACTTTTACCGCATGGTGAACAGTGCAAAAAATAAAAGCAATAACTGAATTGCTGTTTTTTGTTCATTCTGTCATTGAAAAATCTGGATAAAAAGCGATCAAAAACTATTATGTAACCCAAGATGGTACCAAAAACATCTGCAACTCGTTCTGCAAAAAATAAGCCCTCGTACAGCTCTGTTCGCCAAACAATAAAAAGTTACAGCTCTCAATATGGCGACGAAAAAAAAAACTTTTTTATATAAAAGCATTTTTATTCAGTGATAGCAGCAGAACGTAAAAAAAACACCAAAGATATCAATCTGGTATCGCTGTAATTGCAGTGACCTGGAGAATAAATCCATCTTATCACTTATACAGTATGGTGAACAGTGCAAAATAAAAATAAGAACTATTCTTGCACTGCTGTATATTTCTTCATTCTACTTCCCAAAAATCTTAATAAGGCTCGGCTCACATTTATCCTGCACTCTCCGCTGATCGCTTATGTCGCGGTTTCTGTGTAAAATCCTCAAAATCGAGATTCAGACAAAACCCCGGATTAAGCCACTCACTTATGAGGCAGATGGAGTTACTTTGGACTGGTCTCTGTTCCCATAATTTTCGCCATCTTTTTAGCGCACAAATGTGGGCAATCACGGATCTGTGCATTCCTAAAAAGATGGATAGCACCGAAGCAGATGCCAAATGGACTCCAAAGTGTCTCTATTTGCCTCATGGTGGGTGGTTCCGTTGGAGGTTTCATCTGAATCACATTTTTGTGGGATTTACATGAAAACTACGACGTAAGTGCTCAACGTATAACACAAGAATGTGATCCCAGCCTTATACTGGAAGCAATCAAAAAATGTTAGGTACAACAAAATGTTACCAATAAAACCCCTAATTTATCCAGCACAAAACCAGCCCCCACTCAGTTCCATAATCTGTGACAAGAATTATAGGGGATTCCCACATTACTGGCAGAACAAAGTCTCTGGAAAAACAACATGTCTTCCGCCCCCTCGAATAAAATCCAATGCATTCTGCACTCCCAAATCCAAATGCCCCTTTCCTTCTGGGCCACATTGTGCCCAAACCACAGTAAGCAGCCACATGTTTGGCATTATTGTAGTGGGGAGAGAGCACTTAACAATTTATTAGGTGTGAGTCTCTAGAAGCACAAATTGGGTACAATATATGGGGGCTCTACAATGTATGGGGGCATAATACATGGGTACTTGACTGGCAGATTTGCAACTCTCCAGAAAAAAAGGCTGGCGAGGATGTTACAAAATAGTCAATGCAGCCATAGATGAATTCATTGAGAGGTGCAATTTGTACAATGGGGTCACTTTTGGGGGTTTTCTGTCGCTATTTTGGCACCTTTGGGGCTCCGCAAATGTCGCCCCGCACGCTATCCTAGCAAAATCTGTACTCCAAAAGCCAAATAACGCTCCTTCCTTCTCAGCCCTGTCGTGTGGCCTAACTAACTTCTAACAACATATTCTGACAACTGTGCTCAGGAGGAATTGGGCAATAAATTGTGGGGTCTGTTTTTACCTATTAACTTTTGTGTACCTGACCAATTTGCAGCAAATACAAAAATTACATTTTTACCACTAAAATCTGATATTTCCACATCTCAATGATATAAAATTGTGTGAGGCACCATTTGGTTCAAAATACTCACTACACCCCTAGATGAATTGCTTTAGGGGTCTAGTTTCCAAAATAAGGTCACTTTTGAGTGGTTTCTGCTGTTTTCACATGTCACAATCTATCCCAGGCAAGTAGTGCTATTTCTATTCCTAGTCCTGCCATGTGCCTAAGTGGAAGTTTTTGACTACATGTGGGGTATCGTCGCGTTCAAGACAAATGACGCAACAAATTATGTGGTCCTTTTCTCCTATTATCTATTGGGAAAATTACAAATTTGGGATAAAACAGCAATTTTTGAAAAAAATTAAAATTTTCAATATGGAGACCTAATGTTATCAAATTCTGTGTAGCACATGTGGGGTCAAAATGCTCTCTATACCCCTGGATAAAATCCGTGAATGGTGTAATTTCCACTGTTTAGGCAAATCAGGTGCTCTCCAAATGCGACCTGATGCCCGCAGACCATTTCACCAAAGTCCATGTTCCAAATCGTCCCTCCTTCCCTTCTTAGCTCTGCCATGCAGCAAAACAGTAGTTTTCCTCCACATATGGGATATCAGTGAACTCAGGAGAAATTGCACAACAAATTTTGGGGTCCATTTTCTGCTGTTACCCTTGTGAAAATACAAATGTAAGGGCTAAAAGTACATTTTTGTGAGTAAAATGTGATTTTTTTATTTTCACAGTTCTACGTTATAAACTTCTGTGAAGCACCTCATAGAACAAATTTCGGCATTACTATGAAGTACAAAATGTCACGAAAAAAAATTCCCAGAATTAGTGGGTTCCGTTGAAGCATTGCAGAGTTATTACCACATAAAGTGACACTCGGCAGATTTAAAAAATTTGGCCAGAAATTAAGGTCAAAATTGGCTTGGTCACTAAGGGGTTAAAGTTTGGTTCCTGCATTACATGGTGTAAAGCTAACAGTAGAACCTTCACTTAGTAGTAAAGTTGGCAGGGGGATAAGTGAGAAAAATGGGAGCTCTCATATCCCCATTAATACCTCTAATACTATCATGCTTTCGTATAGGGTCATTGCTATTGTTCTTAGAGGTATTTGGTGGTCAGTAAATGTAGCACACACTCTCATACCACAGGCGACAATCTGCCTATAGACTAACAGGAAGAACTCTAAAGAATGAGATAAAAGCGCACAGAATAGGGCAGTACTTTTTTAAAAGAACACCACTGAGGAGGTGGTTGCCCTCACCTGGTGGTGTACGAAATCAACATACCTGTTTATGTGTTTATATCCTCTTAATCAGAATGTGCATTTACCAGAATGGAAAGAATTATGTTAGGCAGGCTACTCTGCGGGAAATGAGGAGCCTCGGAGCTTCAGGTAAGGTTTTTATTAGTACCAACGCGTTTCGGTGCCATACTGATGCTTTTCTCAAGGTCAGAAAAGTTTTTCGACCTTGAGAAAGGAGCCGATCCGGCACTGAAATGTGTTGGTGATAATAAAAACCTTATCTGAACCTCTAAGGTCCCCATTTCCCACAGTGTGGCCTGCCTAACATGATTCTCCCCACTCTGGTGTACAGACTAACATGGAATTCACAGAGGATTTCTCTCCATTACTCTGCTATGTTTTTTTCAATATCTCTCCCTGCTCAAGGGACCGATTCTGAGACTAACACAATGTTAAGGAATTCCTATTCATGTAACTCCCTTAAGTCTTTGTCCAAGTTCATGAAAGGTGAAGCTACATTTTTCGAGTTTTTGACAATTTCCAGACTCAATACCTGGACAATGCAAAGTATATGGGACGTGTATTTTGGCAACAAGAGAGCCCATAAGACAACCACGTGATCTTAGCCTTTAACTTGACCTAAAAGAACAATCATTGCCCACAGGGGAAAGGTTCAAGATGTGTTACTTCTGGTGATAGCAAGAATACTTTAAAAGCACACACATTGCTTCATCTCACTGACTCACTTCGAAAAGGCTTGAGTGCCCCAGTTCTCTCGAGGAGCGTATTTACTGTTTGGGTGTTGGAATCGTATTAAGTAGAAGTATTATTATTTTTATATTTAGAAAGAACCAGGCAAGCAAATAATTCTAGTATGCACAGCGGGGAGAGATGAAAGGCAAACATCTTTTTTTTTCTCCCTTCCCCCAAACAGAGAAAAAAAAAGCCTTATCTTATTCCCTGATCCTTTGTTGGTTTGAGAAATCACAAGTGCTTCATTCTGGCGGCAAGGTTCAAAGGCGTTTTCTTTTTTAGATAACCCACTGAAAAGTCTGTGTATCTGCTGAAATATTTTGAAGAACAAGATATCACCATGACCTGCATACACCTGCCGCCTCTCTGAAATAGTTTAAGAAGTGGTTCCCATTTGTTTATATTGCTTATCTCTAATAGGCTCCTGCATCAATCCAAGATTAATAGGTTCATAAGGGCTTTTGAAAAACTGAACACCACGGTATGACTTTAGAATAATTTCCCTAGTAAAGGCTAAACCATCGTTCATCTGATCAACCTGTGTTTAAAGAGGAAACATATCATATTTATATATACTGTCTCATAAAAGAAAGAATTATGGGACAATGTTTTCACACATCGGTTTAACGAACATCATTTGTTTCACTGCTTTTTGGGAAAATTAACCTATTGAAAATAAAAATCAAAATTCTAAATACAAAAAATAATCATATTTCTTCCATTCTTTAGGCTA
The DNA here is from genome assembly GCA_033576555.1 of Oophaga sylvatica. NCBI lineage: Eukaryota > Metazoa > Chordata > Amphibia > Anura > Dendrobatidae > Oophaga > Oophaga sylvatica. Next base: position 17,790,013 of record JARQOD010000010.1, on the reverse strand, counting down.
AGTGCACACGTTCAGGAATATTTGCGTTTTTTTCGCGTTTTTTTCTGCGATTTTCCCGGTAAAAACGCGAAAAAAACACAAGCATTAAGCATCCTATACATGTCAATTGATTCCGCATGTTTTGGCCACATGTTGTTTTTTTTTCCGCAAAAAAAAACACTTTGCGGAAAAAATAGCAACATGTTCATTAATTTTGCGGAATGTAAGCGGTTCATGTGCGATGGTACCCAGGGTCTGGAGGAGAGGAGACTCTCCTCCAGGCCCTGGGTACCATATCCCTGGTAAAACAATAATTAAAATAAACAATAATGATATTCTCGCCTTCCGGCGGCCCCGCAGCTTTCCCGCCTTCAGCGACGCTCCCGGCAACTCCCGGTCCCAGAGTCCTTTGCGAGAATCACCCAGATGGCGTAGCGGTCTCGCGTGATGCTACGTCATCGGGGTGATTTGTCGCAAAGGACTTCTGGGACCGGGAGTTGCCGGGAGCTTCGCTGTAGGCGGGAATGCTGCGGGGGCCGCCGGAAGGTGAGAATATCATTATTTATTATTTTTTTATTATTTTTTTACATTAGATCTTTTTACTATTGATGCGGCATAGGCGGCATCAATAGTAAAAAGTTGGTCACATTGTCAAACACTATGTTTGACTCGTGTGACCAACCTGTCAATCAGTTTTCCAAGCGATGCTACAGATCGCTAGGAAAACGCTAGCATTCTGAAAGCTAATTACGCTTGCAAAACGCTAGTTTCTGGCGGGAATACGCATACAAAAAAATGGTATTTCCCGCTGCAGAAGTGCGGGATTGCCGCGGGAAATTTCCGCGGCAATTCCGCACCGTGTGAACTTAGCCTTATACTTTGGAAGAAAAAAACTATATAGAACATAGGACGTAGAACTTGTCCTAAAACAGTAATGCAATAATGCAAAAAAAAGAAACCCATAAAGAAATAAATAAAAGGGGGAACTCATCCTGCTTCACTAAGACTAGGGGATATGTGTTGCGTGATACTCAAATCGCAGTGACACATTCCGACATATTCTCATATGTTTTCAAAAGGTTGGATATTCTGTCGCTAGTCGCAAGTCACACACAACACATTTGCCATAGGCTTCAATGCAAGTTACACGTGACACATTTGCCATAGGCTTCAATGCAAGTCACACGGGACACACTTGATATAGGTTTCAATGCAAGTCACAAGCGACACACTTGCCATAGATGTCAATGCAAGTCACACGGGACACACTGGCCATAGACGTCAATGCAAGTCACATGCGACACACTTGGGATATACTTAAATGCAAATCACACACAACACACTTGCCATAGGCTTCGATTCATGTCACACACAGCACATTTGCCTTAGGCTGGAGTCACACTGGCGACAAAATCGGACGACTGCAATGCGATGAAATATCGCATTGCAGTCGGACCTATGTTAATCTATGGAGCAGCTCCCAGTATCAGATTTTTTGTGGTCCGTTTTAAACGTCCGAGTGAATCGAATCAATACATATCCACACATATCCACAATAGAATCATATATATATATATATATATATATATGTCATTGTGACATATATATATATATATATATTTATAGTTGTTACACTTCTACATACTGTAATAGCCGCTAATTCAATTGCCGGCTTCAGTGAAATCACAGAAGCCGACATGAAATGATACATTGTTTCCACACATTTAACCATGTAATTTCATGTATTTTTATATATGTTTGAAACATACAATTACATGAGTATATGTGTGCTAAATTTCAGACATGTAGGGGTTAATTAAAGGTGTAAATTCGTTGAAAAAAAATGCGTGGGCTCCCGCTGTATTTTCTCCACCAGACAGACAAAGCAAGCGAGTGGGGGCAGATAATAATAGCCTAGGGAGGGTACATTTTTTTTGTGCCCCCCCTGGCTACCAACATCTGCCCCCAGACACCCCAGAAAGGGCAAATCTATAATTAGATTCGCCCTTTCTGGCACTTTGCCCGTCTATTCCCATTGCCCTGTAGCGGTGGCGAATGGGTTAATCTCACCTTAATGTCACCTTAGTATTGAAAGGTGACCTTAAGGCAGGTTAATAATTGAGAGCTGTCAATTAGACAACTATCAATTATTAATCCTATTGTAGTAAATTAAAAAAACACAGACACATTAATTAAAAATTATTTTAATGAAATAAAAACACCTTTTTTTGACCATATTTTATTTTACACTTAATCCGTGCGAAGCCATTGATCTCCTAAAATAAAGAAAAAAAAATAAAACAACATTATTCTTACCTATTCCGCCGATCTGTCACGTCCCACGCTGTAATCCTTCACAAAGGGTTAACTAGCTTTGAGCCAAGCAGTGCAAGTAATCCTGCATGCTCAGCTCAAAGCTCCTGAATGAATAAGTTCCTCTCCTGGCGACAGGAGAGGATGTGTTTCATGAATGAAGCTTAATTGATTGTGTCCACTTTCCCTTTAGGTCAGGTCACTAAAGTTAAATTGCCAATAAATCAATTAAGCTCCATTCATGAATCTATTCCTCTACTTTCGCTGGGAGAGGAACTTATTCATTCATGGGGTTAGAGCTAGTAGACAGAATTATCTCCCTGCTAACTGTAACCGGTTAACCCTTTCTGATGGATTACACCGTGGGACCTGACTGTACATCGGATTGGTAAGAATAATTTTGCTTTTTTATTTTATTTTTATTACAGTAAATGGTTTTAGCAGGAAAATAAAATATGGTCAAAAACTGTGTGATTATTTCATTAAACTTCTTTTTTATTAAACTGTGTGTTTGATTTTTCTTTCATACAATAGGATTAATAATTGATAGTTGTCTAATTGACAGCTATCAATTATTAACCTGCCTTAAGGTCACCTTTCAATACTAAGGTGACATTAACGCCAGATTATTAACCCATTCGCCACCGCTACAGGGCAATGGGAATAGACGGGCAAAGTGCCAGAAAGGGCGAATCTAATTATAGATTTGCCCTTTCTGGGGTGTCTGGGGGCAGATGTTAGTAGCCAGGGGGGGCACAAAAAAAATGTACCCTCCCTAGGCTATTATTATCTGCCCCCACTCGCTTGCTTTGTCTGTCTGGTGGAGAAAATACAGCGGGAGCCCACGCATTTTTTTTCAACGAATTTACACCTTTAATTAACCCCTACATGTCTGAAATTTAGCACACATATACTCATGTAATTGTATGTTTCAAACATATATAAAAATACATGAAATTACATGGTTAAATGTGTGGAAACAATGTATCATTTCATGTCGGCTTCTGTGATTTCACTGAAGCCGGCAATTGAATTAGCGGCTATAACAGTATGTAGAAGTGTAAGAACTATAAATATATGTATATATATGTCACAATGACATGTGTATATATATATATTATATATATAATATGTGCTCTATAGTGCTCTATTTTGTATATATCTATTCTTTCTTTTGCATTTAAATACTATTCTTTTGGATCCATTATATGTCAGTTTTGCAAGCCTGCGAGAAAATCTCGCAAGTCGGATGAAAATCGGATGTTACAAGGTACACACACATGCGATTAAATCGCATCTTTGAAGGAAAATCGGATGCCAGAAGGATGTGTGATGTTTGCATTTTGATCTGACAATCGACCGTCTAAAACGGACCGATTTTTTGTGGTTGTGTGTGACTCCAGCCTTAGGCTTCAATACACGTCACACGCGACAGGCTTGCCATAGACTTCAATACAAGTCATAGATGACACACTTGCTATAGGCTTCAATGCAAGTCACACACAACAGACTTGCCATAGGCTTCAATGCACGTCACATGCAAAGCGCTCTTGATACACCACCATTATTGTTGCAAAAGTGCTGAAAATACTTTTGTGGCAACGCAATATTTTCCTGCACTTATTCCCCAATGATTCCGATTTTTACAGATTTTATATCATTTTGCTCGTGTTTCCGATCACTAATCGGAATGTGCCATATGTTAGGGTTCGATTTCCCGCTGCTGCACAAGGGGAGTCTCAAACCCGTCCCGCTGCGGTCTCCCATTCATCTCCGGTCGCAGTGGAGCCTGCTCAGCAGAGACGTCGGTCCAGGCGTCTTGCCCACTCCTCTACTGTGCAGTGACTTGCTGCTGCCTTTCCTGGATCTGCTATTATAGCCAGTGTTGGAGCAGTCGTCTTTGAGACAAAGTCCTGCGTTTTCCCATCTGAGCATGCCCAGAGTGAGATCTCTCATTGGAGATCAGGGGTCACATGTTCAGGTGCTGCAGCGGCTCCTATTGGTCCGCCAGGAAGGTCATGTAGCTACGTTTGTTTGTAACAGCTTCTCATTGGTCCTTGTTCCTGGAAGGTCCTGTAGCTGTTGCTATAAAAGGGTAGCATGGCTGGGCCGCCATGCGCTAATATCAACCATTGTATGCTATGCGCCAGTGTGGTCATGCGTGTGTGTGGTTAGGGACCCAGCTGAAATAAGCCACTAGAATACCGACTTAATCGGTGAGGAGTTTGGTATGGTAGCTGGTCAGGGTCGGTGTCCTAGATGCCCTAGATTACCGGCATAACCGGTGAGGAGTTTGATTGCCGTATTTAGGGCCTGGCGTTCAGACGCCATAGATTGCGGGTGACTCCCGCGAGGACATTAGCGCATGATCACGCTTTATGTGCGCTTAGCACTTAACTGTGTATCTGGGAGCCTTACAGGACACAGTGCTTTTTCTCAGCGGCCCTGTGACGTAACAGGGTTCGCTTTCAACGCTAGACAGCGCCCTAGCGTGTTTTCTTTGCCACTCAGTTGTGTCTAGTGAGTGCGCACACATCGCCATATAGCGCTGCGGCTCTCCTAGCGGCTCTGTGGAGTAACAGAGTTCGCACTTATTGCCACAGCGCATTACGGCGTTTATGTTGGCGACTCTGCGGGATAACAGAGTTTGCTTCTCGCGCCATTTCTACTAGCAGCAGGCTCCGCTTGCACGGTGGACCCCAGGCTGCGAACGCACCTCTCTACTTTATATATTTGGTGCGTTCCGCAGACCCTTAACATAATATTAGCGCCAGGGTCTGGCTAGTAAAATGGCGGATGAACAGCGTCTATCGCAGTACATCCAGCAGCTGGAGGGTAGGTTGGCGGCTCTTGAGCGCACAATCTCAGCTGTGGATGTTGCCGCAGTCGCTGTTCAGGCTGCTAGCGTGGCTGCAGCCAGTTTGTCTTCTGCCACCTCTGCCCCTACATTATCCCACCTCCCGCTTCCTGACAAGTTTGCCGGTGATAGCAAGCAATGTCGGGGATTCGTGAGTCAGTGCTCTATACAGCTCGAGCTTCTGGCTGCACGTTTTCCCACGGATTGGGCACAAGTGGGTTTTGTACTTTCTCTACTCTCGGGCAGAGCGTTGGAGTGGGCAACGCCGCTGTGGGAGCGCGACGATCGTGTGGTGTGGAGTGCTCCTCGTTTCTTGGAGGCTCTTAAAAAGTTCTTTTTAGGACCTCAGGTCACCCACGATACGGCGCTACAACTGCTGGCATTGGCACAGGGTTCATCTTTGGTCAGTCTGTTTTCCGTCCAGTTTCGGACTCTAGCTTCTGAGCTAGATTGGTCTGATAAAGTTCTTATTCCAATCTACTGGCGAGGACTGGCTGACCATGTTAAAGACGCTTTGGCTACCAGGGAGATTCCCGCCACACTGGAGAAGCTTATCTCCATATCTACCCGCATTGACCTCCGTTTTCACGAGCGGAGGTTGGAGCGGGCCCAGTGTAGGCAGAGGTTTCGGTTGGCTCCCACCTTTGCCAAACCGAATTTCCCGATCTGGCGTCCGAACCCCAAAAGGCCACAGAAGTTCCTCATGCAGGACCTAAGTCTCGGTCCGTCCGAGTATCCGTGGTCTGAAACCGTTGTCAGCAGACAGGACACTATGGCAACAAATGTCCACAGCGATCGGGAAGCGATCGCGTCTAGTGGCCCTGGGAGGAGGTTCACTAGAGACAGCAGCGTTTTCCTCCAAGATGACACTTAAAGGGACAATCACTGTTGGTACTTCCATTCTCACCGCAGACCTTTGCGTGGACTCAGGAGCAGAGGGGAATTTCATGTCCTCTAGCATTGCTCGCCATCATGCAATACCTTTGGTGGCGCTTGACAAATCAGTGACTGTCCGGGTAGTGAATGGGTCGACATTGCCCTCACAAATTACACACCAGACTGTTCCTCTTGCATTGTCTGTATCTCCTTCCCATCAGGAACTTATTTCCCTACTCGTCCTTCCCGAGGGAATAGACGAGATCCTACTAGGTATACCTTGGCTCCGTTTCCACTCCCCACATATAGAGTGGACTTCGGGTAGGATACTGGGTTGGAGTGATGCATGTAGAGGCAGATGTGTCAGGAGTTGCGTTCAGGTTACCACTACGGAGTTACCCGCAGATCTTACTCCACTTCCCAAGCACTACTGGTCATATGCAGACGTGTTCTCCAAGAAGGCTGCGGAGACTCTTCCGCCTCATCGCCCCTATGACTGTCCTATCGACCTCTTGCCTGGCGCAGAACCTCCTCGGGGAAGGGTCTATCCCCTCTCTCTTCCTGAGACAGAGGCCATGTAGCAATATATTCAGGAGAACCTGGCAAGAGGGTTTATTAGGAAGTCGGTGTCACCGGCAGGGGCGGGATTTTTCTTCGTGCAGAAGAAAAACGGAGAATTGCGTCCGTGTATTGATTACAGGGGTCTTAACGCCATCACCGTTAAAAACAAATACCCGTTGCCCCTGATTTCTGAGCTATTTGATAGGCTTCGGGAGCAAGAGTATTCACTAAACTAGATCTGCGCGGTGCTTATAACCTGATTCGCATCCGTGAGGGGGACGAATGGAAGACGACTTTTAATACCAGGGATGGGCATTACGAATATCTGGTGATGCCCTTTAGGCTCTGTAATGCTCCAGCCGTTTTCCAAGACTTTGTCAATGACATCTTCCGGGATATGCTCTCCACCTCGGTCGTAGTCTATTTGGATGATATACTCATCTTCTCTCCAGATATTGACTCCCACCGGAGAGATGTCTGCAGAGTCTTCGACCTCTTACGGGCTAATTCCCTCTATGCTAAGTTAGAGAAATGTATGTTTGAGCTGGAGTCTTTACCTTTCCTTGGTTATATCATCTCAACCCAGGGATTGGCTATGGATCCGGCCAAACTACAGGCTGTGATGGACTGGCAGGAACCTCACTCTCTAAAAGCGGTGCAGCGCTTTATGGGGTTCATTAATTACTATCGCCAGTTCATTCCGCATTTCTCTACCTTGGTAGCTCCCTTGGTAGCCCTCACCAAGAAGGGAGCAAATCCCAAATTGGTCGGAAGAGGTCTCCACGGCTTTCTCTTCTATTAAGTCTCATTTTGCTAGCGCTCCCATCCTACATCGCCCCGATGTTGATAAGCCATTTTTATTGGAGGTGGATGCCTCATCCGTTGGTGCTGGAGCAGTCCTCTTCCAAAAGGATGCTCAAGGTCGGAAGCATCCTTGCTTCTTCTTCTCTAAGACCTTTACTTCAGCGGAGAGGAATTATTCCATCGGGGATAGGGAGTTGCTAGCCATGAAGTTGGCCTTCTCTGAGTGGAGACATCTGTTGGAGGGGGCCCTTTTCCCTTCCAAGTCTTCACCGACCACAAAAATTTGATGTATCTGCAGACAGCCCAGCGGCTTAACTCTCGCCAGGCCAGATGGTCCTTGTTCTTCTCTCGGTTTAATTTCACACTCCATTTCCTCTCGGGAGAGAAGAACATTCGTGCCGACGCTCTCTCTCGCTCTGTGGTGTCCTCTGAAGAGAAGGTAGAGGAGCCTCGGCTTATTGTTCCCACAGAGAGCCTGAGAACAGTGGCTCCGGTTTCACTAGAGTCTGTGCCCCGGGCAAGACTTTTATGCCTACCAATTTGCGACCGGAGGTACTCTCTTGGGCACATTCGTCCAGGGTTGGTGGACATTTTGGGGCAAAGAGGACATCTGAATTGTTGGCGAGGACATATTGGTGGCCGCATATGGTCCGTGATGTTGGGGACTATGTTCAGGCGTGTGTCTCCTGCGCCAAAAATAAGTCTCCACGACAACGGCCAGCTGGTTTATTTATCCTTTGCCGGTGGCAGACAGGCCCTGGAGATGGTTGGGATGGACTTTGTGGTGGGCTTGCCCAAGTCTCGGGGTTGCACCATCATTTGGGTAATCACCGACCATTTTTCTAAAATGGTGCATCTGGTGCCACTACCACGGTTACCTTCTGCACGGGCTCTGGCAGCGTTGTTCGTTAGGCACATCTTCCGTCTACACGGCATGCCGGACAAAATTGTCATTGACCGAGGTCCCCAGTTTGCGTCTCGGTTCTGGAGAGAGCTTTGTCGTCTACTCAGTATTGAGTTAAATCTCTCTTCAGCGTATCATCCTGAGACGAATGGGTTGGTAGAGAGGGCCAACCAGACCTTGGTCACCTATCTACGACATTTTGTCTCGGCCAGGCAGGATGACTGGGCATCCTTGCTACCATGGGCTGAGTTTGCATTAAACAATGCTGTGGCTGACTCCACCGGACAGACTCCTTTCCTTCTGAACTACGGTCAGCATCCGCGGGTTCCGGTGCCCATGCCCGTGTCTTCCGCCGACTCCAGGGTGGCAGACTGGGCTGTGGAGGCACGGGACATTTGGGACCGTACCCAGGATGCCATTCAGGCGTCCAAGTAGAGGATGAGGTCCTCCGCCGACGCACATCGGCGCCCGCTCCAACATTTGCTCCTGGGGACTTGGTGTGGCTCTCCGCCCGTAACATCAGGCTGCAAGTTGAGTCCACTAAGTTGGTACCCCGCTACCTGGGTCCTTTCAAGGTCCTCGAGCAGGTTAACCCTGTGGTATACCGTTTGGCTCTTCCACCACGCCTGGGTATCTCCGACACCTTTCATGTATCCCTCCTGAAACCCGTGCTCATGTCCCGTTTTCTGAGTCATCTGCCGGGACATCGGGTTCATCTACGGATGACCATGAGGTGAACGCCATCGTAGGGTGTAAGGTGGTACGGGGCAAAAAGTTTTATTTGGTGGACTGGAGGGGCTATGGGCCTGAGGATAGGTCTTGGGAGCCTGCCGAGCATGTTCACGCTCCGCAGCTCATCGCTGCCTTTGAGCGCAGTGAGGCCCAAAGAGGGGGGGGCCCTAGGAGGGGGGGTGATGTTAGGGTTCGATTTCCCGCTGCTGCACAAGGGGAGTCTCAAATCCGTCCCGCTGCGGTCTCCCATTCATCTCCAGCCGCAGTGGAGCCTGCTCAGCAGAGACGTCGGTCCAGGCGTCTTGCCAACTCCTCTACTGTGCAGTGACTTGCTGCTACCTTTCCTGGATCTGCTATTATAGCCAGTGTTGGAGCAGTCGTCTTTGGAACAAAGTCCTGCGTTTTCCCATCTGAGCATGCCCAGAGTGAGATCTCTCATTGGAGATCAGGGGTCACATGTTCAGGTGCTGCAGCGGCTCCTATTGGTCCGCCAGGAAGGTCATGTAGCTACGTTTGTTTGTAACAGCTTCTCATTGGTCCTTGTTCCTGGAAGGTCCTGTAGCTGTTGCTATAAAAGGGTAGCATGGCTGGGCCGCCATGCGCTAATATCAACCATTGTATGCTATGCGCCAGTGTGGTCATGCGTGTGTGTGGTTAGGGACCCGGCTGAAATAAGCCACTAGAATACCGACTTAATCGGTGAGGAGTTTGGTATGGTAGCTGGCCAGGGTCGGTGTCCTAGATGCCCTAGATTACCGGCATAACCGGTGAGGAGTTTTGATTGCCGTATTCAGGGTCTGGCGTTCAGACGCCATAGATTGCGGGTGACTCCCGCGAGGACATTAGCACATGATCACGCTTTATGTTCGCTTAGCACTTAACTGTGTATCTGAGAGCCTGACAGGACACAGTACTTTTTCTCAGCGGCCCTGTGACGTAACAGGGTTCGCTTTCAACGCTAGACAGCGCCCTAGCGTGTTTTCTTTGCCACTCAGTTGTGTCTAGTGAGTGCGCACACATCGCTATATAGCGCTGCGGCTCTCCTTCTAGCGGCTCTGTGGAGTAACAGAGTTCGCACTTATTGCCACAGCGCATTACGGCGTTTATGTTGGCGACTCTGCGGGATAACAGAGTTTGCTTCTCGCGCCATTTCTACTAACAGCAGGCTCCGCTTGCACGGTGGACCCCGGGCTGCGAACGCACCTCTCTACTTTATATATTTGGTGCGTTCCGCAGACCCTTAACACCATATTTGTGCCGAATTTATGCTTGGCGATCATTTTCCAAACAAATTCGCTCATCACTAGTCACCGGCACATATGGTTTTCATTTTCTCTTTTAGAAGATATTCCCTTTGTTCTGTCACTCATATGTATCCACCTTCCCCCGACATGCTTCCTTCCGTTTTAATAAGAAGAAACACGCACTTAGCAATGAAAGTGCCACGATACTGTACATGTTGATTCACTTTCGTTTGTTGCATGTGTCATTCGCATGGAAAGAAGTCAAGTTCTTATGATGAAACTTTGTCCCCTCTGTCAAATGTTTGAGAGTACAATGAAAAGAATAGAGGGAAGAACTATAAGACATGCCATCCCTGGGAGCGCCCCATAGCCAGGACTCAGATAAACTCAATGCTGCTACATTTGTAACTTCAGATCCACAGCACAAAAAGTCTTAACTAAATTGGGTAGAAAATGTGAGATAATGTGACGTGAGAATATTAACAGTTTCTTTATAAAACTGAGATGATAAAAACCAATAGAAATGCAGCGAAAGTTGCAAAAGTCAACACAGTGAACCAATGATGTCAGCAGTGGGGTGTCATAACAATGGGTTTTTGGGGTAAAAAGTAAATATGGAGAGTGCATGTACTGAGAAAGATATACTCAGAGTATAGCAGCTTCCTTTTCTAGATGGCAGATGGTGTCTTGATCTCCTCTAAGACCTGAGTCAGTGCATCTATGGCACCTGGACAACCTGTGTCGCTATTTGGCATTACATAAAGCCCTCCATACTGTATGCTCCCCCAACAGTTTATGGCACACAGCATACTGCCCACAACATTGTATGATGGTCCAAACAGTAGTTCCCACATTGCATAATACCCGTCCAGTAGTACCCACACTGTGTGATGGCCCCCACAGTTTTTCCCACACTGTATGATACCCACACAGTAGTCCTCACACAGTTTAAAGCCCCCCATACTATATGATCCTTCACAGTTAATGGTACACATCTATATGCCCCCTATATTGTATGTTGCTCCACAGTAGTCCCTACACTGTAAAATGCCCCTACAGTCCCCTAACAAGTATTAATAAAACAAAAAATAAACATCATATACTTACCTATTACCGGATACTGGGAAGTCTGTCGGCCAACAGTGGCAAGGCGCAGTTAGACCAACACGGTAATGTCATCATGCCAAAACACACAAGGGACATCAGAGCCACAGAGTGATGACTTCATCACGTCGCTCTACACCCCCTTATACCTGTCCAGGGCTTGTCTAGATTGTCCCCCTGCCATTCTATATTAAGCCTTTCTGCATCATCTGGCTGCCCTCACCGATACAGTTAAGCTTTGGGTGGGCCCGTCCGAGTGAGGGGCTTGAGGTGACTTCCCCCTCTGTTTCTCTTGAAGTTATGCTCCTGGGAGAAAAGTAAGGTGAGAATATTTTTTTTTTGTAATTTTTAACCTTTTGATAGTTCTTTACGGTGTAGTAAAATGGAGGGCAGGTGAATCCGCACGGAAGTGAATTACAACATAATCCACATTTTGGAAAATGAGGATTCTGGTAAAGTTTGAGTAGATTAAATTCTCTCTTCTCTTTTTAGAACTTAAATATTTTTCTCTATGCAGAAATCCTTATGAGACATATTCAGCACCTTCCACAATTACATCGAGAAGCAGCATAGATGTTCAATATATTTATTTTTGCATGAAAGTTGTTACTAATATGCAAAGATGAAATAAGAAAGTCTGTAGATACAGTCACTTTCTATAGAAAGGAGCAGATAATGATGATTCTGCTCCTCAGGCCTTTGGTTGCACTTGTGCTGTTTCTGCACATCCAGGTCTGTGTAGTTGGAGTTTTCCTGGATTCCTACAGCACCTGGATCAGCCATATGGCTTTCTGTCTGACCATGGCAAGGTATATGAAAAAGCAGCCGCTTCTTCACTCTGTCCATGGCCAGGTTGGTGAAGGAGCATCTGCTGCCTTCTGTCTTTATATGGCCAAGTATGAGAAGGAGTACCGCTACTTTCTGTCTGTATATGGCCAAGTATGAGAAGGAGCAGCCGCTACTTTCTGTCTGTATGCAGTATGGAGAGCAGCAGCTCTTTTTGCAATGTGAGAAGGGACGCTCTGGTCCTAGAGAAGGAGCCGCTTCTCTCTGTCATGCCGTGTGAGGGATCGCGCCTTCTTTTGGCCATATCTGGTGGAGAAGGAGCAGCCGCTGCCTTCTTTTGGTCCATATCCAGTAGGAGAAGGAGCAGCCGCTTCTTCACTCTGTCCATGGCCGTGTAGTTGAAGGAGCAGCCGCTGCCTTCTTTTTGGCCATATCTGGTGGAGAAGGAGCAGCCGCTGCCTTCTTTTGGTCCATATCCAGTAGGAGAAGGAGCAGCCGCTTCTTCACTCTGTCCATGGCCGTGTAGTTGAAGGAGCAGCCGCTGCCTTCTTTTTGGCCATATCTGGTGGAGAAGGAGCAGCCGCTGCCTTCCTTTTGTCTATATCCAGTGAAGAAGGAGCAGCCGCTGCCTTCCTTTTGTCTATATCCAGTGAAGAAGGAGCAGCCGTTACTTTCTGTCTGTCCATAACCGGTAGTCGTCTCCTTACAACCACATTGTAGATGAGTCATTCAGATGGTGACATAGCAAGTTTGGCTGAAAGAAGTCCTTCAATTTCAGTCTTTAATTACTTGCTATGTTGATCCAGAGGAAGGCGAAAAACAACCCTGAGGACTAGTTGTTTTATAATCCTCATATCAAGGGAAAAAAATTCCTTCCTGACCCCAAATATGGCGATCAGAATAAATCCCTGGATGTTTGGTGCTCAAATCTACGTGGATGTTATGTGGTGGAAGCTCGGTAGGTTTGTCACAGTCCGGTAAATGAGAAAGTCCAGTTTAGTTGTCTCATCCGATTAATGGAAAGCTTCATACCTCGATGTTGCTGGAATGGGGTTAATTTATATCAGCCTATTACTCCTGCTGTAAGAAGAAAAATATATACAAAATAAAAAAATTGAAGCGACTCAACACTATCATAAAGTCTGGGTGGAGATCATAATATTGCAGGTTGCATATTTAAAAAAAGGTTCCGTGAACCACAGAGAAGCTCAGTTTAATAGACACCAAACTGGGGAAACAGTTGCAGGCCAAAAATGAAGAAAAGCGGCTCTCGCAGTATAAAAATACTTCTTTATTAATGTCCTGTAAAACATATCGGGCTCAGGCGCTGAGCATGCATTTTACCAGGCTAATACCAGCTATAGTACATAGCTGCCACCTGCCTATAACTGCAGCGACTGGAGCACACTCGGATTGCTGCAGTTTAACTATTTCAATGCTGACAGTGGTATTTAAATTAATTGATTGCCGATTTGTGCTCACCAGCAACCCATTAGTCCCCTCAGGACACAATTACAAGGGGTTTATTGGTTGCAATGACTATATGGGCCCTATCTTTCACTTTCATTGAATTGGTAAGACCAGCCTGGCTTAATTTCATATGAAAACGTAACTAAACCTATATACAGCGATGCAGTCCTATTTCAAGAGATCATAAAATCGCAGGTTCTAGTCTGCTAAACAGACTAAAAAATGAAATAAATTTAAGAAAAAAGTTTAAAAGAAGTTCAAAAATTGAATTTGAATTACTTAACCTTCTCAATTAATAAGAAAAAAAAAAGAAAAATAATCATAACTTGGATCACTCCGTTAGTATAAATCCGATATACAAAAATATAAAAATAATTATCCTAAACAGTAAATAGAAACCAATCTTTTTTTTTTATTTAATTTCTAATTTTCTTCCACCGTTTTAGTAAAAAGATAGCTTATGCATGTTGGGCATTAGCAGAATTGTATCTGACATGGAGAATTATTTTGTGAGATCATTTTTACCACACAAATAAAACAAAAAAAAACAATGTCAGCATTAGTGTTGAGTGATATTGCTCGATATCTAAAAATATCGTATCGAAATTGTATCGCCGATATCACTAAATATCGTCGATATCCGATTTCGATACCGGAAGTCCAATGTAAGTCTATGGGAACAAAATATCGAAATTAAAAAAAAACATTCTTGCCTTGTTGGTTAATTGTACATGAAGGAAAACAACAAAGACTAATGTAGAATGTATTGGGGGAGGTTGAGGAGACAATAAAGGCATACATGTTTAACCCAATGCATTGGAATAGCATTAATATATTTTTTTTTGGAAATACGTTTGGATTGACTAACAAATTGACAATGTTGTTAACCTTTTTTTCTATTTTGGCAAATATGTATGTTTCACAACTTCCATGCTCTTCACCTTTTTAACTTTTGCCAGTGCCACACTTTCTCCTTCATAATCTTCAGCAGCAGCATCATCTTTCTCATCAAATTATTCTTCATCTTCACCTTCTTAATCTTCTTCTTAAACTTCTTGCTATTCATGTTTTTGTTTACATTACTCATATTGTTATTATTAAACTAATTAATCTTCTTCATATTCAAATTCTTCATCTTCTTCCTCTTCATCTTCTTCATCATATTCTTATTTGTGACAGAGATTCCTGTACTTGTAATCTGTAAAAGTATGAATTTTTCATCCTTCCGTTCTTGCTGTCACAAAAGATTTAAATTACAACAGTATTTGTCCGTGTTCAGTTTAGCCTGCAGCAGCAGCAGGCATTTTCCAGGGGCACCACGAGGAGGAACGGACTCACCCCCATACACTGCTTAGTCTTCTTCTGCTTATAATTTAGAGCATATATTTTGCTCTTCATTTTGGTCTTATACTTCATGTTCTTCTGCTTTTTGATCTTATGCTTATTGTTCTTCTGTCTCTTGTTCTGTATCTTGTAGTTTGTCTTAACCTTCTTTGTCCTGTTGGTGATCTTCTTCTTGGTAATCTTTTATTTTTTCTTTGTGATGGTGTTCAGGCTGGTTGGCTTCATGCTTGTCGTCCTTGTTGTCGTCATCTTCTTCTGGGTGGTCTTTAATGTCGTCTAATTTCCGAGAAACAGCTGACGTTACTGGAACCCTGACGGGTATCAGATGGAGCAAGAGACAATGGAAGTAACAAGGACCAGCTGACTGTGCTGGACCCCGGACGGGTAGCAGAAGGAAAAGAGGCAATGTCACAACCGAGTACCAGCTGACGTTACTGTGACACGGTTACTAAGCAGGAGGTACCTGTGCTCCAAAGCACTACCAAGGACCAGCAGACGTTGCTGGAACTCGGATACGGAGATGGAGGCACCTAGGCCAAAGGCACTGGGGAGAACCACTTGACGGTACTGGACCCGGACGGGTAGCAGAAGGAAAAGAGGCAATGTCACAACCGAGTACCAGCTGACGTTACTGTGACACGGTTACTAAGCAGGAGGTACCTGTGCTCCAAAGCACTACCAAGGACCAGCAGACGTTGCTGGAACTCGGATACGGAGATGGAGGCACCTAGGCCAAAGGCACTGGGGAGAACCACTTGACGGTACTGGACCCGGACGGGTAGAAGAACGCACCCATGAAAATGTAAGTTGACAGGACGCAAGCCGTCCGCAGTTACAGAATCACACAGTCCTACAGTGGGTGCTTATCCTATTGTCACAATGGAAACCGCCTTTATTTACATATCCCACAGCACACATAGGAATCACCTAAACTGCAGGCACCATAGAGTCGGCTAACCCGAATGCAACACGACAGCACAACTTATTGGAGGATAATTGACGTTCACACTGCCAGGAAACAGCTGTCGTGCTGTAACCAGGCTGGCCAGGAGTCAGTACCCCTGCCAATTACTTACGAGCAACAAATGGCGGTGTTGTAGCCCAGGGAGTAGAGTTCAGGTGGTAGAAAGATGAACATAACCGGAGACATGGAAAACGTTGCCAAACAGTTATTTAATCTGAAAACGGACAGGAAAATTCAGGTGAGATCCATGCCTTGTTCATTTTCAGAAAAGTAAGCCGGTCTACATTCTCTGAGGATAGTCGCATGCGACGGTCTGTTACTACACCACCTGCAGCACTAAAGACGCGCTCAGATAATACACTGGCAGCAGGGCAAGCCAGCACCTCCAATGCATACTGGCTAAGCTCTGGCCATGTATCCAACTTAGAGACCCAAAATTTGAAAGGGGAAGAGGCATCTGGGAGTACACTTAGAGGGAAAGCCAAGTAGTCTGTCACCATCTTACGGAAACGTTTCTTCCTGGTGACTGGAGCCGTCTCGGATGGTGTAGACCTTGCTGGCGCTGTCACAAAACTTTGCCACATTTGTAACATACAGTTCTTGCCCTGTGCAGAGGCGCTGCTTCTGCTCCCTCTTGTTGTAGAGGTGTCTACACTGCCTCGACGCACAGAGCTGCTTTGTAAAGCAGTAGCAGCAGCAGCAGCAGCATCTCTCTCGGCTGGAATGTACAACAGTATGGATTGCACCAGTGTGTCTTGGTACTCCTGCATTTTACGGTCCCGGTTCACCGGTGTGATGAGGGTTTGTAAGTTGTCCCGGTAGCGAGGGTCTAGGAGGGTGTACACCCAATAATCTGACGTGCTGAGAATGTGGGCGATGCGGCGGTCGTTTCTTAGCACTGAAGCATGAAATCAACCATGTGCTGCAGACTCCCAACTGGCCAACAAAGGCTGTCCTCTGGAAGAGGCGTCATCTCTGTCTCCTCTGCATCACCCCACCCTCGCTCTACATACTGACTACAGCGTTGTGTACCTTCCTCTGTAGGGATTTCTTCCTCCTCCATTGACTCCTCCTCCTCCTCATCCTCCTCACAAAGTGAGCCCTGCCCAGCCCTTTGTGAGGAACCACGTTGCGCTGACTGTCCTGAAGGTAATTGAATTTGTGACTCCTCATCCTCCACCTGTTTCAAAACCTCTTCCTTTAGTGCTTTCAGTGATTTCTGAAGCAGGCAGATAAGGGGGACAGTCATGCTGACTAGTGCATCATCTGCACTCGCCATCCGCGTTGAGACATCAAACGCACGCAAAACGTCGCAGATGTCCTTCATAGAGGCCCACTCAGTAGTGGTGAAGTGTGAACGGCGCAAATTGCGAGTTGATTGCGCCTGTTGCAGCTGATACTCCATTACTGCTGGCTGCTGCTCACACAACCGCTCCAACATATGTAACGTGGAATTCCACCTGGTGGGTACGTCACATATGATGCGATGTTCAGGAAGGCAAAATCTGACTTGCAGAGCTGCAATGCGCGATCTTGCCATGCTGGAACGTCGCAAGTGAGCGCACTCTAGGCGGACCTTGTGCAGCAGTGCATCAAGATCCGGATAGTCCCTCAAAAACCTCTGCACGACCAAGTTGA
Organism: Oophaga sylvatica; assembly: GCA_033576555.1. NCBI lineage: Eukaryota > Metazoa > Chordata > Amphibia > Anura > Dendrobatidae > Oophaga > Oophaga sylvatica. The sequence goes on along the minus strand of JARQOD010000010.1, from coordinate 17,772,437 downwards.
GCACATGTGCCAGACATGGTATGTGAGTGAGGTTGCCAAGGCCCAGAGCTGCCACCAGATTTCGGCCATTGTCACACACTACCAAGCCTGGCTGGGAGTTAGCTGACAAAAACCACACGTCGCTCTCCTGCTTGATGGCATCCCAGAGCTCCTGCGCTGTGTGGCTTCGATTCCCCATGGGAATTAATTTCAGGACGGCCTGTTGACGTTTGGCCACGGCTGTGCTCATATCGGTCGCAACAGGTAAGCGTTCACGGGTCCATGTGGAGGTATACCGTGACGGCTCGTGCAGCGATGATTCTGAGGAACTGGAGTAGGAGGAGGAATCAATGTGCACAGACTGGATTCCTGCAATCCTTGGAGTTGGCAGAACACGTACAGCGCCACTGGCAAGATCTGTACCCGGCTCCACAACATTGACCCAATGGGCAGTGAGGGAAAGGTATCGTCCCTGGCCATGGGTACTGGTCCACGCATCGGTGGTCAGGTGGACCCTGCTACTGACGGCGTTTAGTAGCGCATGTTATGTTTCCCTCGACATGTTTTTGCAGAGCAAGGACAGCTTGCCTGCTGAAATAAAATCGGCTTGGCACATTATATTGTGGGACTGCCAATGCCATAAAGTTCCTGAAACTGTCAGTCTCCACCAGCCTGAATGACAGCATTTCAAGGGACAGGAGTTTTGCAAGGCCAGCATTCAGAGCCTGTGCTCGTGGATGGTTTGCCGAGTATGGCCGTCTTTTATCCCATGCCTGTGTTACCGATGGCTGTTTTTTGTACTGGAGTGTGACGATGACTGTGAACTTGCTGCAGTGGGTGGTATAACAGTTTCTCTATGGACAACAGTGACCGAGGTTCTTCCATGGAGATCCTGTGAGGAAGCCAAAACAGGTGTGTGAGAGCTGGAGGTAGAGGCTCGAACATGACGTAAAGATGTAGGTGCTGCTGTAGGTTGGCCTACATCTCCAGTGTGTCTTTGTAACTCAGCTACGTGCTGTGTCCGTACATGTGTCCACATATTTGTGGTATTCAGGTTCCTGATATTTTTACCTCTTTTAACTTTTTGCTTACACAGCTTGCATTGAACATAGCAAATATTATCTACAAGTCTGTCAAAAAAGGACCACGCAGTGCAAGTAATGGGAGCGCCAATTTTGACATTTCTAAGAGAACTGCTCCCAACAGGTGCCAAACTGGAGGCTACAGGCAAGCGAGTCTGCAGCCTACCTCTCCCTCCTCTTTGTACCGTTGGGACAATCTCTTCCTCAGAGCTGCTCTCACCACCTTGCTGTTGCTCACGCCATGTTGGGTCTCGGACTTCATCATCTCCACTACCCTCTTCCAACACCTGCTGCTGTTGGATGGTCTGGGCAGCACCATGCTCCACAAAACCAGGCACCTGAGTCTCATCATCATCATAAGATGCGTTCTGCGGTGTGCTGTCTCATCGGCACTGGCTCACCCCCTCTTGAGATTGAGAGAGACACAGCTGTTGCGCATCACTGCATACTCCCTCTTCTTCAAATTGCAGAATGCTGCTTGCCTGTGCCCGTGTTTGCGAGCCAACAGATTCTGAGAACAGAAGCAGAGACTCAGCTGGCTCCTGTACAGAACTCTCTGACTGCCTTGGCAATTTGACAGGCGGTGAACAGACAGATGGTTGCTCAACAGTGTTGTGTTCCTGAGAGGAGGTGGAAGGAATTGAAGTCGATGCATTGGCTGCCATCCAACCAACAACGGCTTCAATTTGTTCTTCCCGCAGCAGGGGGCACGCCGAGCTCCTACGAAAGTGCGCATAAAGGAACGCTCACGGGGATAAATGGTGGATGCTGTGTCACTGAGGGCGGCAGCAGCACAGAATCCCCACGTCCTCTCCCTGCTGAAACTCCACGGCCACGACCACGTGCCTTACTCCCTGCCTTCTTCATCTTGGTAGATTGATAAAGAAAGTCAGAAAAGTTATAAGGCCTAAGTGTGGTTATTACGCAGAGACTGAAGTGAACACTGAAACACAACTGTTCACAAATCACAATCTGTGAAAGGCTACTCCTTTGTCTACTTCTATAGTGTTTGCAACCAATGTATTGGATACGGATGGAAGCGCGTCACACTAATAGATTATATTTTAAATGGGATGGAGCAGAACCAATTGGAGATAAATGAAAAGGATGAGGCACTGAGACACGCTCAGCAGAGTACAAGCAGCAGTGCTTGAACAAGTAACTGGAGCGTGATGTGCACTCAAAAAATAAAAAACACAGACTGAAGTGAACACTGAAACACAACTGTCCACAATCTGTGAAAGGCTACTCCTTTGTCTACTTCTATAGTGTTTGCAACCAATGTATTGGATACGGATGGAAGCGCGTCACACTAATAGTTAAATTGCATGGAGCAGCAAGAATTACACTGAAGGAAAAAAAGAGTCTGTGAGTGACAGGTGCAGATGCCTACAGACAGCGTTGCATGCAGAGCAAACTGCAGCGTCACCTGCACTCACACACACCTTGCAGAGCTGTTAAAACAACACTGCAGGCAAAAGGAAGCTTTACACAGCGGTTGGTGCTAGCCTGCCTAAAGCACAGTACACTAAATCGCAATCTCTAACTGTCCCTCAGAGTCAGCAGAGCAGCGTTCTGTCCCTTACTGAATTCACAGCACAGTGACGCTAAAATGGCGGCGGCGCCTTTTATAGTGCATTCTGACATCATTTCAGCATCCAATCACAGCCATGCCATTAGTTAACATGACCGCAGCAGTACAGGATGTGTCCACACTTCTTAGGATTCCTCATTGGCTGACTAAAATCACATTGCCTCTCAAAGAATTATGGGAACTTCCGATTCCGGTATTCGATAAGACGAAAATATCGAAACAATTATCGAAAGGCCGATAGAGCTAATATCGGCCGATAGCCGATATTTGCATTATCGTATCGCTCAACACTAGTCAGCATCCTTTTTTGCTCCACAATTTTGCCTCATTAATTTTTTTTCCCTTTTTTTAAAAAAAAAAACATTGAATGACAAAATAAATGGCTTCATTTAAAACGACAGCTCGGCCCACTAAAAAAAAATCCAAGCCCACAAACGGCTATATTAGAAGACAAATGAAGAAAAAAGTCATGGCTTTTTCGGAGAAGGGAGAAAAAAAAACGAAAGGCTACCCGATCATGAAGGGGTTAATAAATATAGCTGCAGATCATATATTACAATTTTAGATGGAACTATATAAATCAGCAGGAAATGTCTAATATTTCATTTATCAAAACTGTCTAATTGCAAAAATGTCCATGTTGCCCATAGCAACGATTTTTAGCAAAGATTCCTTAACATTCTATAGAACACTGAAGTGTGACTGGTTGCTACGGGCAACAAGAACACTTCTTCCATAAGTCAGCATTGATAATTGAGGTCTGCACATAATTTTAGGAGTATAATCCCCCTCACCCCCAGTCTTATCCTACTGATCTGTTTCCATCTTACCTGTTTCATCTTCATCCATTGCTCTTTCTGGTGAAGAAACACTTAGATGGAATAAGAAAACTCGGGATGGAGATGGTTTTGGCTGATGACTGGGATGTCCATGGTGCACCATTCCCATTAATAATGGGTGTAGCAAAGGTCCGATGTGTCCTACATAGGACAACCGAGTCTCTGCTGTCCCGAATCCTTTTCTTGGCTGCCGCTCTTTGCAGATCCAGGATGTCTTTTCTTTCAGATCTGGATGAGACCTGTCTTGGAGTTTCTTGAAGAACCTCGTCCAGCTTTCTATCTGCGCCGATGTTTCTCCGCTTATTTAGGATGGCTTCTTTATTCCTCATCCTTATTGCAGGCCAAATCTCCAATTTTTTTCAAGAAGGTAAGTATGGCCCTCTGAAGCTCAGCGGAGGCTGCAGAGTGAGACTATGAGGTTCTCCATGATCCTTCTCTCTGTAAGGATCTCATGTCTTTTGGACTTTCTCATTTTCTCTAGATTTTGTCGTTTGGACGCCATTTCTGAGGCGTCAGTGTCCATGTTCGGTAGAATAATGTCTTTTCGCCCTAAAGCGAACAACAATACCTGATCTTCATTGAATCCTCTCCTCTCTCTCAGAACCCGATCTCGTTGGGCTCGTCTTCTCTCTTTATCCATTTGGGAATTAATTTTTACTTCGTTCGTCACGAAAAACAGAAGGAACTCCCTCACCCTTGGGGGTCTGTGAGGCAGTGATTTCCTATGGGCTGTAACACTGGGATGTAGAATGTGAAGATGTCATCACAATATTGTGAAGGTCACAACCAAAATCATTGAGATAGACAGATACTTAGATAGATAGAAACTTTGGAGGATATATATATTCAGTATATATATATATATAGCGTACTTTTTGCACAATTTGTATTTTTGATTAATTTTATTATTGAACATCTCGGGTGCCGTCCGACAGTTCAAAAGTTTAATACACCTCAAACCTGAATATGTTTTAAAATGTAAAAGTGAAATTTTGTCTTTCTTAGGAGAATATCTGTGTGTGCAGAATTATTACGCAACCAAATTAAAAATAGAAATTTTCCCATTCCAATTCTTTATTTTACCTGTTAACCCCTTCCCGACATGCGCCGTACATGTACTGCTCTGCGGGAGCTGCGTTGCCGCAAACAGCAGTACAGGTACGGCGCACCGATCGCGCGTCCTGACGATGGGGTGCAGGTATCAGCTCTATGTGACAGCTGACACCCTGCAGCAATGCCCACGATAGGTGCTAGCACCGATCGCGGGCATTTAACCCATCTGATGCCGCTGTCACTACTGACAGTGGCATAGATGAGCATCGCGCAGGGAATGAGTTCCCTGCATGTTTCCATCAGGACAATGCAATGTTTTTACTTGGGGCAAACAGGTTTTGGGTCTCCTCAGACATGAGCTATCTGGTACCCATGATAGACCCACTGTGCCTACCAAGTCCCATCTGGGAAAGAAAACATTTAGTCTCAAGGGGAACCAAAAAAACTAAAAAAGTTTTCAGAACAGTGTCACCCAGACTGTACCTGTCAAACTTAAGACAAGGGACATAAACTTGTATTCTTCTTCAGCCTATTTACTGTCTGTTATATCTTTCTCATTTTATTTCTTCTAAATTTCCTTTAAAAAAATTACTTATATCCACCATATAATACACAAGTGTTTAAAGATTAACCAAGAAAAATATTTAGACTTGAGAGTCCTCAGTGGTTGATACCTTTTAATGGCTAACTGAAAGATGGTAAATTGGGTTTCAGACATGAGCTTCTGTCCAGGCATAGACACTGTCTACATAGTCCTATCCTGAAAGAAACATATAGTCTCGAAAGTTTTCAGCAATGTCACCAGCTTTTCAACATTAAAAGGAATAAACCACTCAGACCTAAGTCTAATTTTTTTTTTCTTCTAAATGCTAAAACATTGATTAATACCCCATCATTTCACATTTAAAGATTAACCATCACTTTAATTTTTATTTCATAAATCAATAGTCCACATGCAAATATGAAACTTTGTAATATTATCTTACTAGAGAAATCTATTCCTTTCTCCACTAGGACTGATGATTTAATCCTCAAAATTCTCTGTTCATGGGTAAAATCGGTTTTCTTGAAGACTGATTTTTAAATTAGAGATTGAGATGACAGTTGGTGCTCATAAGAGTCTATGTCGAGTGGAGGGAGGAGCTAGAGGGAGAGGTCCTCCCCCTTCAGTCTGCAAAGAATCTTATCAGCACCAACTGTCATCTTCTATGGACAGCACATTTGTCCTGGGTAACCAAGAGCTTTGCTGCAGGTAACATCTAAGCTGATATGCTATTATGGCCAATATCCATACATCGAGTGGAAAGGTCGGCAACACAAATGAAGTCTCTTAAAGGGAATCTGTCACCATGGTTTTGATATGTAATCTGAGAGTTGCATGATATAGGGGCTGAGAGCCTGTTTCCAGTGATGTGTGACTTACTAGGCTGTGTTTTGTTATTTCAATAAAAAAAGGTGTTTTATCAACAAAAAGACTAGGTGTCTCATGCCTATTAGTCTTCATACTTTGTGTAATCCCTCCTCTAGCACTGATTAGCAGCCTTCTGTTTGTAAACAGTGAACACAGAAAGCAGCCAATCAGTGCTGTGGGTGGGGCTATACAGAGCTCAGCATTCTGAGCACTGCTAGATCTGCAGTAGAGAAAACTATCAAAATGACAGCATGCATACCATAAAGTGAAACATCTCTGGAATCAGGGTTTCAGTTCTTATATCATGCTGCTCTTGGATTACATTAACAAAACCTAGTGACAGATTCCTTTTAACAATTATTGTGATGGAAGTTTCTTATACCGCAAATTCTGAAGATAAGTGTAGGTCCCAGTGGTAGGATCTCCAACTATCAGATGTTTATGGCATATTCCTATAGATATGCCAGTCTTAAGGACAGAGCAGAACTGAGTGTTAGCCCACTGCCGTAGAAATATAGGGCTGGAGAAAAGAGGAGCAATTAGAGGTAATCTACTGGTTTCATGAGGACTCTTCAGTTTCTAAGCAAGCATTTCTACTTGTGTCCCTCAACCATGGGTATCCACCTGCCCAGGTTGGAAACTTTGTGACTTACTGCTACCATGGACATTAGACTAAAGTTAACCAAATCCATCATCAACAGTCTAATATGTTTAGAGGCCTCCTGGCTCGTCCCCCACAAATGATGACCGTGAGAGAAGAATCCGACCTTGTTGAGTTCCAAACTTGATCCTTTTGGTCTTCCAGATGAATGTTCTGGCAGCAGCTCTATCATAGAGAACACAGGACCACCCTGTTGAGCTAAGCCTCCCCGATTATGGAGGATTTGAGAGAAACAGCTGTTGGCCAAACAATAGCTATCTAATGTGTATGGAGGCCTCCTGACTCGTCCCCCCACAAATGATGACCGGTGAGAGAAGAATCCGACCTTGTTAAGTTCAACACTTGATCCTTTTGGTCTTCCAGATGAATCTTCTGGCAACGGCTCTATCATAGAGAACGCAGGACCACCCTTTCAAGCTGAGTCTTCATGATTATGGAGGATTTGAGAGAAACAGCTGTTGACCAAGCAACAGCTATCTAATGTGCATAGGGGGCTTTAATACTAATTGCACCTCCATGTACAACAGGCCTTGATCAACTTTGGCAACCATTATTTTATGATCAGAAGTACATGTAGAACAGTTGTCATTTCCCTTTCTTCTTGGCCAAATGTAAAGTTCTTTGGCAGGAAGAAGTCCCACCAAGTCTTCACAAGCTTCAATTTTGATTCACGAGGTGAGTGAAATAAGGACTAGCGAAATATTTATTAAAACGTTCGCCCAGAATTTAATTCTGAACATTTATTCGAGTCTTTTTGAAGATCGCCCAAACTCCTCCCAGTTCATCATGTCCTTTGTTCATGGTTTCCACAATCGGACTAACTGGTTTCAGGCCTCTTATTTACATATAAAGAATGTTTGAGTAAATATAAATGGGTATATTTTAAAAGCAGCATTTTTCTTTTGTTCTGCCAGTTAGTGTTTTCTTTTGAAAAGCAGTATTACAAAAGGTCAAACATGGAACAGATGTACCATATAAAATACAAGCTGATCAAAGCTCAGGTTTAAGAGACAGATATGCTCTAAAATGATGATAAATCAGACCCTGCAGAACAGTGCTAAGCACCAGACAAATGCTGGTCTCCAAGGCTGAGCCTGTAAGGGGAATTCTTGTCAACAAATAAATAACCCATATTTTAATCGGAGCCTTGTCCTCTTACAGTTCCCACGTGTCTCTCGGAATCATTTCTCTTCTCGGTCTGTCTCCTTCCTCTCTGTTCTTGAGAAATACAACAATATTAGACACTTTACATGAAACATGATGTTTCTCGTATTACGAAAAATGATGGAATGGGAACATTTTCAATATTTTATATTCTTTCTCTTAGGGATCTCCAATGAGGTTCTCATCAAATCAGACTTTATGGAACATAGTGTAAAGTCAAAGGCTATGGACTCCTTCCAAGGCATTTTATTTTTACCTAAATGCATGTATTTGGGGCTAAAAAACATTTTTGCAATAGTGTTTTCTTAAAACTGTTTGACTATTTTCCCTTTACGGTCTTTGTGTTTTGGAGTGTTCCCCAACTCCAGTCCTTAAGAGCCACCAACAGATCATGGTTCCAGGATTTCCTTAGCATTGCATAGGTTTTGGAATTATCACATGGGCAGGTAATGGAATACTGTGCAATACCAAAGAAATCCTGAAAACATGATCTGTTGGTGACTCTTTATGGCTGGAGTTGGGAACTCTGTGTTGCAGCACAGAGCAGACTGCTGAATGTGTTGAGTGGGACAATGAGCATGTATGACCACGGGATCCATAACTTTTACCTTTCTTCTCCTAAACCAATTTTCTAAGTTGAAATGAAAGGGGTTGTCCAGGACTTTTACATTGATGGCCTATGATCAATATCTGACCAATGGGAGTGCATCGCCTGGCACCCTTGCCGATCAGCCGTTCCCAGTGGCGGTGGAAGAGATCAGTTGCTGAGCTGCACAGCTCCATTACAGCGGCGGCTGTACTTCACATCTGCCCCCTATTGAGGTTCACATCCACCAGTCAGATAGTGATGATCTATCCTAACGACTTATCCTATCGACAGAACAGGGCACTTTATCCCCATGATAAAGGAGCAACACTGTGCTTTCTAGACAGCCGCTACATTTATTCTCTTTGGCCATGCCAAGTACTGCTCTAGGCTTTTTCCAGCACCTCCATAGAGAATGAATGAAACAGCAAATTGTTAAGTTTCACGGCACAACTGTGCAAAACAAGAGCAATTTCTACAACAGGCGAGCAACTGGAAGACTAAACCAATTTAGGTGATCTAAAACTAGGACTCGGATATGGTCAGGTTTTTTGAGATGGCCAATTAGTTGCCCAAGGCTTTTTTTCCTATACAGTGGCTTGTGAAAGTATTCACCCCTTTGTCTTTTTAGCTATTTTGTTACATTACAACCTGTATTTAAATATTTTTGTAATCCGATTTGTGTGTGATGCATCAGCAAATAGTCTAATTTGGTGAAGTGCGAAAAATATAGTCCTAATTTAAATTTGTGGGATGAAATGAATAAAAATTGGCATTAGCATATATATTCACTCCTTTTACTATGAAGCCCCTAAACATTTCTGGTGCATGCAATTACCTTCCTAAGCCACCTGGCTTTTATCCTAAGTCATGTGACAAGGCTCGTTAAAGGGTCGACATTGACTTTTAGGATTGCTACTTCCAATAGGTGGCGCTAGAGTTCTAGTCCTCTTCCTCTCTGAAGAGACAATTCGAGTAAGGATGTTAAAATTCAATATGTGTAAATTATACTGTAGTTTTGTAACTAAATAAATGATTGCTGAGGGTCTGACTGCTAGGACCTCCACCGATCCCCAAATCACCTTCTCTGAACGGAGTTGTAGAGTGCGTGCATTACCGCACTCAATTCACTTAGATGGGACTGAAAGAGCAGATAATTCCATGAAATTAGGTAATAAATGACCAGTTGGCCAATAAGTGGACTCAAGTCTGGCAAGTGTACTGGCTGTGGGCACTAAGCCCTAATTACTGTCTACCATCTTGGTGATAAGTGATAGCGCAAGTATTGTGGAATGTCAATGTGTCCAGCACTGAAAACATATCAATACACAAAATGGAAGAAGAATTGAGGAGAGTTTAGTGGCAAGAAGTAAAGATAGTTTGGGATCGTCCATGGGGCAGCTGCTCCCTATTTCACACTACGGGTAGCATAATGCCTTAATGGGTTACCACTGTTGCTTTGCAGCTCTGGGGTCCTGGGTTCTAATCCTATGAAGGACAACATCTACAAGAAGTTTGTATGTTCTCGTCTTGTTTTTGTGGGTTTCCTACAGGTTCTCCATTTTCCTCCCACACGCCAAAAACATACTGATAGGGAATTTAGATTGTGAGCCCCAATGGGCACTGTGATGATGATGTCTATAAGGAGCTGTGGAATTTATGGCGCCATATAAGTGAGTAAAACGTATTGTCAAAAGTTTATTATCTTGGCAATGCAAAGTCAATCAGTACCAAGAAAGGTATGTTATTTCATGCCTTTAAGTGTATTACCTAACTCATATATTGGTTTACCAGGTAGAAATTTTGCTGATGGACTACCGTAAACTCCAAGATTATTCGACTATTTTGAAATAAGAGAAACATCCAAAATGCTTGGAAAAGTGATGCCTTTTTGTGATTGACTGAGGACTCAGAGTCAGATTAGTCAGTAAAATGAAATAGGATAAAACGATTTAGTGTTAGAAGGAATGGGTCTATATTTGGGATTGCATACATTATTCTATATTCTACACTCCTAAATATTGAAAATGCAACATAAAAGTAAAAAACATGGAATTATGGAAATCACAGGTTGGATAGATATGTTACGGATATTCAAAAATAAAAATGGGATTAATATTTTCAAAGCATTGTAATTTATTCAGTATGGTGTATGAGAACCATGCGCAGAAATCCCCACACTTAGCTCCTGTCAATGAGGTTATTAATGGTCGTCTGAGGAATGTTCTGTCATGAATGTACTTGGGCAAATCATCAAGATCCGCTGCTGGCAGCTCCTTTTTCAATTACTGGCCAATGATGTTCCAGACGCGCTTGATGGGGGACAAGTCCAGAGACGGTGCAGGCCATGGTAACACTTTTAGACTATGCAGGCTCTTCAGAGTAGAACGACGAGCAATATGCTGCCTGGCGCTGTTGTTTTGAAAAATGGCTCCTGAGACGCTTTGGAAAGTCAATGTAACAATGAGCTGTTCATGTGCCTGGACTGACCTCTAAAAGTGTACAGCCACTATACATTATGTCACCTGGCACCATAAAGTAGGAATGGTGTGACATTCCTTTGTGAAGGCCTCTTCATGGAATTCCCAACATTGTCTATAGACCATTCTACAGCTATCCTTGCATCCAAGACCAAATCAGGACTCCATCTGCAAATCAATTAGGACCATCTCCAATCAGGAGGCTTTGGCAACATCCGTGAGATGTGCCAACTCTACCGAGATTTTGGCAAGGGTTATCTTTTATTGAGACTTTCTAGGATGTCCTCAAGAGGTGGCAGCCATGGGCCAACCCCTAAAACTTTTCGGCACTTTTCCTTGTTTGTTATTATACTATTGCTTATTTTTAGTTTGCTTTTTTACTACTGACAGGCCAGATATGTGACAGGCCAGATAGTAACTTTATGTTCAACATGTAAATTTGCTGACTATTAAATAAAACAAGATGCTTGGTTGGACATGTCCTTCGTGCTGAAGAACTGACTTCATGTTAGAGCTTACGTAGCTTATGCAATAGAATACATGTTTTTACTTGTATGCTAATGTATCAAAAAGTCATCCAAATCTCCGAAATACTCTACTCTTTATCCTCAGCGACACTCAATCAGCTTCCAGTAACTAACAAGCACTAGAGACCCTTCACTTTTTGCACAAACGAAAGAGAAACATTAAAGGCCTGGAGGGGAAGGAGAGGTAATTATAGACTCTGTCAGCAGGAGGCCGATAATTTGATTTAACAAAACACCCCCACCCTCCCCTTTTCTTCTTTTTTCCCTTTTTGAAACTTTTCGTTTAGTATCTGTTTATGCTTTAACAAATTGAAACCCCACTGGTAGAAACCTGGAGAGCGGCGCTTGCACTATAACACACTAACCAAGCGATTAGTTCAAGGTGTGGAAGGATTAGTGATCGGAGTCTTACCCTTCCTGCTCTCTCGAAAGTTGGAGCTTTACTCCATAGAGGTAAAAGGCACGGGACACATGTAAATAATAAAGGAGATGGAGGGGGCGAAAAGAGGAGGTGGGGAAGCCACGAGTGAAGAATGCAGAACAAACCTATAAACCCATACTTACTAATGAGAAATGAAAGGGGACCTTTAACCCTTCATGTATTTGCAACATTTTACCAAGCCCCAAAGCAGTTCACAATGAGAAATGGAACTCCAATGACTCTTACTATTACGTAGAAACACACCACGATATAAACAAGTCTATCATCAAACAAGGTATGTATTCATGAAAATTAACAACATACTACACAAAAGAAATGGAGTGAATAACCAGAGTTAGAAAAAACAATCATAAAAATATAGTTTTATTAATACATAAAGATACAAATACATATATTAAAATTGTGGGGAGCAAAATACTGGAAGAAAGGTCACAAGTGCATCAGAAACAACAGGGGAGGAGGGGTAAAAAAAAGTAACAGATTGTGTTTCTCTATTAGATATAGCAGACAAATAAAAAATAATTTGAAATAATTTAGTAGAAATCGTAGAAATTTATTAGAAATAAATAAGTGCACTGCATATATCAATTAGAGAACATAGCATAAAGATAGGAGAACAACACATTCATCAGGACCCCAGGACCCTGACGTACGTTTCACCCTTGACTTTCTCAAGGAGCCGGGCTACACTAGATAGGACTGTTTGATTGGTCTTCGGTCTTCAATTGGTCTTTAGTTCAGATTTTCCAGCACTGACTAGGTCTCACATAGTCACATGGGGTGGGAAGCATATGAATGACTTGACTATGTAAAGCCTAGACAGCAGCCAAAGATCTGGTCACAGACGAATCAAAACCCAGGTAAGGTCAAAGTTTGTAGTTATTGTGACAGAACAATTGAGGGAGAAAACTATGGTAGGTGAGTACAATTTTTTAGAAATTTTAGGCATTCAGAAGAAACTGGAAAAATGTCATAAGTCAAGTAGACCTCCATTATACCTGTTTTTGTGACCCCTATACATATCAGATGTCCTATGTGTTCGTCGGACATTAATTTATTGTGTGTTTAGAAGGGATCTACTACAATTCATGAGACTTTAAGGTGTTCGCTGACGTTTTATTGCACCAAATTCATGAAAAAATGGCGTACGTGGTTCATGAATTTGGCGCAAAGTCAAGAAAAGGTCTCCTTTCCCGTCATTAGCCATTTTTAGCAATCTTTTCAGCCAAAAAAATTGCATCTTTTTCAAAATGTCACAAAAGATACAACTTTTGAGAAGCATGCATGAACTACACGAGGAAGGGGCTGGAGTAGGGTTGCGGCAAATTTTGTGACTTTTTAAAAGTTCCAATTGATGATCTGGAATCACTAAACTCTTCGCCACAAAGCAAAAAAAAAAAACAACAACAGGTGAGCACATATAAATGAGACTTTAAAAAGGCGCAAATAGAATAATGAATTAGGTACAAATAAAAAAAAATGTTAAAATAAAAAGACTCAAAGGCATCGATGAATTGAGGCCATGGTTTTATTGCCTTATGACAACTCATCAGTGCAGGATATAAGAAAAGTTTTGCTGGTAGTTATAAAAACTTCGCAATGTTCCGCCAAATTGATCCCAAACTTCTCCTCTTCTTCAGAGAGAGCACTTTGGGCTTCTGAGTCACATAGCATGATATTTCAACCTTAAAATCAGTTAATTACTGTCATACAAATTCCCCATTGCTATTTCAGAATACTCTGTCAATTTGTGGAACATTTGGTTTTCATAGGAGCCGTTCAGTTATATGATTAGCAGAATATCTGCATTAATATATCTATTAATATCCCATATTTGTCCTGATTCTCATTTAGGATGTAAAAATCAGAAATATTTCACCCTCGGCTCGCTTCTATTTAGATAAAAAATGCATAAAATCAGAATGTATTGGTGCTATCCCATATAACATACACTGGTCCCGCGAAATACCTATAGGTCAGGCTGTGCGCAGCAGACAGCAGATCAAAAGCCTGATAAATGAAAGGAAAGGGGCCGTTTGACCTGCTACACTGTAACCTACAAGAATTCAAGGTCTTTAAAGCAATAATAAAAAACATAAATTACTGCGCCCCCAACAATGTTTGACATATCCCTCATTTCAGTCACTCTGATTTTTCATCAATTTTGGTTAATATGTTGGCAATTCCTTTTATGTGCATGTAACAGGCGTCATTGCTGTGGTAAGGGTCTGCAGGTTAGAGAATGGTGAACCTCATCAGAAAAGTATGGAAAAGCTTGATTGTTGAAACCCTTTTTGATAAAAGATACAACAAAATACACCGATGAGCAAAAGTGTAACAATGTTTTAAACTTTTGACTTTCAGGCTCGATACCTCACCATCCACTACTACTTCGAGTGTGAGACGACCATCATTTTATGGACAATCATCTTGGCTATCTCATACATAAATTTGGCTTTCATCAATTGAGCATGTGAATAGTTATGTAGAGTTTGTCATGTCACTGCATTGTTATTGTTTTGCGCATAAAAAATTTACATTTTTATTATTTTGTTAATCAACCTTTGGCTTTCAACACTGCCCAAATCCTGGGAATATTCTCGATCAGATTCAAGCATGTCTTGATTGAAATCTGATCCCAGGTCTCTTCTACACGCTCCCAAATTTGGTGCATACTGGTCAACTCACTTGGGTATGCATACAGATTTTTCTTCAACTCTAACAACAATTGTTCAATTGGGTTGAGGTCTGGGCACTGTGAAGACCAATCCAGAACCTCTACTTGATTGTCATTAAACCATTTCTTCTCCAATCTTGAAGTATGCTTCTGGTTGTTGTCCTACTGGAACATTATGTCGTCTTTTTCATATCCATAGTACTTGAGAGTACGAAGTAACTCGTCTTATAGGATATTCACATATAGCTCAGCATTGAGACCACCATCGATCATGGTCAAGTATCCACTGCCTTTGGCTTTGAAACAACCCCATATCATCAGGCTTCCTTCACTGAACGTAACAGTTCCTTCAATTTTGCAATCTGTTAGCCCATTGGTCCCTTGTTTCTCCTAGACCCATTTACACCCATCAGAGCCTAGACTATTAACTTTCGTCACATTGCTCCAAATCACCTGTTTCCGATCTTCTACTGTCTACTTTTCGTGGATTTTTGCAAACTTGAGCCAACACTTCTTATGACAATATTGAAGGTTTATTTTACCATTTTTCAGTTCACCATTCCAGACTTGTGTAACGTGCATCACACGGTACTTGCATGGACGATTACAAGGTATACGAGCCACCTCCACTGCCATGTTTGCTCCCAAGTAATGATAGACCTTGTGATGAGATGACTTGTTGACTCCGATATTTTGCTTCTAGGCTTTTGAATGGATGGTTGGATTTCATTTTATATTCTTTAAACTGTGATGGCACTCACTTGTTTTGTTTTCTAATTTCTTTATTTCTAAAGGAAGAAAAAGGGTGATTTTAATTTTTATTTCTTTACTACTTTTTTCTTTTCTCTCTATTTTTTCAGTTGCTTTAGCAAACTTGAGCCAGCAATGTCTTAACCGCTTGTACTATATACTGTAATTTTAGAGCGTTGCTGTATTTAGAGAAAATTGTAAAATTCTATGATGACCAACCTGTGGCCAAGCTTAATTGAAGGACCAAGATGGCAGTGACTGTGGTCTTGAGTAGGCCCTTTATCGATCATTGGAACCAATCGACACTCCCAACATACAATCATGTTGCTTGTGGGGAGAGGAAATTGATGCCCAAAAGGGTGTTTACCTGTTCATCATTTGTGACATGTACTAATAATTTATATACATAGGAAATATGCTCCTATGTTAAGCAGGGACCAAAAATGGAGCCACCAAACTAGGGACAAAAAAGGTAGCTGATGATGTGGGTGCCTCTTATAATAGAAACATGTCAGTAAGCACATAAACACATGATTGTTGCAGAATGCAATGGAAGCCATGCTGGGTTAGTGTGCCTTGAATTTGAAAAAAAAAATCAACAACAGTGTATCTACTAATGGACCCCCACATCACCATCTCCCCCATAATGCTTCAAGGTGGGCACCACACATGTGGAAACCATCTGCTCACCTTTTCTACATCTCACTAACACATTGCAGCTGGTACCAAAAATCTCAAATTTTGACTAATCAGACTACAGTGCAGATTTGCAATAATCTAATGTCCAGTCTTTGTGTTGCTGGTCTTTTAATTCTGACTGTTCTCAATAGTGTCATCTTTGCAGCAATTTGATGATAAAAGCCTGCTTTTCACAATCTGCTACTTGATATCTGTGCATCATTTTCAAGGATAAATATCAGAGGTGCTGTCAACTTACGGTTTCTGAGGCTGGTAACTGATGAACTTATCCTCTGCAGCAAAGGTAATTCTTGGTCTTTCTTTCTTGTGGAAACCCTTATAAGAGCAATTTTCAGCAAAATCATTCATGGCTTTCACGACTGCCCTTGAGGATACCTTGAAGGTTCTAGCACTTTGCCAGATTGCCTGACCTACATGTCCTAAATTAATGATGGACTGTTGTTATTCTTTACTTGGTTGAATGATTCTTGATATATTCTGGCTTACAACAGTTGCGGAATAGAAATAGGGCTCAGCACTGTAGGGAACTGTGTACCAACACTCCCTTTTCAAAACACACCTAATAGTCACAAACACTTTCTGAAGGATGGTGATTCCATAAATGAACTCTTGACAAGGTGACCAGTTCATTGGAAGCCATTCCAGGTGTTAATCTGATGAAGCTGCTGGAGAGAATGTCAAGAGGGTGTAAAACTATCATCAGAATCAAAGTGGGGTATTTTGAGGAATCTAAGGTACATCACATATTCTATTTTATTTCACGTGTTTCTTTACTCCTTATTTCCATTTTGTGCCTTTGTGGTTTTGCTGCTTTCTGTGTGCATCTACAATGTGCACATTCTAAAGAACAAGGAAAACTATTTCATGAACAAGTGTTTACAAACTTTTGAGAAGTGCTGAACATAAGAATAGTTTTATCTGTGGCTTTGTGACAACATATATTTTAATTCTGGTCAATATGAAGTAAAAATTTTTACAGAAAGGCTATAATGCCAGACACAACCCATAAACAAGATTCTGGGAAAAAGCAGACTATTTTATCTAATCTTATCCAATTTCTTTAAATGAGGTTGAATGATCAAAAATTAAGAAGCCCTTTAAAATTTATCGATATGTCCTATGTCAATTGTGGGTGTATATTGCATTGTTTGCTTGTTGTTCCTCATTATGGACATTCCTTGGATTTCAGAGAGGACATATAGTATAATAACAAGACATAATTATCCTTCTGCTATAAATCTCAAATATACATTTGATACCCCTGAACATAAATACCTTGTCTGGAACATAACTTTTGACATCCAGCACTTTGCTGTGATGGTTTTGTTAGGGCTGCACTAGATCTGGAATGTTTTGTCATATGTCTTTCATGTATGAAGGAAAACCATATGTAGCTGTAATAAGCTCTGCAGGATACTAAAGGTTATCTAATCAAGCCTAGAAAGTTTAAGTACTAAGAAATTTAACCCCTTTGATAGTAGAATCACCATATTCAAAGTTATTTTTTTTACAGTAGTAATTTTGTAAAACATTTTCTAAAACCAACCAAAGGAAAAAAAAAGTTACTTAGTAATAAACTTCTTGTCCTGATTATGTCTCTCAAGTCCTTCACTGTTTCTAAGCTAAAGACATATGTAGGCAATTTGCCACTGTAACGAGTCTTCCTTTCGACTTGACGTACACATGACAACGTCTTTTATGAGCTGTTTTCTAAAAAATATTTTCATGACCTGGAAAACCTTTGTCAACTTTAACAGATATTTCTTTCTATTTTCAAACCAAATTTATTGCGCCCAGGGGTGGGATTCAAATTTTTTACCACTGGTTCCCTTTCTGTGTTAAGAGAACACACCCATTTAAAATCACACCTATTTTGGTAATCATGCCCATTTTCACGCACACTTTCCTCAACCACAAAATGCAAGTAACGGGAGCTAAAAGTCAAAGCGCTTTCCCCTTCTTGCTCTACCTGTACCTTCATAAAAGCAATGTTAAAGTTCCTAAAGGAGAAAAATGTGGCACTATCTAAGCATAGTAAGATGTAATCAATTGAGAAGGTGAGTATAGGAATTTGTTCACCTGATGTGGTTGTGCAAACAGAGGCACAACAGCCGATTGAAGTATGGATGTATTTGCAAGAAACTGCTGCCATCCTGGTGAGGAGGTCCACATATGTCCCTCAAACAGGTCCTCATATTTCCTATATTCAGGTCCACATATGTCCTATACCCCGGTCCCCATATGTCCCATACCAAGGTCGGTATATGTGCCATATCCAGGTCCCCATATGTCCTATATCCAGGTCCCCTTACATGGCATATCCAGGCCCCCACATGTCCCATACCAAGGCCTCATACGTGCCATATCCAGGTCCAAGATGTTCCATATCTATGTCTCCGTATGTCACATATTCAAAGTCCCCATATGTGCCATATCCAGGTCCCCATATGTCCCATACCAAGGTCGCTATACGTGCCATATCCAGGTCCCCATAGTCTTATAACCAGGTCCCCATACATGGCATATCCAGGCCCCCCACATGTCCCATACCAAGGCCTCATACGTGCCATATCCAGGTCCAAGATGTCCCATATCTATGCCTCCGTATGTCACATATCAAAGTCCCCATATGTGCCATATCCAGGTCCCCATATGCCCAATATCCAGGTGCTCATACCAGGTGTTCATATGTCTCCCATATTACGATATACTGTAAGAAAATAAAAAAATATTCTTCATGCTTGTTCTCGATCCAGCAGCATCCAACTTCATTGGTGGCGCAGATGGGCCAGCGAATGGCAGGATTGTCATACACCGGTGACATTCATGCTGACGTTAGCTGCCAGCCTCTGATAGACTGGTGGATTTTTTAAGTATTACAGTGCAGGAAGGGCTTCCTGAATTGTTACATATTTCAACTGAATCTGCGTCCGAGGACACACATTCAGTTGAAACTGGCAAGGCCCCCAGAACCGGATCGGGGCACTTTTTCCTGACCGTTCTGAAAACTGGTTGCAATTTTAACAATCAGTTTCCCCGAACCAGTGGGAACCAGCTGAATCACACCCCCGATTGTGCCCCAATTTTACACACACCCTACGCAAATTGTGTGCCTCTCTGACTGTTTGGTCAGCTGGCATAATATGTTTGTAGTTAGTGCCCTTTAGTTGATGTGAATTACTAGTGCTTGGCTGTCATTTTTAAAAACTATAATGGACCAACAAAAAGGTAAAAAAGATTAAAAAGTTCTTATACCTATCTATTCATCTAAAGCTGTGCTGGGACTTCTGGCTTTCATGGGGCAGGGAGGGTTCTGCATGCACACAGGAAAGTCATGGCGATTGTCATGTTGTCATATGCTGGGATCTCCGCACACTCACCCATACCTTATGAAAGCCGGAATTCTGACACAGCATTAGAGGGAATCCAGTGTGAGCAATGGTGGATCAGAAGATGTGGCAATGTGACTATTGACGGTGAGTAGTGAAGGGTCCGGAGAGGTGAGTGGTATGCTGAGAATAATGATTTTATTACATATTATTTTTTATGATTTGGGTCTGGAGGGACCCCAGAGCATAATATGGGACATTGGGGTGGTCGGGAACTAAAATTTTTTTTAATCATAAATGCCAATTTATTTAATGTCATATTCTAATCTCTTTCCAATATTCTTTAATTGAAAATTCCCTATCATTCCCTCACTACTCTGTCTAACTCATTTTTTTTAAATTTTCACTACATACTTTTTGATGATGCTTCATTTGAGAATTCTGGGATAGTCAAATCAGTTGTCACAAGGGGCAGATGCATGCGGTCACTGCCGTAGCCTCTGCACCCTCTGTGAAACAAAGCATGATCATCAACACATGTTTTTCAAGCGTTGGACAAGTCACTGTTCTATTGAGCGTATATCAGTTGTGAATTCCGATGTATGCTCAGTAGATTCTTGTCACTGTGCAATATGCAGTGTCAGTGCGCTTGCTCGCTGGCTCTGATCAGAAGGAGACAGCAAAAGGACACACTTGAGGGGCAGAGCTAATCTCTGCTTTTCTGACACACCACGTATTCTTCTTACAATGTGCACTGACCGTGCACTTTCTTGCTGGCTCCTTTCTTCTGATCAGAACCAGCAAGCAAGCGCACTGTCACTTTGTATATTGCACAGTGACAAGAATCTAGTGAGCATATGTTGGAATTCACAACCGACACAGGCTCAGTAGAGCAGAGACTAGACATGTCCCTGAAACATTTAGGATTAAAGTAAATTTTAGTTCCAGACCACCCTTTTCAATTTCTGGAGAATAACTTCTCCTCGACTTGAATTTGCCAGAAAAATCTGTACAAACTGGGGAATTTGAATTTGGCCTCTCTAGTTATAGATATTATT
This sequence comes from Oophaga sylvatica, assembly GCA_033576555.1. Taxonomy (NCBI): domain Eukaryota; kingdom Metazoa; phylum Chordata; class Amphibia; order Anura; family Dendrobatidae; genus Oophaga; species Oophaga sylvatica. The sequence goes on along the minus strand of JARQOD010000010.1, from coordinate 17,752,106 downwards.
GCGATATATCTAGGTACCTATAGTGCCGGTAGAATGCAGATGAAGAGAAGCAACTTTCTATTAGACTGATATGTCCTGCATAGGCAGTGTTAACTTGTTTTGCAGGACGACAAAGCAAGATCATGCGTTTACTCTGGTTGCGGTGAAAGGACATAGTGAATATTTGGCTGTTACATTTGCATACTGAAAATTATTTTGCTTCCTATAAGCTGAAGCTTTTTCCTTTTTTTTTTAGCTAGAAAGCAATGCAGTCTGCTTATAATGTCTGTCTAAATTGTAATTAGAATTGTGGAGCTAAGGTGTTTGTAGAATGCATGGAAAGTAGGTATCATTGGAAGTTCAGATGCAATGTGCAGTTCTGCTGTCATGGAGTCTGTTCTGTGTGATTTCACATGGTACAAGGACTTGGTTAATAAACTTACAGGAATACATTCTGCTTGCTTGGCAAGGCAGTTTGTTCTTTTCTAGTAGGCATGTCCTGTCTTGTATCCTAATACAAAGACTATATCAGAGTGACAGTGGGATGTAATGTCTGCGTGTAAAAACAAGCTCCTTCTGCAAATATCAGGGGACTGAATTTATAATCCAGTCTTAGGCAACCTGTTGAAAAGCAGAAGCAATTAATGTTTGATGAACATTCAAAATTTGGCACTGTTTTCACTATGTAACCTTTACATTTCCAATGGGGCTTATTCCTGTGGTCTCACAAAAGGAGAATATCCCAGGCAACAATGTAGAAAGTATAACTGGTACACTAAGGGAGTGAGGTAATTCCATGGTGTAGAAACGTTTCCCGTAAGACTGGGTTTGGACAATTGTGTTGTCGGTCATTGGGTCGTCTGTGTGTAAAATGGATAAGATAGTAAAGAAACTGGAAATGACAAAAAAAACACAGTAGGGTGTTATTTGGGTAAAGAATTGGGATAAAAATGTACAATTGTCCTCATCTGGTTGGGTTGTGTGCACACAACCACTGAAGAGGCTTAAGTCTTCTGAAGACCCAAGAGGAAGAATCAGAGAAAACGGAAACAAATGGGTTGACCTGCGCTGCCTTCGAAGGATAATGAGAAGACAGGAAATTGAAAGTATGGTATTTATTAGTCAACGCGTTTCGAAAACTTTGAAACGCGTTGACTAATAAACCACATACTTTGGATTCCTGTCTTCTCATCATCCTTTGACATCAATGGAGGTCAACCAATTTGTTTCCTTTTTCTCGTATGTACGTGAATAGGGAATGTAAAAACATGCAGCATGCACTAGTCAGTTATGGTTTTCGAAAGAGACTTGTCTATAGAAGTCAATGAGTGCAAAAAATATGGATGCCACACTAAGGGTATGAGCATACAATGGCTTTATGTGGTGGATTCCATCACAGAAACCACCTGAAAAACCTATACAAAATATTCAAAAGCATGATCATATGCATTTCTATGTAAAAACAATTCACTGTGCAGATGTTCAGGCTTTTCAACGTCTTTTAACTACTTGAAGTTTCTAAAACACCAAGCAAGTGACTGATCCATTCTTTTGCCATTTTCTGCTCGGAAGACGCACTCCACTTTACTGTACAAGCCAATGGGACAGCTCAACAGATGTACGACCGGATGTCTTTCAGAGAGTTTTGTCATCATTTTTGCATCAAAAAAACGCTATTGGTGTCTTCATTAATACAAAGTGAAAAAAATAGACTGGAAAATGAGAGTAAAGCTATGTGAACACTAAGTCTTATGGGGCAGATTGTGCCATGGAGAGTGCCTGAAAAACCTACCACAACCGATCAAATGAATGAACATGAGAAATTCAATATAAATACGATTCTCTGTTTGTGTTCAGGCTTTTGAACAACTTTTCACCAGTTTAGGTTTCTAAAAAAGCCAAGGGGTTAAGATGTCCAATCTACAGCCATTTTCCACTAGGAAGATGCTTTGTACCTTACAATTCAAGTCAATGGGAGAGCTCAAAAAACGTTCGGAAGATGACCAGACATTTTTTTGAACATTTTGCCATGAACTACTAACGTTTTATTTATTATTCAATGGGTTGAAAAAATGACTGTAAGAAAAGAACACAAAATCTGTGATGGTTAAAACCATCAGAAAAAATGCTGAGGAAATAACAAAAAAACTACACAAATGACGCTTTAGAAGAAAAATCTACAAGGTTTCCCAAAACATATTGAAAAATTCATTGGGTTCACTTAGGTTTCTAAGATGTTATCTGCATATAGGCTAAATCCTCCTCAAAAACTCAAAACTCTTCAAAAACTTGGAGGTTCTGCTTAGTTTCTGTTCCTAAGACACAGCCAAAAAATCTGTGTGCACATACCCTCACAATGATGTACAAAACAAATTTAATGAATGTCAAGATCGGACATAGAGGGGCGCCATACTTCTATTTTTTCTGGATAAAAAACAGGTGATTTTTCACACGCTCGTCTGAAGTCCACTTAATTCTTACAAAAAGTCAGTCACGTAACCTATTTGCTCCAAATTGATGGAATAAACATTTGGAAAGGTCTTATTTTTTATTTTTTCCAAGAAAGAATTGGCTAGCCTAATAATTCTCCCCAAAACAGGTTTGTGGACCCCACAAGGAAAAACAGTGCCAACTAAACCTCTGTCAAAATCCTCTCAATCAGCCAACCAGTACTCTACTGTTCTGGACATACTGTGTTTGATTACAAAGATAAGGCTTCTTGAAGAACTTTTTTCCCACTGATACTGCAGACATTTCGGGAGAAAATGAGAAACTCTAATGTTCACCAATGGGGTAAGTCAGTTGATGTAATCAACAGAAGTCATATAGCAGATGTGAAGCAAACCTAAGGCCGACCACACATATTAGGTGGTTGTCGGCTGAACGATGTTTTGGCCAATCATTTGGCCAACGGCCATCTCAGCTGACTCTCCCATAGACAGGAACGCTCGCTCAACCGAGTGCTCCTGTGTTCTCTATGAGAATTTTATTTGAGGAGAACAATGCGATCAGCAGTCCTAAATCAGACATGTCCAACCGACATCTCTTCCGGTAACTTTTTATGATTGACAATGTAGCTCTATGATGGCTTGTTTTTACAGGGTAGGTAGTTACTTTTATTGGTACCATTATAGGGAACTTATGACATTTTTAAAACTGTGCAATCCATTTATGGGTGGAGGTGAAATGAGCAAAAAAAATGCAATTTTGGCATTTAATTTTTTATTTTATTAATGCTATTTAATGTATGAGTTAAATAATTTTATATTTTGTGACTGCGGATTGCTGAATGCTGACAGTGTGAAACATTCTTTCTGTTAAGGTCCACCTCCATTATTAGCCTGAGTGGGTGGTCATGTAACTGTGAAAGGTTCTTTTCTGCTCTGAGTGAGCCCCAGTGGCCAAGATCCATAAAGATATTTTTGGGAGAGTATAGTGGGAAGAACGTGAACGGTCGCACAGAGTCCAGGCCTCAACCCCATCCAACAACTTTGGTACAAACTAGAACCAAAATTGTGAGCACGGACTCTCTCCAACATCAGTATATGACCTTACAAATGTTCTCCTGGACAAATGGGCAAAAATTTGCGCAGACATCTCCAAACTCTTGTAGAAAGTCTTCCCAGAAGATTGGAAGCTGTTAAAACTGCAAAGTTGGCACCAAGTCTATATTAATGCCTTTGGATTTAGATTGACATGCCACAATAGCTTCTGTAGGTGTAATGTGTAAGAGTCCTGATACTTTTATCCATAGAGTTCATTCTTTTGCAACGATGGAATACATTTTTAAAACTTATTAGTATTTCATCAGTGCTAAATTTGCTGGTTCAATAGGTAAGAACTTACAAAAATTTACCATCCTACCACAAATCAAAGATGACATAGCTTTTCCAGAACTAATGTTAGGGCGAAATTGAGGTTAATTTCAGCTAATCCTCATTGCCATGATATCTTTATTTACAGTAGCGCTGAAGCGTACGGTGTAACATTTGCTTGTTTGATGAGATCCTTGTAACCTGTCAGTGTTCACAGGGAGACACAAGTACCTACTTGTAGTCCCTTGTATACACAGTGTCAAATCTAGTTCATGACTTGAACACCCTTGTATCCACCACCCTCTGTGTAACTGCAGATGGAAGTCAAACATGTTGAGTCACACACATACATTTCACTGCCAAAACATTAATGAACTCAAGATCCCGACCAATATTAATCATATTTTCTCATTATCTTATTAAACATGAAACATTTGACAGGTATTTTAAAGAATGTGTTGATGTTGGGGTTTTCTACTTAAGTTACACATTGAAATGTTTTTGCCATCGTGGACAAATATTTTCTCATCAAACAGTATATTCAAAAGTTATTATCATTCGTAATGTCATAAAGGACTGTCAGCTAGCCGACCAGTAACCTGCTTTGTACTGTTGAGGGTCTAGAAACCTGAAACTGGTGACTAGATGAGGACCTGGCTTGGCGACTGAGTTATCCTCCTTCTGGTGGATAGATAATTTTCAATTTTTTTTTTCCCAAGGAGTAATGTTTGTATGTAAGTCTCCATATATCTGGAACTCTTCAAGAAGATTAGGAACAAAAACATCCCATCTAACCAACCAATCAACCAACCAACCCAACCAACCATTACCCTTCTCTGTCCTAAAAAATGGACAAGAACACTGTAACAGGTGTCTAGTTAATTTTCTTCCTTTTGAAGGAAAGCTAATTTGTACTCTATGTCCTGTAAAGTTCTATGGCAAAGTGGATCTGGCATATCAGAGGACAAAAAGCCCTCCAGTGGGCACAACATCTTCCAGCAGAAGACAACTCAATTTGGTGCTGTTTTTGCGTTGAAAGTTTGTTTGTGTTTTCATAGTTTTGGGGAACATACAATTCTTTTATAATTTTTAATGCATTTTTCTAGTTAATGGGTTAACAAATTATGTATTCTGCTAGACTGGTCTCTTAGAGATGTGACAATACTAAATATGTTTATTTTTGTGCTTTGTTTTGCTTTTTCTATATTTTTAAAATGGAAAAAAATTGCGATTAACTTTTTAATTTTTCTTTATATATATATATATATATATATATATATATATATATATATATATATTAGAACATTTTTCCCCTCTAACTTTATTTCATTTTTTATTGTTCTGGCACTTGACGGAATCACGCCATGAAACCTATTTAAAGGCTGTTTTTTAGTCATCAGCAGTGATCGGAGCTACTCATTATGGTTCTTTGTCTGAAGACCGTTCTTCTTTGTAACATTGCGACACTGAATATAGTGATTAGAAGTCCTCCAATGTTATGAGGATGATATATGGGGTAAATATTGGTGGTTTTAATTGTAAATTGTTAATAGTATTTGTATGAAGGCTTCTTATTGTGCATTGACTATTCTGAAAGAGGTTTCTTTGCTTATATATTTTTTGCATAAAAGTTTTATTCCAATTTAATGCCATCATGCCATCTCTAATCATATAATGGTTTAAAAATAAGTCATTAATAGAAAGCAAGTTTTCGTTATGTTTTGAAATAAAGGGGGAGAAAAATAGAAAGTCCATTTTATTCTTCCAGAAAATAAAGGCAGCCATCTTCATAAATAATTCACAAGCATGAAGTTGGTGCATACGAGACAGAATATGATTAGCATCTGAAATGACTCTCCAGATTTCAAACTTTACTCATGTCCAGTTTTTCATGTGAAAAACTATAGTTCCCAGTCTGTAAAGAGTTTACTCTGAGAGTGGAAAAAAAATAATTTGATATAGTTAGCATGATAAATAAGTATTAATGCAAATATATGGGAACAGCTGATTGTGATAATAGGTATATTTTATTAGATTGCCAATTGGCCAACAGTGAGAGGCGGTGTCAAGAACTAGACAAAAACTGTTTTCTTCCACAAATATCACTACATTTGTGTCTGGTATTACACCCTAAGGCCATGTTCACACTGTGTGGTATTACAGCCCTCAGGCCATGTTCACACTATCAGTATTTGGTCAGTATTTGGCATCACTATTTGTAAGCCAAAATCAGGAGTGGACCAGTAAGCGGAAAAAAATAATATAAATTAGTCACCAATTTTGTATTTTTCACCCACTTCTGGTTTTGTCTTACAAGTACTGATGTAAAATACTGACCAAATACTGAATGTTGTCTTAGCGTCAGTAAAGTGCTCTACTTGGCTATCTGTCAGTAACTTAGACAAAGAGTGGTCTCCTTTTCAAACAGGGCACACCAGATCTCTGCTCTCATGATTAGTAGGGGTCCCAGTGGTTGGACCTCCATTGGAGAACTACTTATGATTTATCCTACATACAGTATAGGTAATAAGTTATTGTGGTGTACCTGTTGGAATATACAAAAAATGTAGCGTTAAGTTGTAGAGGGACTATCTTGGTATAATCAATCAGTTGAATAAATTTGCCACAAATCATAATGCTGCAAAGCTTCCTAGTCCTCTAAAAAATTGGGTATAACACTCCGAGGTCTCCTAAGAATGTATCCAACATCCTTTCATGCTCCTTAATGGAAGCACAGCCTTTAGTATTATCAAAGTAACCTCACCATATTTAACAATAATTTGGTTGAATGGGGTTTGTTCAAAAGTGAAAACATGCATATAAACCCGAATAATCACTCTGAACCATTGAGAGTGATTGGGTCTTTTGATTGTCAGAATCATCAGGTCGTGAAGATTCTAAATAGGCATTGGGACATTCTCTTAGCGGATCCAGATCTGAGGGATAGTATAGGACCTAGACCATTGGTTACTTATCGTAGGGGATGTTCTATCAGGGACAGCGTTGTACACAGTTTTTTTAGGAGGCCCACTCCTAAGGGTACCTGGCTTGATCGCAAAGTGTGTGGTTTTTTCAGATGTGGGGACTGTGTTAATTGTAAATGGATGAAACCTTGCAAATCTATATGCAGCGCCGCATCTGGCAAAGAATTCTATCTACGTGATTTCTCAAACTGTAAAACGAGTGGTGTTATCTATGTGGCGAGCTGTACCTGTCCCCTTGATTATGTGGGTAAGACCTGCAGAGAGTTTAGGAGAAGGGTGGGCGAGCATATTGGGGATGTGAGAAACGAGAGGGACACCCCTCTGGCTAGACACCTCAATACCATACACAAGGGTAACTTAAACCAGGTATCATTTCGTGTCCTAGAAGTGGTCAAATCTAACCCAAGGGGGGGGAATTTTGATAAACATCTACTTCAGAGAGAATGTGAGTGGATTTTTCGGTTGGGTTCAAGGTCCCCCAATGGATTAAATGAACATGTATCATTTGCCTGCTTTGTGTAAAAAACCATTTGCGTCATGTAGGACTTTTCTGAATGATTATTTCATGGCCATGATTTCTCTTACTATACCCCAGATGAGGGGTTTCCACGATCACTGGTGGTGATATCATTTAAATATTTATATATTTTTGCTATCAAATAATATGGATTAATTATGTAATATAGGTCTGGTCTAATACATGGTTTCTCCACCGTGTTGTTTCACTCACCGTCCCCCATTAACAACGGTGTTACATTTAAATATCATGATATCCGATAAACTACATATAATGTTGGAGAATATAATTATCTACTACACACAATATTATCTTTTTTGTGGATTATTGCACAAGTGAGATAATGATATCAATTTGGTCCTATAGACAGACCAGTGGCTTTGGGGCCGTGAAATGTAGTTCAGATCAATGGTATTTCACCTATTATGTCCTTGATCAACATTGGTTTCATATTCAATTATTATGGTATTCATAAGAACTACTCTATAAGGCTGTAAAAACTAATGATTTTCTCCATACAATATGATCCCACTTATGGTCCTGCGTTCCACTGTGGAACGCAAACAGTGCATCATACCACTCCCTCATGAGGACTCAAACCAGGATGGAGGTGTGGCTAGCGATCCAGCTGGACCGCATACTATGAGGCTATGGTTCCACGGTCCGGAACCATAGCGCTTTTGACGGAGCGGAAATTCCGCTCCGTCTAAGCCCCGCCCCCTTTCTGACGCGCGCTCTTTCCGGAGGTGTTCAGGACACCTCCGGAACACCTCCGGAAAGAGCGCAGGGCTACATAGCCCTGTGTTAATTATGTTGCGGCGACGCACCGTCGCCGCAATACGCGAGGACATGCTGCGGTCTAAAAAGACGCGCCGCATGTCCGTTTACGCAGGTTTGCCACCTGCGTATTGTTACGCATAGTGGAGACGGGATTTCTTGAAATCCCCTCCACTATGCTGTAACATCTGGACGCTGCGTGTTTGGCGCTGCGCCAGCGCACAGCGCCAAACACGCAGCGTTTCCTGACCGTGGAAACTCACCCTTAGTGTCAATACAGTCACTTCCGCCTCCTGAGTCCTTCACTGGTGGGCGTTCCGCATTGTAAAGGGAAGGAGGTGAGATCACCTCTGTGACGGAGGGAGGTGTCAATCAAACCGCTTCCGCTTTTGCATCCTTCGCCAGTGGGCGTTCCCTATCAGGGGCTGGGTGCGTTCCACAGTGGAACGCACGCCAGAGACAGATGAAGGAGCGAGCGCTCTGTGTGGGGTGATGGAGGTAATCGATATTTGGACATTTTGTTGGGGCCTCATATAAAGACTGCGAATATGAATCAGACATTGTGGAGCCAACACCTGGTAGCGTTGCATATGAAAAAATGGGGACGTTTTTGGTGTTGTGACTGATAGTTCACCATATGTGGTGAGGGATGCAGCTATATAAGACCGGATAGATCTTCTTTTTGACACCATGCAATATCATTATATCTGACCTCCTGATGAGCCGCTGGGCGAAACGCGTAGAGGTGTCATGAAATATATATCAGGATGAGTACCCCTCTCTATTTATCAATATGGTGGTTATGTGAATGTCCCTGTTATATTATTTTATTTTATTATTTAGTTATATTATGATGGGGAGATAGTGCAATCCCCTGGTGTGACACATTAAGATAAATAACACTGAGTGCCTTTATCACAATGCATATATGTACAATGCCTATGTGTCAGCATTTGTTTGGATAAGTTATTCAGCCCAGTGATTGTCTTCACACCATACAGGGCCCACATTTAAGCTGGTAAGCAGGGACCAGCATTATTATATATTGAGGGGTATACTCACAACATTTCTTTGGTTATTTATTCCATTGAATCAGGCATGGAATTTCAACCTTGATCCCTGACCTGAACATACAGAGACACATTGCCGGTTTTCCAACCTTTCAAGGGAACTATTTTCATTGGTTGTACATGCAATAGTGGGGAGCACCCATTGATAAGGGCAATACAGGAGCCTAGGGACAGCCGACGTGACCGTGGGCGCCACTCTCGTTGGGGCTGTCTTAGGGTGCCAACCTCCGCATGCTAGGCAGGTGTACATATCAGGGCATCATTTATTTTAGGGTGAAATCAGTGTGCACTTTTTAAATGTGTGGTGTTTTTCTTGTATGTCCCGTTTTAGAGTCATAATAAAAGTAACCTCACCATAGAAACGGATGGTAACACGGTATTAATCAACAGCCAATTTCATGCTTTTTAAAATAAAAACTAGTCCCAAAATGATCCCTTTTAGTCATTTGTGATCAAGCAGACCATTCTGTGCAGAACACTGACTCAACTGATGGTGTCACTGTCAGAGGTAACCTTATCCTGTTGTGACTGAGAAGAGTGATGTGTCATATGCGCCATAATACTCTCTTTTTTCACTTCACTAATACACTTGCTGAAGACAAAAGAGGCCAAAAGTGACCAATGTTTAGTACTACTACTGCCTGAACGGCTAGTACCATTGGTGTTACATCTTGCCAGCAGCTTCCACGTTCTTAGCCTTGGTATATTTTTTTTCTTTTGTACTCCCTCATTGATGCCCACTTGGTCTACACTTTCCAAAAGGCTTACAAATACTGATGTAAAATACTGACCAAACACTGAACATGTGAACGTGGCCTTACTGGTAAAACTGATGAATGTTGCACAATGATACCAATAGAAATGACATTTTACTGCTAAGGACAGTGATTTTCTATTTGGCTTCAATGGAGAAGCAAATTTCTAGGCCAACCCTGTCCAGCTTAATGGATTCAACACAAAACTATGGCATTGTAATTATTCCTTCACTTTCATGATTAATTTATGCTATATTAGGGGAAACTAAGCATTGTTTTAGAAGAAAATGGAAAAGGTTACTTAATAAAAGAGATGGTTACAAATTCCAAGGACACTGAATATTGATGTGACATTTACATTTTTGACAGCTGCTTATTGTAAGTGCATATCCAGTTTGTGACGGAGATTCTAAAGAAAAATCAGTCTTGCATCCTATAATTCTGTGTGGCATTTCATACACTGTAGGTGTGAACTAATGCCAAACCAATGCAGCTTACAGAGGGTTTTCTGTGCATTAGGTATGCATTAATATGTTTTTAAAGCCTCTCCCATAGTCACATGAATCTGACCATGATTTTACTTGGGACTCTAAATGATGACGAAAATGTAGAAAAAAATGTAGGAAAACATAATGGCATTTCCTACTGTTCTATGTTGCATATAACAAAGCAGAGATGCCATTGAAGAATAGATCCAATGAAACATATAATAAAATATTCCATAAATCGAAAGTTGCCTTTGGTACTGTGCAGAGATAACCTGTGAAATACTCCTTGTTCCAAAGGATTTGCATTTTTGCAAGACACTGTAGGATTTGAGAATTAGTTAAAGGGTCATAAAAGGGTTTGGTGGGAAAGGAAACACCAAATTCTTCTGCCTGTTGGTGGCAAAATCTGGGAACATTTTAGGAGGTCCATTTTGAACTTTACTAAGAGTAGCGATGAGTAGTGTTGAGCGATACTTTCCGATATCCAAAAATATCGGATCGGAATGGTATCGCCGATATCACTAAAATATCGGCGATACCCGATACCGATACCGGAAGTCCCATGTAAGTCTATGGGAACAAAATATCACAACTAAAAAAACCCTTTCTGTCGTTGTAAACACAAAATATACACACATAGAATACATATATATATATATATATATATATATATATATATATACATGTCATTGTGACATATATATATATATATATATATATATATATACATGTCATTGTGACATATATATATACACATATATGTATAGTTTATACACTTCTACATAGTAAAATAGCCTCTGATTCAATTGCCGGGTAAAGCCGGCTTCTGTGAAAAGACAGAAGCACCCGACATGAAATGACACTTGGTGTACATAGGGTTAACCATGTCTTTTCATGTCGTTTGCTATCTGATTTGCACAAACAATTACATCAGTCTATGTGTGCAAAATTTCACACCTGTAGGGGTTAATTAAAGGTGTAAATTCGTTGTAAAAAAAACAGACTTTTTTGCTACGAATTTACACCTTTAATTAACCCCTACAGGTGTGAAATTTTGCACACATAGACTGATGTAATTGTTTGTGCAAATCAGATAGCAAAGGACATGGTTAACCCTATGTACACCAAGTGTCATTTCATGTCGGGTTCTGCATTTTCACAAAAGCCGGCAATTGAATTAGCGGCTATTATACTATGTAGAAGTGTATGAACTATAAATATAAATATATATATATATATATGTGTCACAAATTCAATGACATGTGTGTATATATATATATATATATATATATATATATATATATGAGGTGTAAAATTGTTTAAAAAAAATGCGTGGGCTCCCGCCCTATTTTCGCAACCAGACAGACAAAGCCAGCGAATGGGGGCAGATAATAATAGCCCAGAGAGGGACCATTATTTTTGGCCCCCCCCCGGCTACTAACATCTCCCCCCAGGCACCCAGAAAAGACAAATCTATAATTAGATTCGCCCTTTCTGGCACTTTGCCCGTCTATTCCCATTGCCCTGTAGCGGTGGCGAATGGGTTAATATGGGGTTAAAGCCACCTTGCAATTGAAAGGTGACCTTAAGCCAGGTTAATAATTGAGAGCTGTCAATTAGACAACTATCAATTATTAATCCTATTGCATGAAATAAAAATAAAACACACACACACTTTAATTAAAAATCATTTTAATGAAATAAAGACACATGTTTTTGACCATCTTTTATTTGACTGCAAAAACCATTTCCTGTAATAAAAATAAAATAAAAAAGCAAAATTATTCTTACCTATCCCATGCACAGTCAGGTCCCACGGTGTAATGCTTCAGAAAGGGTTAATGTTTACTGCAGGGACCGCAGCTAATGCTGCAGCCTCACAGTAAACCCCCAAATGAATGAGTTCCTCTCCTGGCTGACAGGAGAGGAAGTGGAAAGCTTAATTGATTGCTTTCCACTTTCACTTCAGGTCAGCCAGGGACACAATCAGTGACGTCAGAGGGAACTGATTAACAAAAATAGGGGTTCCCTTCGAAAAAAAAATGGCGTCGGGTCCCCCCTATTTTTGTTAACCAGCCTGATGAAGCAGACTGCTGAGCAGTGGCGTACCGTGAATGAAGCAGACCAAGCAGCTGCTATGGGGCCCGGACAGGTGAGGGGGCCCTCGACGGTCGGGTAGCTGTGCTGACACAGTACTACCAGGGGGTCGGCGGGGGAGGGGGAGCGCAGCTCTTCTATATACTCACCCCTCCTGGTGCGGTCTCTGCAGCCCCTGCTCTTCTCCCACGGTCTCCGACGCCTGTGTTTAGCGGTCAGGTGGTACCGCTCATTACAGTCATGAATACGCACATATTCATGACTTTAATGAGCTGTCCCGCGTGACCGCTGAACACTGGCGGCGGAGACCGTGGGAGAAGAGCAGGGGCTGCACAGACCGCGCCAGCGGAAGGGTGAGTATAAGGGATATTTACCTGTCCCATTCCACCGTTGCTCGCGTCCTCTTGCTGCAATGTTCAGGTCAGAGGGCGCGATGACGTCGTTAGTGCGCGCCGCGCCCTCTGCCTGATCATTCACTGCTGGAGGACCCCGAAGACAGTGGCACTCAGCAGTGGAGAGAGGACAGGTAAATATCTCAGGTGCCGGGGCCCTGAGCGAGCGGTGACATCGGCACCTGGTGTCACCCCTGCTCAGGACACCGGCACCTGGCCCCCAGCGACGAAAGGTGAGTATGTCTTTTTTTTTTTTTGGTTGCAGCAGCTGCGGCAGCATAAGGGCCTATACTATGGAGCATCTATGGGGGCACAATCTATGGGGGCATAATATATTTTTTTGTTTAATGTGTCCCCTCACTGTGCTGGCACTTTACATTTACAATGGCTCTGGGTTTTTTTTTTTGGGGGGGGGCCCATTCAGACTTTTGCTATGGGGCCCCATGATTTCTATGTACCCCTGCTGCTGAGGCATGGTATTTAAGGCTGTTAAGGAGCCAATATCCATGGACCTTGCCAGCAGCGTCGGACTGGAGTACCTTGGGCCCACCAGAGAAAAAATATTCTTGGGGCCCACCATCATACTTCCCAACCTTTGAAGAAGGGAAAGAGGGACAAAGGCTGTGGCACGCTGTGCCTGCTGCAGCAAATTTTAGGCCATGCCACGTTGCACCACAGACTGTCCAGGAGTTGGTGGATGCTTTAGTCCAGGTGTGGGAGGAGATCCCTCAGGAGACCATCCGTCGCGCTCATCAGGAGCATGGCCAGAAGTTGTAGTGAGGTCATACAGCATACCTCCCAAATTTTGAAGACAGGAAAGAGGGTTAAAGGCTGCGGCGCGCGTAGGGCGTCGCTGCAAATTTTAGGCCACGCCCCGACCACACCTTTAACAGCTAATCACACCCATATCCTGGCCCCAAGTGTACCCATTTAGCACTGCTGATCACACTGACTGGTAATGAGGGCACAGTGGCTGGTACTGAGGAAAAGAAAGAAAGAGCAGCGAGAGAGAAAGAACAAACAGAGAAAGAAAGAGAGGAAAGAAAGAAAAGAGAGAGAGAAAGAAAGAACAGAGAGAAAAAAGAACAGAGAGCGAGAAAGAAAGACTAGAGAGAGAAAGAAAGACTAGAGAGAGAGCCAGAGGCGTAGCTAGGGTTTTGGTTTAGTGGGGGCGAAACTTCTGAGTGGGCCCCTAATCAGAGAACCTCAGCAAATGACCGCGCTGTTGCCAAAAATAATCTATATATAAAAAGACCAATATTGATATTACCGCCATATGGTCTGTGGTAAATAATACCAGTCCTACAGAACATATAATAGATTACAGCACAGGTACAGATAATGACTTACCGCTGATGTTCTTTCTAATGGAATTGTTCACTTTTCATTTCTTTTCCATCTGGCCCAGACCGACATGACGACTTCTCCAGCCAGGACTCGACTGCAGAGATTACAACAAAGACACATTTCACTTCTCATATTTTTAGCACTGTCTTGGTCACCAATTGGACTATTCTCAACCTGCACAAACTCCTCATCCTGCTGATACCCCAATACTGAGCCACTGCTGCCATATGTGTCCCTATTACTGCACCTGATACCCCAATACTGAGCCGCTGCTGCCGTATGTGTCCCTATTACTGCACCTGATACCCCAATACTGAGCCGCTGCTGCCGTATGTGTCCCTATTACTGCACGTGATACCCCAATACTGAGCTGCTGCTGCTGTCGTATGTGTCCCTATTACTGCACCTGCTGTGTGGTTCTGTGTGACCTCTAAATTTTAAAGCACCCCTCTAGAATATAGTAATGCCGGGTGCAAGTGCCCTAGAAAACAGTGATCACATTTTGTCCCCTAGACTGTAATAATGCCCTGTGTGCCCCTTTGACAGTCACAGTAACCCGAGTTCCCCTATAACAATAAGTGTCCACTTTACATTTAATAATGTCCCAAGTCTCCCCTGTACATCTCCCCTATACACAGAATAATGCCCCTCACTGAATATATACTGACCCCTTAATGTCCCCAAACTATTTAATGAGTCCAACACTGTATGATGGCCCCTAGATAGCATCCATACAGCATAATACACCAGATAGTCCTCAATATAGTATAATGCACCCCCATAGGCAGCCTCTATATTATAATGCACCCCCATAGGCAGCCTCTATATTATAATGCACCCCCATAGGCAGCCTCTGTAGTATAATGCATCCCCATAGGGAGTCTCTGTAGTATAATGCACCCCAATATGGAGCCTCTGTAGTATAATGCAGCCCCCATATACAGCCTCTGTAGTATAATGCACCCCATTAAAAAAAAAAAAAACAATACTCACCTCCCGGCTCCTGTGCTGCTCACTGTTCTCCCTCTCAGCGTCTGACAGCGGGCGCCGGCAGGTGATGTCATCGCGCCCGCTGTCAGACGCTGAGAGGGGGATTATGGGAGAGAAGGAGTGCTCGCTCCTTCTCTCTCTATGCGGTCAGCTGTATCTGCTGGATGCCGATACAGCTGACCCTCCGATGACGGGTGGGGGCCCACTGCTGGCACCGGGCCCCCCCAACGCCTGTTCAGGCCCCATAGCTTCTGGGCGGCAGAGCAGGAAGATCGATTCTCCCTGCTCTGCCACAGAATGTAACTGTATCGGCGTGCTGTGCACGCCGATACAGTTACTGTAGCATAGCTCCGGGTGGGCCCCCTCAGAGCGTGGGGCCCGGGGCCACCGCCCCCTCTGCCCCGTGACCTATCCTTTCAAATCAGGGCCCACCACGCAGGAGCTGGGGCCCACCGGAGGTTTCTCCGGTGGCTCAGTCCGACCCTGCTTGCCAGCCTGATAATACCAGGCCACAGCAGTCTGCTTATCTTTGCTGGTTAACAAAAATAGGGGATCCCGTCGAAAAAATTTGGCGTGGGGTCCCCCCTATTTTTGTTAACCAGCCAGATGAAGCAGACTGCTGAGGCCTGGTTTTTCAGGCTGGTAAGGAGCAAAGATCCATGGACCTTGCCAGCCTGATAATACCAGGCCACAGCAGTCTGCATATCTTGGCTGGTTAACAAAAATAGGGGATCCCCTCGAAAAAAATTGGCGTGGGGTCCCCCCTATTTTTGTTAACCAGCCAGATGAAGCAGACTGCTGAGGCCTGGTTTTTCAGGCTGGTAAGGATCCAATATCCATGGACCTTGCCAGCCTGATAATACCAGGCCACAGCAGTCTGCTTAGCTTGGCTGGTTAACAAAAATAGGGGATCCCCTCGAAAAAAAAACGGCGTAGGGGTCCCCCTATTTTTGTTAACCAGCCAAGTAAAATGCAGACTGCTGCGGCCTGGTATTAAAAGACTGTCAAGTCCCATGGATTTTGGCCCTCAACAGCCTGATAATACCAGGCTACAGCAGCCCCACATTTGGCGCATCAAAAGATGTGCCAATTGTGGCACTTTACCCGGCTCTTCCCACTGCCCTGTAGCGGTGGCAAGTGGGGTAATAAGGGGTTAATGTCACCGTTGATTGCCGGTGACAATAAGCCCGGTTAATAATGGATAGGCGTCAATAAGACACCGATCCATTATTAATCCCAAAGTTTTTAAATGTATAAAAAAAAAGACAAAGCAAGAAAAGTCTTTTAATGAAATAAGAGACAACACAGTTTTCATTTCTTTTATTACTCTCTCATTCCTGCGACGCCATCGATCTCCTGTTAAAAAAGGAAAAAAACAAACCAACAGTATACCACCTGTCCGACGCAGTCCATAGTAACGAGTGTCCCACGACGATCCAGCTCTGCTACATCGCAATGACAGGCAGAGCCTGTCATCGCGATGCAGCACAGCTGATTACCTGCTTCCCCGGCGGTGACGTCATCGGACTGACTGCTTTACGGCCGGGATTACCCAGCAGTCACTGCAGTTATCGCGAGAAACTGCATGTGACCGCCGGGGAAAGATGATGGCGGCCATCAAGCAGTCCAGGCCGTGACCGCCGGAGATCTTCTGCCAGGTAAGTGCCGCTGACTCCTGACAGACCCGACCGACGGACACTGACAGTGACAGTGACAATTCCGATTCCGGTATCCGATAAGACGACAATATCGGAACTCGGAATCGAAAGTCCGATACAGCTAATATCGGCCGATACCAGATATTTGCAGTATCGTATCGCTCAACACTAGCGATGAGTGAATCAAAGCTAATCAAATTTGTTACAATTTTTTTCGCTATTCCATTTGCCCGAATTCCAGCAACCTGGTGGACAGCAGGCAGCAGTTTATGGACAGCCAGCAGAAGTATGGAGACAGCTGGCAGCTCTGTCAGTTGCTCTCGCTGCTGCAGGTCCTCTGATTGCTTCTCCTCTTCTCTCTTCAGTCTTCTCTTTCTAATCCTCCAGTCCTGGCTTCTTGACTAAACCACAAGCCGTCACATGACGTTTAGGGCACCCAAATGATAATTTGAGGCCTAGTCAAGAATGATGGCAAGGAAGGCCTGAAAAGAATATAGACAGTGGAAAAGTGAAACTAGAAGAAAGAAAGCAGAAGAGAGAAGACAAAGGCATTGATTTGAGCTATGCAGTGTGTGTAAGTGTTTTTTCAATAATAACAAAAAAGGGGGAAAAATCAGCTCACCAATGCAGCAAAACATCCTCCAGCACAGCAGGATGCCCAAATTCTAAAGAGGAGAAATACAGCACCTAGTTCAGAAGGGGGGCAAACATTCAAAGGCTATGAGTGACAGATCTCACACTTTGACTAGCTCATATGCTTGCCATATAAAGTCCGCTGAAGCTGAAGAAACCTTCTAGAACATTCCAGAAACATAATTCCATAAGGAGTGATGGAGGTACTATACGTGCTAGCCATATATTGTGGATATTTCCGAGATCTCCAGAACATGGTGAATGCTTTCCAGAGGCTCGATCCTTTCTAACAGTCCATGTAAGGGAGATACGTAGAATGGCTAATAGGAACCCAATAGCCAAGCTGTTTAGTCTCAATGGATAGCAGGGGTCTGGCCAGATTTGATGGCGTCAAAACCACCTCCTTAGTACCATCTATTAAAGAGTTATGACTTATCTTAGGTTTTGGAGTTTTTAGCTACCAAAGGCAAGGGGAGGGGACGTTGGGTCATCCCAGAGGGCAGGAGGGAAGTGACCCAAAAGAGTTAAATGCTCGTGTAAAGAGTGGCCTATTGTTTTTTCTCTGTGGAGGTTGCGATAACATATTGTGTGGGGAGAAGGAAAGGAACAGAGAGGACCACAAGCCTCCCATGTGGCAGCACCTCCCCTGAAAGCCAGGCCTTTCATCTACTGGTAACTGACCCATATATTCTGCTTAAATCTCTTGTCCTACAACTATTGTATTTGCATATCTAACCATAGCATATGTATAACCATTGTGCATATAGTGTATTGTCTAATGTGACCTTAAGGCGATTAAAT
This sequence comes from Oophaga sylvatica, assembly GCA_033576555.1. NCBI lineage: Eukaryota > Metazoa > Chordata > Amphibia > Anura > Dendrobatidae > Oophaga > Oophaga sylvatica. Next base: position 17,733,803 of record JARQOD010000010.1, on the reverse strand, counting down.
ATATAATTTAACTTTGGGCTGCTCTTTTATCTTGATCCACGAAACCACACATCCGTTTCTTGGTTTAACTTTCCATGCTATCGGGGCTGATTTCTGGCCCGATTTAATACTATTAATGAACCAAGCTTACACCTAACGAGGAACTGGTGGCAGTTCTACCAGGCTGGCAGTGCTCTGTTTCACTGGTGATAGTGAAAGGGGCCTCTCAGCCTGTCAGGGTTGCGATCGAGTGTGGTGCCACTTCAGTAACTGCACGGGCCACATCCTCTCACTTCCATTGCCTCTCTGGGCTTGGGTGGACAAGGGACATCTGTGTAAAACTGTACCAAACTGACGTGTCCCCAGGGGTGCGTAATGTCACATTGGTGAAAGTGAGGAGACCGCATTACATGATCCTTCTGACATAACAGTGACGTCAGGCAGGGTGGTGAGGTGCGGGTTCATCACACAACCCTTTCCTGGCTGATTTCAAATTTTGGAAGATTGGCTCATCTGTAATGGAGATTCCACTTTTCTTTATATAGCACTGTACAAATACCAAATTATAGTAGTAAATGGACTCATATTATAACAAGTCCATAAAGAGTACTAAACTTCATATTTTCTCCGTGGAAGTCCAGTTTTGAGTTCATAGTTGCCCTAAAACCCATTCACTGGAATTGTAGTTAGTTATTCCATAGACTATTTTAAAATGGATATTCTTTGAGACATTCCCTAATAGTTATATTACAAAATAAAAAATGAGGTTTAGAAATTGATCTATGCTAAAATCCAAGTTGTTTATTTTACAATTATCCTCTATAGAAATTACTCAGATAAATTGGAATTTGCTAATAGACCGGCAAATGGGGACTTTGGCTCTGGACTGAGATATTATCACATATGGGAATAAGCCTATGGGTATATTAAATGTGGACTAGTCTAGCTGTTACCTGCAACATTGGTTATGGCAGTATGACACCTGGAAAATGCAGAGATGCTCAGTATCAGTGGTCTATGACATGTTCATTATCCCAGATCTGGCAATGCTTTTCGACAGTACACAGTGTAGCAACACTTCACCGCTGCAACTGCATCTAGAGATAATTTATATCATTGTTTACCGCCAGATGTTCGGGGAGTTTCTTGAACACATAGATACTTGGATGTTTCTTTAGAAGATTGTCTAGAGGATTTCGGAATCACCATTATGTGTGTCCTGTTAAGTATCAAGACAATGTGCTGAGAATTGTGATGGATGTTCTGTGCGCTTAGCATTCATAAGCTAAAATGAAACATTACAGAAATAAGCAGCAAAACTTACCAATACCTGGTCACAACTCCAATATACAACCACTCAAACTTCTGGCGGACACAGACAAAAGAGGGCCTCTGTGTAAGAGTAGTATATGGGCACTTTGCAGTCCAATGGTTCATTATAATGCACCATTCCACCTGCTTTGTAGGTCGTAGTGGCCCCCTCACCTCTTGGACAGTTGCAGGATTGCACCAATGATATGTCCACTCATGACTCACCCACATACCATCGATCCATGGAGGTGGCTGCTTAGTATTATAGGTGCACAAAGATAAGACTTGCATAAGGTGCCAGACATACAGATTAGTATAGTGCACCCTATATACTGGTCCCACCCATACTATTAGATCAGATGTTCTGTCCAACACCAAGTAAGTACACCTCACAAGGACGGAGAGTTCCCCCCAGTAACAATACAGGATCTTGCTGTGAAAAAAAAAAAAAACTTGAGTTATTAGTTGACATTTTATTAAAATATGCAAGCACAAAACCTGCAACGCGGGTCCTCATTGTCTTGCGTGCCTCCACAGTAAAATTAAAAGCAATCCACTAAGAAGGACATCAAAGGCAAAAAAATAGAATACAACAGAAAAAACGGCCATACTTACCAACACCCGGTCACCATGATGCAGACAGGATCCAAAGATAAAGTTTCAATAGTACTGATCTACTATAACTTATTGAAAATATCAGATATTCTTGCAGATTAACTGTAAGGTGAGAAGTAGGGATGGGCGAACCCGAACTGTAAAGTTCTGGACCCGTACCCGTGTACAAGGTCCCGAACACTGGTTTCCATGGGAAACCCGTGTTACAGTTCGGGTCCAGTTCGGGTCCAGGGCCTGAAACGTTTAAAATTAATAATAAACATTATAATTATACTTACCTGTCCAGTGACACGTCCTCCCGTCCCGCTGTCTCCCGGCCGCATCTGCTTCCAGGGCCACTCGTTAACTTCCGGCTGAATTCACTGCACTCGGCAGTCTTCGGCTTTTTCCGGCAGTGTGACGCACGAACACTGCCGACGCGGCCGAACATTGTGGAGCACCGAGCAGTGGAGTGAATAATCTGGAAGTTAATGAGCGGCCCAGGAAGTAGATGCAGCCGGTAGACAGAGAGACCGGAGGAAGCGTCGCTGGACCGGTAAGTATAATTATAATAATTATTAATTTTATGGTTTGTTTTAAAGCCCCCCCACCCCATCCCATATCTGTAAAGTCCAAGCTCAGGGTTCGGAAGCAAGTTTGCATCATCTCCAGCCCCGAGCTCGAACTTTACAAAAAAACTCGGACAATCCCGATCATCGGTGGGTTCGCCCATCACTAGTGAGAAGCTCATTGATTGGTATAGGGACAGAAAGTTAAAGGCGTAATCTAGTTTCACTCAGTTATGCATCAGGGAGATGAGCCCCGTGAATGAAGGCAAATCTTCAGATTCCTCACGTTCACTAGTGGCAGGAATGTTGGGTTTGGAAGCCGGCAGATGTCTGTAGATGTGACTTCACCAACCACATTCATGTCCACATACAAAAGCAAGTGAGAGCTGGATTACCACTCTAATATCTTTCTGGTAGCAGAAGAAGCAGGACAGTAAACATGAGTAATGTTGTTTCCCGAATCTGGTGGTAAAGTGGCTGTTACTGGAGACTTTGTGGCTGCTAACATTGGCACAGTTGAATGTCCTCTATGGATATTCATCATTGAAAAGGCACAAGTTTTACCATGTTACAAACAAAAGGGGAAATTTAAGAAGACCTATAGAATACGGTAAATTAAACATAACACTAACTTCAGGTCCTACAGAAAGTGGTCCTAAAGAGGAAGTCAGAATTATATATCTGCAGCAGATGAATTGCATTGGTTGTAACTTAGAAAATGTAATGTAAATTATGAACTTGTACTTAAACTGCTGGTGTTACAATTCACTTCTCTAAACAGTACCAATTATATGCTTCCAGCCAACAGTGCCATACGCAATGCATCATAAATGTCACATAAGGCATACTTGCCAACTGTCCCAAATTTATCAGATCTCTGTGGCCAAAAATTGGATGAGTTTATGTAAATCATCCAAAGTCGGCATTCTAGGCCGATTGACAAGGCCAATGGCCACTACTGGGAGTGGACGAGAAGGGCTGGGGTATTCAAAGTTGGTTTCAATATCATAAGATAGTTGGCACTACCTTCATACTGACATCAATAGGAGCAGTCGTGATAACAAGTTTATAATATTCGGCTTATGGTTCTCAGCATCAAAGTTCAGCATAGAAGGAGGATCTCTAGCGCATAGACTACGGTACTGACCATCTGGAGCTGTTTGCTCCACAGTTTCTCTCACTCGTTTGTGAATATGCAGCAAATAAAGTAAAGTTAACTTTCTAAAGAACCAGCTGGTGAGGACAATTTACTATCTGTTCTGGCATTCTAAGGAGGGGATAGGGCAAGGTTGGGTAGAGCTTAGACGTTCTTAGAAATGTTGGCATCTGTTAAGGGCTGACCCTTGAATCCTCTGAGCCCAGATCCGTGTGGGCACACAGATCCTGGGCATTGATGAAGCAGTAGGAAGGCCTCGTATAGAGTGAGGACTCGAAGCACTGGAGGCCACAGGCAGATAGGACAAAGGAAAGAAGGTTTACTGCAAGGACTTGAATCACTAGAGACTGCAGGCAGACAGGATACAGGAAAGTCCAAGACAATGAAGGCAGAAGCAGGCCAGGAGCAGGTAGAGGTGCAGGTAGAGTTTTTATACCAAGACATTGGGGTGTGCCTTGGTGGACCTTATATAGGCCTAAGCAAATGATGACATGGGAGTAATCTGGGCCACTTGTAATACCCAGCATGGAGCACAGCAGAGGGCAGCAGCCACAGGGGAAGGTGAAGAAGCCCTCAAGAACCAAGGCAGATTGTGTAATAGCATCTATGATCTAAGTTGAAGCAAAACACAGTAACAGGACACAATTCAAAAAATGTCACGAAAAAAGGTGGCCGTATTTGCCAACAACAAGTCAAAAACCTAATGCACAAAAAACTGCATAAAATTGGTGAAACTACTCAAATCTCAATAGTTCATTGAGTGGGTGGTTGCCTAGTATTACAAATGCATAAAATGTCCCTGGAAATAAGGTGGGACAGGAATAGGGTTGGGTAGTGATAAAACGTCTCACGAAATGTTGGCAACTATGATCTCAGGTGCCCTGAAACAGAGCCCGCCACAGTGATGCCCATATTAACAATACACACACTGGGTGCCAGTGTGACATGCGAAACAATGGCTGCCGTATTGCCATTAAGATAGCATCAATATCGCCCAAATAGTGCCCGACACTGTCCCTATAATAGTGCCAGTCAAAATGTACCCTCAAAATTTAGCAAACTACTAATGGAACAAGAGCATCAACTGTAGTTTTCTGTACGTCTCTTGTTAGACCTCATTTTTCTTGCATGAATTATGTGTAAAAGATGTCCAGCATAGATTTCCAGAGAATAATAAAATAATACTATCCCTACATTTTATAATTGTCAGCACATTCTGATGGTAATATCGGGCTCATTTTCACTCTGCGTGAACAGTGAAGGGAGCAGAAGTAGGCTTAGGGCTGGATGCCTTCTCCTTTTTTTAGCTTCATTTCACGTCTGTAAAACCGCAAAGCTAACCTCACATTTGCTCAAGTCACTTTCAACTTCTTCTAAATACTAAAGATCAGAGAGGGTAAAAATTACCATACACATATTTCACATTTTTACTGTATTAAGTCTAACTTTAAGCGTGCCAATGAATCTAAGATTAGTAGGATAATACGGCTATTATCATGAGCTCTTTCGTATGGTGGTGCGGTAGTATTTATTTCTTTCATGCTGGTGTCATTTACTGATTTTTTTTTTCCTTCTTAGCTTTGGCATTTTAATTGTTACGGAGAACCTAAAAAATAAAATTTCTTTTTTTTTTTTCTTATTTTTTATTGCTGAGCTGTCTCTCATTCAATTACATTCACAAGTAGGGTAAAATGGTGTGAAACTGGGAGACTGTCTGTATTTTCACAAGTCTACCTAAAATCCAGAGATGGCAACTTATGTCAAAAAAACGTGTAAAAGAATCCAATTATAACACCTCAGACAGCTCCAGGAAAGGCAAACCTTGATCTTTTCAAGGGAGGAAAGCATATCGGAGTTGTTAAAATACACTAGGGCCTAGTCAAATGTTTGTTTCTGTTTTCATGGCTCCAGACACCCTCCTGACCTCAACATAAATAGCAGATCTAGCTTTTTATAATCCAAGGAAAAAAAACAGCGAAAATAGTACGAGAGAGTTCATTGGGTTTTTTTGTTTTTTTTTTTTTTTGCTTTTTTCAACAATAACCATTTTCCAAGCCAAATTTTTCGGGAGACCGGCTGAATTTCCTTTCATGTAATTGCGGTGTTTTGTCTTTTTTTTTTTGTTTTAGCTTCGGCCACAGACGGCTCCTGAAATGTGAAGCAGGAAATAGCACCACGAGTAGGAAAAAAGTATGACACAAGGGCCCTAGGTCAGACGCTCAAATGCACAAAGATTTATATTGCCAGTGCCAAAAAACTTTCATTTCCACTCTCCCCTGTAGTTAAGATAAAGGACTTGGAAATATAAACTAATTTCTAAAGTATGAGCCACTGTCACCTAAAAAAAAAAAAAAAAAGGAAACAGGCTACGGCATAAAGGCCTGGGACCATTCTCAGGTTTCGGCAGGGGAGCAGCAAAAAAAAAAAATAAAACGAAAAAGAGAAGAATCAAACTGACTTTCTGAAGTGACCTTTCGGGCTGTTTTTCCCCTACGAGACGCATACACTTCCGAATATCTTTACTGGAGCCGGAAGGGCAGTTTTTGCTGTTTTTTTAAAGAGAAATACACTTTTGTTATGTGGACTTTTTTCACTAATTCTTTAGCCGGACCTCCTCCTCCTCCTCTCCCCGCACTTTCTTTGAAAAACTCAACAGAGGAAGGTGAAGTTGGAAGTTCGAGGTGAGAATGGGAGCAAGTATCGAGTTAGGTTTCAGGAGCCTGCTGTGCGGCTGGCTACAGAGAGGAAGAACAAATTATCTGATATTTCAGCCTTTCTGATGTTTGTTCTCTTAAATAAAGAACGTGCTCAGAAAAAAAATAAACACTTAATGCATTCCACATGATATCTATCTCTATCTACATAGACAAGTATACTTGTGCTTAGGAGCGAGTGGATATAGCAGCTGCCAACAGGTTTAATATGGTGACATGACTCCTTACGAGCCAAGAGATGAAAATATAATTTAGAGTTAACATCAATGTTAATAATTATATTCAAAGACACTCTCTAGGACTTTTTTTTACAATGGGTCTAGCAAAACTAACCAACAGTTAGACAGTTAGTTGCTAACAAAGGCAACTAACTGCCTATTGTTCCAGGTGCAGGCACAGAGCAATTCATCTGATCAAGGTAAACAGAGCACCTCTTCCTCTTCTGGGCTGTTCTGTTGATGGGTTGTGACTGTAGACATGCTGATTGACAGTCGGCTTCCCGCAGTTAGGAAGTGAGGAGCCGGCTGTCAATCAGCATGACGTCAGAAGTCACTTCCCATCAACTTAGAAGAGTGGAAGAGAAGATGCTGAAATGTCGAATGACATCAGCAGAAGCTGCAGAATCATCAGGAGGAGCGGTCTGTGACCATTCTGTTCTGGCAGAGATCAGCACCTGGCACATTGTTAAAAGATATTAGTCCTGGATGGATACCCCTTTAATAGTGATATTGTTAAATTAAAAACTATCTGCTACCCCTGTGGTCATTGGGCAGCCCTGGAACATCTCTTACCTGATGGCATTGCCGGCTCCTCTTTTGATTAGCCAACCTTGCACAATGTCATGATTCCCGAGTGACATACATGTGATTTCTCGCCAGGTGGGCTAATCAAAAGAAGAGCAGGGAATGTTGGAAAGGAGGTGATTCTCAGGGCTTCCATTCGATGGCCATGGAATATTGACTTGGCGATTGGACCATGTCCTGCAAATTGATTTACACAATCCCTAGAATTGCTTATCATTCTCCTTGTCAATGTCTTGCCCAGTCAGTGTCAGTGACCTATTGACAGAGTAAGTGCGGGAATATGGTTGCCAATCACAGCCACATTTCCCCTAGCAATCACATGAGCATAGCTGTTGTGTACAGATGAACCAATAAATTAAACTTTTTGAAAATTGTATTTCATAATTATGCCTAATAAGTTATTCCTCAAATAACCTTGCATAATTGGCTAACATGAAACACAAAATGGCAGCACAATCATTGATAAGTGTAGGCCATTATACCATATTTTAGTATTTCAATCAAATGAACCAATGTAAATGTATTCATTGTGGGGTTTTTTCATACAGTCATGGCTGAACGTGTTAGCACCGTTCAACTTGTTACTGAAAATGAACTATTTATTCCAGAAAATTATTGCATTGCACATGTTTTGTTATACACATGTTTATTTTGTTTGTGTGTATTGGAACAACACAAAAAAAATGTAAATTGGACATAATTTCACACAAAACCCCAAATTGGGCTGGACAAAATTGTTGTCACCTTTACAAAATTATGGCTAAACAACTTTGTTTCAAGCATGCTAGTTCAAACTTACCTGTGGCAAGTAATAGGTGTGGGCAATATGAAAATAACACCTGAGACCAGATAAAAAGGAGAGAAGATGACTCAAACTTTGCATTGTGTGTCTGTGTGTTCCAAACTTGTCATGGAGAATAGAAAGAGGAGAAGAGAACTGTCTGAGGACTTGAGAACCAAAATTATTGAACAATATCAACAACCTCAAGGTTACAAGTCCATCTCTAGGAATCTTGATGTTCCTTTGTCCACGGTGTGCAATGTAATCAAGAAGTTTACAACCCATGGCACTGTAGCTAATCTCCCGGGATGTGGATGGCAGAGAAAAAATTGATGAAAGGTTGCAATGCAGGATAGTCTGGATGGTGAATAAGCAGCCCCAATCAATTTCCTTAGAAATATAATCTTTCCTTCAGGCTCAAGGGGCAAAAGTATTGGTGCAAACTATCCATCGACATTTGAGTTAAATGGTAGGTGACTCAGGAGGACCTCACTGCTGACACAGAGACATAGAAAGCTACACTGCAGTTTGCCAAAATGTACATGTGCTAAGTAAAAATTCTTTTGGGAAAGTGTCTTGTGGACAAATGAGACTAAGATAGAGCTTTTTGGTAAAGCGCATTATTCTACTATTTTATCGAAAACGGAATAAGGCCCACAAGAAAAGAACACAGTACCTACAGTCATAGTGTAGGCTGAAAGATTTTTTTTTTTTTGCTTCCTCTGGCACTGGGTGTCTTTACTGTGTGCAAGTCATCATGACTTTTGAAAATTACCAAAGGATTTTGAGTCACAATGTAGTACCCAGTGTTAGAAAGCTGAGTTTGCATCCTAGGTTATGGGTCTTCCAGCAGGACCATGACCCCAAAAATACTTCAAGAAACAGACAGAAATTAATTCAAACAAAGCCCTGGGATTGAACATCAGTGAGTTCCAAAGGGCTATAAAGCTAAGACATCATTATCATGTAGGAATTAGATACTTTAATTCCACTTGTTTTAACTCCAGTTGCCAAAAATCACTCACTATTCCAGTTTTTTATTCAGTTTTTGAAGCCAAAACCATTAATGGATTCACAAAAGATAAGAAGCAGAATCTGACCTAGATACATGTTCTCCCCTTATGACTTAAAACTGGCTTTGGCTTCAAACACTGCATTGAAAAAAAAACTATATTTTTCTGGTAATATAACTTTATGAGGACTTGTTATTTCCAGGAAATATTGACGTTTTGAATGGAGCCATTCGTTATTTGAGGGCTTGTTTTTTTTGAGTTTTTGATACAATTTTATGGTTTGATCGCTACTTACACTATTACACTATTACTATTACACTATTCTAGCATTTTGATTTTTTTATTGCGGTATTTATAGATTAGCAGATTAATTATTCGTATATTTTGATAAACTGAACTTTAACAGATACAGCAATGCCACATATGTGTACTTCTTTTAAATCTACTTATTTACAATGATAAATACTTGGTGTGAATTTAGCTTTTATTTGTATACATATACTGGCACTGCATATGAGCGGAGATATGTATCACAGAGATTGCTTTCTTCATGATCTAGAATTCCATAAGTTTCTCTCCAGCATGCATGTGCGAAAGGGGTTAATAGCAAAAGGGGCGGGGTTTGTAGTGGGGGTCAGAGATGGGGGGACGCCCCACCACCATATTTCCTCCTTGGGTGTGGGGGGATGTTTTAAAAATACAGCTATGTTTTTTTGGGTCACGTGTTGTAGTTTGGGAGGGAGCTCCAGCGTGGCTCCAGGAGGGAAATAAGACACATGGGTTGAGCGGGGGGAAAAAACCCCAAGATAAGGATACACTATTTTTTCTTTTGTTTTGCCCCTTTGCCCAAAAAACCACTTTACTTTATTGAACCCTGGGAAGTTTATGCTGTCTACAAAAAACCCCCAGGTGACTTACCTAAAACGTTCCTGTGTTCACCTTTTGCAGCAGCTGGTGAGTCAACCCCCCACATTTTTTTATATTTTTATATAAAATTATATATATATAAAAATCAACATTTTCTTTTTAATTTATTTTTTTAGTCCCCCCCCCTTTGGGGGCTTGAATCTCAATCCTTCGATCACATACTATG
>JARQOD010000010.1:17670587-17723690 GCA_033576555.1 Oophaga sylvatica | reverse complement strand
TCATTCCGCCGAGATTGTAAGTCCCAATCAAATTAAGGAACATTATATTTTTTCAAGGAAGAAGAATCTGACATATTTGTGAGTAATTGATTTTTCTTACTTTGTACAATTTATGATCTAACTCTAAAGTTCAGCCACTCGAGGGAAAAAGAGTGAACGGTAAAGTCTTGGTGTTGGGTCTTATCTTGTTAGTGTTGATATTTGTTTCTCATAGTCCCAAATTGTATTATGTTAACACGAGCCGCTATGATACCATGTTTCTAAGTAAACTCATAAAAAAAAGAATGCGATTGAACAATTACAGTAGAAAACAAATTCTTTTTTTTTTCCAGACTGTGTAAGGTATCTGATACAGTAAATCTCCAAGGGACCTTTGATATAGCTCTGTGTGCTCTACGCCAGCAGATAAGGGAGACAGCCCATCACATTTCAACAGGAGAGGTCTTATTCCGACAGATGAAAGGAGAACAAGAAACATGCAAAACAGAGGACATAGCACAAAGGAATTAACTTTTACAATTTTACTCTAATGAAGAGAAGTGTCAATTTTCTGTGCATTAAAATACTTGAAATCCTTCCAAAATACCAAAGATGACACTACGTCAAATATTGGATGTCTATTGTTTAGCTTTGCCCAATTACCTTTCTGTAAAATTCTAGATCTTTATCGCAATCACTCAGAGGCCTGGCTTTCAAGTGTTGAATGGGTGTCATAATTATGTAATGTAACCAGTCTGGAAACCAGATTAGTAATTAACTGAACCAAACTGATTGCTGTGACTCCCAGAATACGTCCCTTTAATGTTGAACATTTACTGCGAGCTTGAAGGATTTGTTTGCTCGCCCCTCGTGTGTGATGAGAGTTTTTCTCTAATTAGTTCCTAGGGGACTGCATATTCGAACAGGAGAAGAATAATTGCAAGCCTATGAAATGTGAAATGGCTTCGGCTGCTTCGAGTAGCTGCTTAATTGTAGGCAACAAGTTCCAGAGTCGTTTTCTTCCGCATCAAGATAGTTAAGACGTTGCTTTCATACGGCAAGAGTGAAATTCTCTAAGAAGTGGCAGCGGCTCCGACAACTCTGTAAAAGAAGCAAAAACAACCAGTTACAAGCAAAACAAATAGAAAACAAAGACTCCTGGGGATGTGTTCAAGGATTAATATCTTATGTTTATGCATGAACTTATTACAACACTTTGTATTTACAGGTCACACACGCCTTGCTCATTTCGAGAAGGTCATACACCTTAGATAGATGCCGTGTTCATACTACAGCAGCCTCGGTCTGTAAGAAACATTCAGAATGATCAATAGAAATATGCAAATCCATAGCAGAAACTGCTAGATTGTTTGCCTACTCAAGAAAGTTGGGTGATATTACACACTGTATGTGTTTTATAGACCGAATGCTTTAAAGAGTTTTCCCCTTCGAGTAATCTTTTTTACGTCTTAGAAAGGTTCCTTGGCAAGAAGCTGATCACGAAGTGTTGGGCTGCCAGCGTTGATCAGTTGGGACAACCGGCTAGTGTTCATTTTCTCTGCAGTGCCATCACAGGGGAAACAATGCATAACACAAGGCTCAACGAAACCTATAAGTTGTTTGTAATGCAGGATAGGGCAGGTCCTTCAAAGTGAGAGATGATCCTCGAAACTGTAGATGAGCGGATCGATCCGCAGAGGGTTGAGTTGGATTTGAATTCCATGAAATTTGTGGTTTTACTTAAATTTGAATACTTTGAGATTCGATTTGTGATTCAGAGAAAAAATTGTCCTGCACCATTTCCCACACTGCTGAAGTGTCAGAGAGTGGACTAATATGCTTTTGCATGTCTGCACGGGTTTCCCCATACTGCCCTGCAGCTATAACATCTAGCATCACAACTTATACAATGGTGGTATGTACTCTCTTCCCTGTAGAGTGTAAGCTCTTATGGTCAGTTGGGTCCTCTCTCTCTCTCTTCTAGAGTGTAAGTTCTTATAGTCAGTGGGGTCCTCTCTCTCTCTCCTGTAGAGTGTAAGTTCTTATGGTCAGTAGGGTCCTCTCTCTCCTGTAGAGTGTAAGCTCTTATGGTCAGTGGGGTCCTCTCTCTTTCCTGTACAGTGTAAGCTCTTATGGTCAGTGGAGTCCTCTCTCTGTCTCCTGTAGAGTGTATGCTCTTATGGTCGGCAGGGTCCTCTCTCTCCTGTAGAGTGTAATATCTTATGGTAAGTGGGTCCCTCTCTGTCTCCTGTAGAGTGTATGCTCTTATGGTCTTTGGGGTCCTCTCTCTCCTGTAGAGTTTAAGCTCTTATGGTCAGCAGGGTCCTCTCTCTTTCCTGTACAGTGTAAGCTCTTATGGTCAGTGGAGTTCTTTCTCTGTCTCCTGTAGAGTGTATGCTCTTATGGTCGGCAGGGTCCTCTCTCTCCTGTAGAGTGTAAGCTCTTATGGTCAATGGAGTCCTTTCTCTTCTGTAAGTGTAAGCTCTTATAGTCAGTGGGTCCCTCTCTGTCTCCTGTAGAGTGTAAGCTCTTATGGTCAGTGGGGTCCTCTCTCTCTCCTGTAGAGTGTAAGCTCTTATGGTCAGTGGGTCCCTCTCTCTCTGTAGAGTGTAGCTCTATGGTCAGTGGGGTCCTCTCTCTCCTGTAGAGTGTAAGCTCTTATGGTCATGGGGTCCTCTCTCTCTCCTGTAGAGTGTAAGCTCTTATGGTCAGTGGGGTCCTCTCTCTCCTGTAGAGTGTAAGCTCTTATGGTCAGCAGGGTCCTCTCTCTATCCTGTAGAGTGTAAGCTCTTATGGTCAGTGGGGTCCTCTCTCTCCTGTAGAGTGTAAGCTCTTATGGTCAGCAGGGTCCTCTCTCTATCCTGTACGGTGTAAGATCTTATGGTCAGTAGGATTCGCACTCTCCTTTTAGTGTAAGCTTCTATTTTAAGTAACTTAAATCCGAGCACCAAATCCTACAAATAAAGCCTGGAAGAAAAACTGTAATAAAATTTAGATTAACAATTATTTACTTCCAACTGTATTATTTAAAAAAAATGTAATTTATTAATCATTTATTGTGGAGTATGCAGAAAAACATATAATAATAGAGATTATCGCCAGAAAAGAAAATCTAAAATGTTTCACATTATACATATATGAATAAAATGTCAAAAACATTTGAAAAGTCTAGACGTCTGAGCTTACATCTTAAAGTGTTGATATTGATTTGTTTTGCATTCTGTGTCCAAATTCTATCAATATTTATCATTATCACTTTAACTTTAAGTGTTAAAATATTATCAGTAGACCTAAGAGTAATTCAGTTTCTAAGTATTGATTTCTCTTGGGGATGGAAATGACTATTAGTCAATCTGCAACCACAACCGTTTTATAAGCCACTTTAATGCTCTGGTTGTTCAATCAAAATCTGAATACCGGTCAAACACCAGCAAACAGAGCACAGGAATTTGGGTTTAGCTACCTATTGTCAAGCAATCACCAGGCAATATATTTGTACCCAACACTAAATAACAAAGTGTTGGCAAATAATGAAAAGGCAATTACAGCACAGCTTTATTCACATTACTGTACTTATTCTTTAGACTCTGTAATTACTGCCAGGGCTGAAGGTTTACTCTAGCATGGCGGTGGCATCGGGGTGGAAAATAGGGTGGTACGAAGCATGGAAGATTCTAAATGTCATCGTTATATTCATATGATCTTGTTAAAGTTAGATTTCTACTACCATCAAAGAAGAAAACAAAGAGAAGAAGTCAATGGAGACAGTCATCAGTAACATCTTATATTTGACGCTTTTGTGACCAAGGTCACCAATGTCAATGTCCAGACCCCAAATTTCAACATTTTGGAATTTCTTTTTACATTTTTTGGTTTAAAAACAAAGTATATAGTATCATAGATAAATGTTATGATAACGTTTGTAAGTTTCAACATCCCGTTAAATGCATAAATGTAAGCACAAAGTATATGAAACTGCAACTTACCGGTAGAAAAAGGTCAAAAACCCTATTCACTAAAGTATATTTAAAGAATTCATGAAGCTTTGCCCACAGTGGACATTACTTTTGGAACTAATGTTCTTCACTATATTCTGGTAACAATAAGGTTTATCATATGTAAACTCTCCGGTTAGGAACTCGATAAATGAATGGAAAACGTCTTGAAGCTCATTGTATGAATTCTCTTGACATGCTTGAAAAGATCATGAAGAAACATACTGTGTACAAATCTCCAGTCCAGACAGACCTCTTGAACCGGGCTCATTAATAGGACTATACTGACAGTATGCTGCCCAGAAGTGGTCACGTCAAAGTGCAGGAGGAAATATGTTTTACAATGCCTAACTGTCAAGCACTAAAGATCAAGCTAAACTGCACCGTATGCTCCACGTATGACACAGCGGAGAATAAAAAAGGGACGTTACCCGGGAAAACATCTCCAATCACTTGTATGAAATGGACCTTTAGCAAAGGGACATAAATTGCTGTGACATATTCTACCATATTTGTCACACTGAACGGCTCCTCATCTTAAGATAAAAGGCAACCATGGATGATAGATAATGAGTGACCAATAAAGCTAAATATATATATATATATATATATATATATATATATATATATATATGTAGCTGACTTCTAAAAATGAAATGTATGAGAAGATAAAAAAGGCATACTTTTTTCTAAAACAGTGATGCTTTTATCTGTGGACTGTGTCTAGTATAGGCTATGAGAACAAGCTGCGACAAGAGGCAAAACTCATTAAAATATGTTTATTCCTGTAATCTCAAACTATTCTTTTCGGCATTAGCTATAACAAAATAACATATTTTTTTATCAGTCTTTCAGATCACTGTTACATCTTTTTTGGCTGGCCAAGAATCAGAGAACACTTGTTTCCTGATCTTCAGTCCATGCAAACATGCCGGTTACCCAACAAATTAGGAAAATGTTTATTGATTGTGTGATTGGATAATTTATGCCAACATAAAAATCATAGTTATCAGAAGCACATAAAGCCATGGAATCGGGGATGGGAGACTGATAGCATGTTGCTGTATGGGGACTGAACAATCGTATTAATGATCAATTTATTCCCATCAGTACTTGTCACCATACATAGGCCTGTAATCGAGCATTGGTCACCTTGTATATAGTCGTTTGGCACTCACTAAAATCATAGTTTTCAGCAGCACATAAAGCCATGTAATCAGGGGATGGGTGTTGTGAATGTGCTAGAGATGGTTTCTGAGCAGAGGCTCCCTCTGGTGGTTACAGACAGCACTGAACCTTCCAGCGAGGAATGGCAATCTGGGATCACTGACTGGACTGATATAAGGGAGGTTCCCTCCCATGAAGGTTGCCGGTGATCAATTGTTCTTGTCTCAATTGTGGTTCCTGGTTCATTTGGAAGTTTGCTGGAGTCTTGCCTGCGTCTGCTGCTTTCAGATAAGATATTTTTGCTTTTCTTTTTGTGCTTGCTTTTTGCATAGTTTTCTGCACTTTTGGAGTTCAGCCGGGTCCCCTCCTGGGGCCTGTGCTCCTCTCAGTTTATCTGTAGCCACTGTTATTTGTTCATTTGCTTTTTCATGTTTTTTCAGTGGCTGCGGCTTGGTTTTGTTACACCAGAGATCTGATTTAGGTGGATGAGATCGTGTGATCTCAGGTGTTTTTGCAATCAGAAGTGTTGGTATTTTTTAGGGTTTTTTTGGATTTCAGTCAGAATTCTTTCCTGTACTTTTCTGTCTAGACAGATTGGGCCCCAGCGTTTGCTCATTCTATTTTCTGTCTGTGTCCGTGCTTTCTTCTTGTCTAACCGCCATTACATGTTTGGGGGCTTCCTATTTTCTTTGGGGGATCTGCTCCGGGGCAGATAGCTTTCATCTTTCTGCCTTTAGGTGTAGTTATCTCTCAGGCTGTGACGAGGCGTCTAGGATCAACGTAGGAACGCTCCACGGCTACCTCTAGTTGTGTGGTTAGTTCAGGTTACTGCAATCCAATAGGTTCCAGCCTCTCTGGTGTATTACCGTTTTTGCTATTTCTCCTCAGCTACCTAAACATAACAGATGCGAGACTGATAACATGTTGCTGTATGGGGACAGAACAATTGCATTAATGATCAATTTATTCCCATCAGTACTTGTCACAGGCCTGTATATGAGCACCTATCGAGTTCTACATAGTTGTTTGGCGCTCACTAAAATCGTACTTATCAACAGCACAGAAAGCCATGCAATCAAGAGATGGGATACTGATAAAATCTTGCTGTATGGGGCAGAACAATAGTATTAATGATCAATTTATTCCCATCAGTACTTGTCACAGGCCTGTATATGAGCACCGGTCGACTTGTATATAGTCATTTGGCGCTCACTAAAATTGTAGTTATTGGCAGCACAGAAAGCCATGTAATCAGAGGATGGGATACTGATAACATGTTGCTGTATGGGGCAGAACAATCTTATTAATGGTCAATTTGTTCCTATCAGTACTCATCAGCCTAGACAGCCATGTAAATGATCACCAGTCGACTTGTATAGAGTTAATTGGCGCTCACCAATGGACCAAAATTGACTCCTTTAAATGAGATATTAATCTAATTAATTACTGAACCATACTGTAGGTGATAAATAATTATCAGTAAAGTGTTGGTGCAAGATGCTGAGGATGTAAAGGGGCACCCCAAGTGTCACATGCCATTTATAGGACTGCTGTATATCTTATGGGGATTTCTAAGTCCCAAGGGAACTATTCCCCATAAAACCTCACCACTGGTATGCCCCAAGATTTCTTCACAAAAATGTCTAAATATCAAATTAGGAACTTCAAAATAAAAAACTTTAGACAGTTTTCTCTAGGAAAATTCTAGCGTTCAAGGTGTGCTCGACCTCAGGTAGACCCATTTCATACCTTCCTAATCAACTATAACTTTCAGAGCGAAAAAAGGGAAGGCAACACTCCAATAGAAGTTATAGGTTTGCCCAATTCATCACCTTCTACAAGCCATGATAGCCATGAGTATTAGTTCAATTGATTGGGGCTGTCTAGTTTCAAATCTGTGGCACAAAACCAAGGACTAAGCTAAGATTTCTGCCCAAGAGTCTCTTTGAATACATAATGGATTTTTCCCACGTGTGAAGTCTATGATGTGATCATAGTGTCAAAAAATCCAACCTAAACATTCATAAGGTGCACTAAGTTAGACAGGGGTAAACTGATGGTGACCGTTCTTCAACGCTGTTTTGTCATACACTATATATTCAGAATATTTGTTATTTTTGCTTCTATTGCTAAAATCTAAATATCACTTACTCACACTAAGCAGATGTACATAAAAATGGGTGCTGTTTTGCCTTCCCTGCCTTGGCTTTTATGCTGGCTATGATAGTCCCTGATTAGCTATGTGATGTGATTGCTGCAAGGCAATATTGGGAAATATGCCTGGTCATGCCCAAGGTCATCTGAGCCTTGTCTGGCTGATGCAATCTTCTGCATTGTTTAAAATAACACTGAGCGCCAACATATTCCATAGCACTTTATAATTAAAGGGTAACATGTATAGACAATTAGTACAATACAAAGTAAATAGTTTACTATTACAGTAGGAGTGAGGGCCCTGCTCATAGACTTTGCTCGTAGGGGGAGACACAAAACGTAATTCGTACTTGTGATGTATGGTCCAGCCATCATTATAATAAATAGGGCATTTCAAATAAGTGTTATTGGGTGCATGTAGGATGTTGAGACAAATAAATAGGAGGGACCAGATTCTGGGGAAAATTTAGAAAATGGGAACAGGGAAGATTTAGATTAGTGAAATGAGGTGATGGGCCTGTCTAAACAGATGTGTTTTTAAAGCATGCTTAAAAGTGTGGAGCCAGGTGTTATTCAGATCATCCAGGATAGTGCATTCCAGAACACTGGTGCAGTATGAGAGAAGTCTTGTAAATGGAGGTAGGAGTTTTGGATTATGTAAAATGTTACACTTAGCTCAATTACAGCATGGATAGCATAGGTAGGGTGGTAGACAGAGATTAGGGAGCAGATGAGGGTGGTACCGAACTGTGGAGAGCTTTGTGGGTGAGACAGATAAGTTTATATTGTACTCTGTAGAAGATGCGTAACCAGTGCAATGACTGGTACAGCGTGGAGGCATCAATGAAGCGGCTGGACAAAAATGTTCATGTGATATAAATTATTCAAATTTATTGGGTTCAGCAATTTAAAGAATATTCTACATTCATTTCTTTTGTATCAAATCAATTCGCTCGTATTTAATCAAAGTGTGTAAGCCCACTGACATGTCATGGCAACCTCTATAGTGGGTGTTAATCATCACTTCATTTCTTGCCTAAAAAATGTCAGTAAATGAAAACCATCGATCAGGCCCAATTTGGCATAGACGTTTGTAATACACAACACTTTGCTTTATTACTTTAATTTAAGCCCTGAACTTCTCCCACAACTTTGTGCCCGATCCGAGCACTTGACGAAATGACTTTCTTCCATTCAAAGTTTCAATTCACTTAAATCTTCCTAATAGTTTTATTAGTAGAGTTTCAAAACACTAAAACAAAGCAGCAAATGTCCAAAGCTATCACAACAACACATCAAAGTGCGAACATGGATTAATCCGGCCTTCAGCAAAGGAAGGTTAAAATCTTTTTTTTTTTGTATGAAAGGAGACTCCTTTTGAAATTCTAATTACCTTCTACCTGAGTTGAAAAGACAATTAAGATAATGATGTGTTAATTTTTTTTTCCCATCTTGAAGCCACAATATTTTCATCCCGTTAATTGTCCCTAAGACAGAGATCGTGTCTGATAACGGCACACGGAGACTCATGGTTTGTGCTTTGCTAAGTGGTTGTGTTTATCCTTTAATTAGATTTTCTGTGTGCGATTTGCATTGAAGCCCTTGCCATTTATTGACTGTTGACTATGAATGAGAAGTGTAAAGAGACTTGTTAGTTTTTTTTTTACTCCTGTGATACATTTTCAACCTTCTCATGAAACAAGGTGACTCTTCTCCTATGCAAGGAGACCAGATACAGTAGCTTAACAGTCATGGCCCAATGTTTAGCATCTGTCACCATGCGGCTATTTACCAATTACTTCTGGATAATTGGATTTTTTTCCCTTCTTCTACCTCCAATTCTTGTTTGTAGTCATGGATCAGTGGTCTGAAGGCCACAATAAATTGCAGAGAGTGTGAAGGTTGTTATTTTAACTTAGCGCTACAAGTCATAGCATGATCATAATGTAATACAGGGGTTCACTGGCAGATTATTACCAATGTTCTCTCAAAGGCGAGAGGTTATGTGAAGGAGCAACATTTTTTTCCGATTCTGCTCACACATATCACTTAGAAGCTGAACTTGTTCTTGTCTTTTATTTGTTATTCTCATATTTACATCTCAATACAACATTGAAAGAATGTAAGCGCCAAGAATAATTGATCCCTGATTGGGTGGCAACTAGTTTATCATTACAATAGAGGCATTGCTATACAAGAGGCAGAGCTAGTACCCACATCCGGATCCAGGTGCTCCTAAGGGACTCTACGATTAATGGCGCATGAGGGTGTTTACGTCACTGCTCTACAAACTGTGTAGGGATCCATTTAGTATGGCGCCATCAAGACTTCGATACTTTATACCTCTCAATCTTGTCAACCTCACGGCTGCTCTGGCGATGATACTTCCGAGTGTTAAATTTCCCATTGAACAAGGGTCTACAAAGCCGTAATCATTTTGGAGATGGTTATACTGTGCTGTAAGGTTTACAGTGGAGATGATTGGATCTTTCAAAATTCAAATTTACAGAATTTGCCCCCAAAATTCAATTTGCAGTGAATAAATTCACACGAATTTCAATATTGGAAAGCTTGTAATTGTTCAGACTATGTACCTAGGGGAGAGAGAGGGAGAAACCCGCGGATCATAAGAGCTTACACTCTACATGAGATAAAGAGAGGACCCCACTGGTCATTAGAGCTTACACTCTACAGGGGAGAGATGACCCCACTGACCATAAGAGCTTACACTCTACAGGAGAGACAGAGGACCCTGCTGATCATAAGAGCTTACACTCTACATGAGATAAAGAGAGGACCCCACTGGCCATTAGAGCTTACACTCTACAGGGGAGAGATGACCCCACTGACCATAAGAGCTTACACTCTACAGGAGAGACAGAGGACCCTGCTGATCATAAGAGCTTACACTCTACATGAGATAAAGAGAGGACCCCACTGGCCATTAGAGCTTACACTCTACAGGGGAGAGATGACCCCACTGACCATAAGAGCTTACACTCTACAGGAGAGAGAGGACCCTACTGACCATAAGAGCTTACACACTACAGGAGAGAGAGATGACCCCACTGACCATAAGAGCTTACACTCTACAGGAGAGAGAGGACCCTACTGACCATAAGAGCTTACACTCTACAGGAGAGAGAGAGGACCCCACTGGCCATTAGAGCTTACACTCTACAGGGGAGAGATGACCCCACTGACCATAAGAGCTTACACTCTACAGGAGAGACAGAGGACCCTGCGGATCATAAGAGCTTACACTCTACAGGAGAGAGAGGACCCCACTGACCATAAGAGCTTACACTCTACCGAAGACAGAGGACCCTGCGGATCATAGGAGCTTACACTCTACATGAGATAAAGCGAGGACCCCACTGGCCATTAGAGCTTACACTCTACAGGGGAGAGATGACCCCACTGGCCATTAGAGCATACACTGTACAGGAGAGAGAGAGGACCCTGCTGATCATAAGAGCTTACACTCTACATGAGATAAAGAGAGAGGACCCCACTGGCCATTAGAGCTTATATTTTACAGGAGAGAGGACTCCACTGACCATAAGAGCTTACACTCTACATGAGATAAAGAGAGAGGACCCCACTGGCCATTAGATATTACACTTTACAGGAGAGAGAGAGGACCCCGCTGACTCACTATCCCTGAGATAGGGAGTCACTATCTGATACAAAGTTTATAGAGGACCTGTCACCAGGTAAAAAGTGGCCTCTTTTTTATTCTTGAATTTCCCCTAATCACTGTTTTTTTTCTAAATCGGCCACATGGCTCCAAAAAATATGGTCTTTTTTGTGCTAATTTTTATAGTTTTTATCAAGGGGGCATGGCTCACAGGGTAATAATACAGAGCAGATTGTAAACACGCCCCTGAGGATCCTGTGAGTCATGCCCCTTTTGTAAAGGCCATAAAAATTGGTACAAAATAAATAAATGGAACCTTATGGCGGTTTAAAACCATACGTTTTACTCAGTGAAGTGGGAATAAAATAAGAGCAAAACAGGCCACATATTACTCTGTGGCAGGTCTTCTTTAAATGGTTCCATGGGTACTGGTCAAAGCTAACAAAAATGTAATGCTTTATTCAGATGAGTAGATTCATATTTTTTCCCTCAATAAATCCACAGAATTACAATTCTGTGCCAAAGAGTGTGAGCAGAAATCTTTATTTCAGAATGACCAGACAGTGAGTACTTCATTGTATTTCAGGTCCTAATAAAATGATATATAATCCTAATTATATTAAGATTAGGTTGAGGATTCTCTCCCTTTGTATTTCTCTATTTTTCAAGCTTATTTATACTGAACCCCTTTCCTTCTTTCAAATTTAAATCTATAGTTAAAAATCCTTTTGAATATTAAAACACAAAATATCTCCCCATCTATGTAAATTTCCATTTAGAAATGTATCGGTTAGCAAAGATTTATATTTAGGAGAGTAGGTTTAATGGACTGAAAACTAAGCTTACAGATTCTGTCAGGTCTGAGGGTGATAGTGAATAGATATTTTGTTAATTATTCCAATTTTTGCTGTAAATTGTAATAATTTTCTTAGTGAAATTATTTGTTTTAAATCATGGTCATAGCCTTTTGGAAATTATATATTTTTTTTTTTTTGAGAGTGTCCAATATCAATTTACATTTTTCTTTCTGATAATTATGGATGTGCAATTTCAATATAGTAAGATGATGATGGAGATAGCAATCCAGTCCTGAGATGTACCCTGAGAAGTTGGGAGAAGGATTGGGCATGTTAAAGATCAATATTCCCACGCATTTGTTCCTATAGTAGATAAGAATCTTGTGGTAGATTTCAACTTTCACCATTCATACATAGTGGGAAAATTCACTGTTTTGTACAGCAACCACTATCTTCATCATCAATAGAAAGGGGATAAGAGGAAAAGGATAAATAAAAAATAGACCAAAAAAGTCACACAGTACAGTAGAGATGATCTTCACACATTAACAAACTAAAACAATTAAAACAGTATCATCTAATGACCACACAAGATAATCCCACAGCATAAAGGTACTGCCACACTAAGCAATCCCGCTAGCGATCTCGTTAGCGTTGCATACTAATGAGATCGCTAGCGGGATTGTTTCTATATCGCTAAATGCTACCGCATTTAGCGATATAGTTAACGACGCTATCGCCGTTAGCGATCTTCTTAACGACTTTAGCGGTACAAAAGTACCGCTAAATCGCTAAGAAAAGGTGCCACACAGCGATTAGATACTTACCCAGCGGGAGCGCCGACGAGAAAATAGGGTCCGGAGCGATTCCAGCGACGAGCGAGATCACAGCAGGAAGCTCGTCGCTGGCAGATGCCGCACTGAACAATATCGCTAACGGGATCGCTAAATAGTGACGTTTTTTAGCGATCCCGTTAGCGATATTGTTTAGTGTGGCATACCCTTAAGCCTGCAGCTGTGCTATAATCCAACAATCTGCCTGATGTAGAGAAGTAGACCTTTCTTTTTGGACCATCTTGAATTTGCACTGTGAGAAAACATTCATTCATTTGTTAAATCTCATCCACTTTACTGGTTCAGTGGGCTAAGTGAACATAGAGGTTTTTTTTTTAACACGGTCAAAACCAAAAAGTTTTCTAGTGGAAACTGCTTCAGAAAGCTTCTCCCTCTTCCGGAAATTTTTCATTTCCAGAAGCAGATTTGAAAAGTTTTTCAAATGTTTTTCCAAGAGTTGTTCTTTGTGAAGCATTTTTTGTAGCCTTTTTGATTGACAGTGTCAAGTTTGGAAGGTTTTCCATCAGGAAACGCTTCAAAGAAGTGACAATAATTTTTTTCTCTCCCATCAGGCATTTTTCTAAAGGTGGAAAACAGCTCAAAAGACTGAACATCTGAATTCAAAAGTGGTCTAATAATGAACAAAAATAGTCTTTTGAGTGATTTTTGAGCGATTTTTCAGGAATTTTTCAGAGCGTTCCTGCTCCAAAAAAGTCCTCAATGAACTCTATGTGCACATATACTAATTCAGGAAATCTGCAGCATATCTGTTCCATGTGGACATACCCTAAATATGAATTATCTAACATTGGCTCTTCCACTCCCCCAGATGAAAGCATGCCGACGAAACGCGCGTAGGGGTTGTTGCATCATCGCTGACTGCAGGTAAACAGCAGTTCATATTAGTTGCAGCATGCTGCACATACTGTAAGCACCTCTTACTATGCCCCTTGTCTGTAAGTTTCATGCACTGTGCACTTTAAATTTAGCCAGTAGGCTAATACTTGATCTATTGTTATCACACATCCCTATACTTTGATGCAATGTTGGAGTCCTTTCCATGGTGAAGGTCCCTATAATTTGCAGGAATATGTTTTTGGACATTTTTGTAGTTAATACTTGATCTATTGTGTATTGGTGTAAGTACACATTAATTAATTCAAATCTGATTTGCTGCTATAGTGATACGGTCACCTGCTGTTCTGTGGTGCCTCAATATTTTTCAGCTCACTACTGAGCATACTGGTCCACATGTTTTTTATGATTTTTTGATTGTTATAATTGTTTCTCAATAAAGTTTTATTTTGGTTCATTTGAGTTCTGTGTATGGCTTTTTTCTTGTATGTTCCTATTGGCTCTTCCAGTGTAAACACAGACCCCGATTCATTAAGACCGGCAATTTTCTCACCGGTTTTGAAGAGGTTGTATGGTGGAGTTAGACGCTCCTGATTCAAGAAGAGGTGCATGCCTCTTCATACATCTGGAGCCTCTGACATGTGGAGTGAGCTTCCGTATGCTATGCCAGAAATCTTATTTCAGTTACAGACTGGAATAAGATTACGTGCGTACAGAACACAACAGCACATCATGAATTAGACAAGCTGTGGCATCCAGACCATGTCACATCATGTCCCACCCCAGCTCAACCCATTTTGGGAAAAACTGGTCAAAAGTTTCAAAATTTTGAGACGCTTCAAAACTTTTTGTAGTAAAAGATTTGATGAATCAGGCCACAGGGTAAATATTTGTGGTGGTATCGATGTGTAGTCCCAAGGCTCACTTTTAACTAACTTCCTATTTTAATGATGATTGATTCTCCTTCAGATTTGGATCAACTTCATTGCACTTTGAAGAAAGCGTTGATCAACGATTCCAAATGAGAAAAGAACAATTGCAACTGATATCACGAAAACCACAGCACCAACTAGACTCATCTCTAGGTAGAGGAGGGTTAAATGCTTACATTTCTCGACTGCTCGCCTCCGTCTGACGTGCCAGAGTGAGAAGAAAACACACACCTTCAGCTCAACTCTTACAAGGAGGAATCAAAATGAATTTCTAAGTAATATGCAACAGTCTAGACTCCACAGGTCACGCGCGGAGAGACCGAGGCCAAGCAAAAATTGTCCATCAGCCAGACAAGCGGAACTGATTCTGATGCTAAATAATGTTGAGATATTCAGTATTCCATATATGCGAAAGGCTTCACTGAGCATTGGATGTTGGCAATACTGCTGCCTCCTTACCTATTTAAACATTAAAATGAATGACAATGGCTCCGAAATGTAGCCCGAGAGTGGTTAAAATTTGGAGTAACTGCTTAACTGCCAACAAAAACTTCTGACCCTATTTAATAGTCTCAGTTTCCGCTCACCGCTATATGGTAGTTTTATAAGTATAAGGTCCTAATTATCCACCTAATAGTATTTCTACCTCCTTGTATAAATGAATGGAAATGTTATTCTAAGAAAGCATATAAAGAAATATCTATGATGACTTGGAAATTGCTATTAAACTGGATCAGCAATGCATGGAACCCCAAGGATCTAATTAATTAACATTGTATAAGTCAAAAGGTACTTACAATACAAAGGAGTAAGTTAACCAGGATAAAGATTCCAGAGCATGTCATCCTTCTTCCTTGTGGTCTAAACTCACTTATTGTACTTTGCTTTTCATTTCATTCTTGAATTTACAATATTGCTTTCTGCCTGCACCAATAAATCATATTTTGATGATGTTGTAAAAGTTCATAGTTTAATAATTGCACCCACATCACTACGTGCAACAGCTGAAGCTAGTCACGTCTGACGTCAGACCCCAAATTTGCCCAAATTGTTTATGACATGTCGCCCTCTTAGAATCCTTTAGAATGGAGATTTAACATTGTTTTTCCCAAATTATTTACAAGAATCATAACAAATATAAATTTTTTACATCACTACATGCCACAGCTGAAGCTAGGCACATCTGACGTTAGACCCCAAATTGTTTTATGACATTTCGTCCACTTAGAATCCTTTAGAATGGAGGTTTAACATTGTTTTTCATTAATTATTTACAAGAATCATAACAAATATACATTTTCTGACATCACTACATGCAGCAGCTGAAGCTTGGCACCTCTGACATTCGACCCCAAATTTGGCAAAATTGTTTTATGACATTTCGTCCACTTAGAATCCATTAGAATGGAGATTTAACATTGTTTTTCCCAAATTATTTACATGAATTATAACAAATATACATTTTCCGACATCACTACATGCAGCAGCTGAAGCTAGGCACGTCTGATATTAGACCCCAAATTGTTTATTGACATTTCGTCCACTTAGAATCCTTTCGAATGGAGATTTAACATTGTTTTTCCCAAATTATTTACAAGAATCATAACAAATATACATTTTCTTACATCACTACATACAACAACTCAAGCTAGGCACGTCTGACGTTAGACCCCAAATTGTTTAATGACATTTCGTCCACTTAGAATCCTTTAGAATGGAGGTTTAACATTGTTTTTCCTTAATTATTTACAAGAATCATAACAAATATACCTTTTCTTACAAAGCTTTAACATTTGAGATCTAATCAGTGTCGAGTCCAGGTTTATGTGGACCCTAAGATGACGCGTCCCAGTGAGTCCCTCTACCTTCAAATTTTTCATCTTCCAAAAGCTATAACTTTTTTTTGTGTAGTATCAAGGCTTATTTTAGGGTAATATGAGCTTTAGTTTTTTAGTTTTTATTATTTTACTATTCGGATACGTACAACTTTCTGATCACCTTTCTATTCTTTTTTTTGACCAAAAAACTGCAAGTCTGTCAGTTCCATTCATTTTTTAGATCAGCTTTTAACGTCTTAGTTAAATATTATATTTTATTCGTTTAGATAGTTATGCATGCAGTGATGCCAATTATATTATTTTTTTTATTTTTTTATATTCTAATTATATTCAGGGAAAAATGAAACTTTGTGTTTTTTTTTTTTTCACCTCTTCTCCTGTGAAACTCTATATACTTCTTTTCTTTACTTTACACCAGTCTTTATCAGATGAACTTCTTGGATGTGGTTCTCTTAAGGGTTCCTCTTCTGAACTGTCTTGGAAGAGTGTGTGACCATCAGGTTCCCCACCTCTCCTGCAACCTACTGGTTCTCCTCCTTTGGGAAGAGAACCAAATTAGAGATTTCTCTCAGTTCCACTGGGGTGGAAGCTCAGTTGGATACTGTGAGCGAGAAGGGCTTCCACCAAACTTTGGCAAGGAGTGGTCTCCAAACCTTGTCTCTCGATCTTACCCAGGGCCGGCGTCAGCGCCCGGCACACCCGGGCCAGTGCCGGGGCCCTGAGCAGGCGGGGGGCCCACTCGCAGTCTGGCACCCCCGCGCGGAGAGCGGTGTCAGCGCCGCCACTGGGCCCCCCCGCCTGCTCAGGGCCCCGGCAGCAGCTGGCAACAATACTTACCTCTCCCGTGCCTCCGCTGCCGCAGCTCCGGGCTCCAGGGGGCACCGGCGCTTCCTCTCACAGCCGGCCGACTGAATGACATCATCATTCAGCGGCCGACTGTGGCACAGAGCGCGGGGACGCTGAACAGGTAAGACGTCTCTGTGTGTGTGTCTCTGTGTGTGTATGTAGTGCGGTGCTTTGTGTGTGTATGATGTGTGTGTGTGTGTATGTATGTATGTGAGAGAGTGCTTGTGTGCTGTCTGTGTGTGATGATGGGCAGGCATTGCTGATAATGGGGAGGCATTGATGATGGGGAGAAGATGATGATGGGCAGGCATTGCTGATAATGGGGAGGCATTGATGATGGGGAGAAGATGATGATGGGCAGGCATTGCTGATAATGGGGAGGCATTGATGATGATGGGGAGAAGATGATGATAATGGGCAGGCATTGATGATGGGGAGAAGATGATGATGGGTAGACATTGATGATTATGGGGAGGAGATGATGATGGGCAGGCATTGCTGATAATGGGGAGGCATTGATGATGATGGGGAAGATGATGATAATGGGCAGGCATTGATGATAATGGGCAGGCATTGATGATGGGGAGAAGATGATGATGATGGGCAGGCATTGATGATGATGGGGAGGCAATCATGATGATAATGGGGAGTCTTTCCACAGCGCCCTTTCCTGAGCTGTAACAGTGCAGAATGCAGTACAGCGCAGAGGAGAGCTCCATATTTTGTATGGAGCATTATATGGGGACCAGTATCCTGTATGGAGCATTATATGGGACCAGTATCCTGTATGGAGCATTATATTGGGTCCAGTATTCTGTATGGAGCATTATTTTGGGTCCAGTATTCTGTATGGAGCATTATATGGGGGGTGACATCCTGCATGGGGTATTATATGGGTGATGAGGGGGAGACTGTGGTGCCCATAATATTGTATGGAGGACTGTACTGTCCAGTCTGTACTGTGCGCTGTGAGGATTTGGCGGTTTTTGAGCTATTGTACAATTTACAATAGATATCACTCATGTAATGGAAGAAGTGAAGTATTTGGCTTTGTACTGTACCATATTTCTCTGCGTATCTGTGCATCATGAATCGTAGTCTGTGTTAAAGGGGCCCACTGAGGCTCTTTCGCCCGGGGCCCATAAAAACCTGGAGCCGGCCCTGATCTTACCTTCTAGGTCTAGAGCAATGGAGAAAAGTTAATAGAGGACCCTTCTCCTTTAAGAATTGCCTGTAATAGGCCACCTCCTGGTGCACCAATAAGGCCTCATTCAGACATCTGTTTTTCTCATGTACGAGAGAAACGGACCAATTATTTTGATCAAATTTTGATCAGTGTTGTCCGAGTGTCATTAGTTTTTTCTCGTATGTGGAGAAAAAAAAATTCATTACCTTCTCCTTTCTGACAGTCTGTGAAAATCAGACCACCTCAGATGTCATCCGAGTGGGGTCTAATTTTTTCACAGAACCATAGACTTGTTTTGATGATTTTCATCCAACCTTCGGATCAAAATTGGACATGTCACTGTGATTTTCTGCGGACTGCTCAGTCATGAGAATGGCTCCACAGACTATCACAGATAAGAGTGCTATCCATAAAGCCCACGGATATCGATCGGACATGAAAATCGGACATCTGAGTGAGGCTTAGGATGCACAATGCACATTTTTATGCACCTGAATGGAGAGCACGATCCAGGGTTCTTCAGAAAAAAAGAAAAGTACAATTTTCATGTCTCTTTCTAATGTCCCAGAATCATGATACGAAGTTATTTCCTTGTTACCTGGATATGGGATAGACCAAGTAATAATTTGTTTTAATACATCTATATTCCTGGAGGAAATAAAATATCTTTGTGACACAAGTGCTTCTCACTAAATTAGAATATCAAGGCTTTCAAGGCTGCTGTTATCCTGGCTGCTTGTGCACCTTTTTCTACTGCACTTTTTCCTTCCACTCAACTCTCCATTAATATGCTTGGATACAGCACTGTGTGAACAGCCGGCTTCTTTAGTAATGACTTTTTGTGACTTACCCTCCTTGTGGAGTGTGTCAATGACTGCCTTCTGGACATCTGTCAAGTCAGCAGTCTTCCCCATGATTGTGGAGCTACTGAAACAGACTAAGGGACGTTTTTAAACGCTTAGGAAGCCTTTGCAGGTGTTTTTATTAATTATTCTAATTTACTGAGATAATGACTTTTGGGTTTTCATTGGCTGTAAGCCATAATCATCAACATTAACAGAAATAAACACTTGAAATAGATCACTCTGTAATGACTCCATATAATATGGAGTATTGAACTTTTGTATTGAAGAACTGAAATAAATAAACTTTTTGATGATATTCTAATTTAGTGAGAAGCACTTGTATAAATTTCTTACACTGCCATGTAACAAGATCGTTGCACCTCAATGATAGAAGACATGCTCAGTATTGGGGTGTAGATGTAGTAGATTAAAGGGATACCTTTGTTCGTTCTTAAATGTTAATGTTTTAATCTTGACTTTTGCCCTTTCAAGAGCTCACACGACTGTCAAGATAAAGAAACAGCACTTTACTCTTAATTTCAACGATTCCTGTGCTAGACAAGTGTCCCAGGGGTCTTCAAACCAGCCTCTCCAGACCTAGAAAGCATTCCTACACATCAGTCAATTCTCCCTTGCTGAGCAACAGATGTCATACAGCTCTCTGCAGACAACCGTAGAGTTGTGGACACTGTCACAATAAAGGCCTCTGGGGAGCAACTGCACATAGTCATTAGGTTACTCTATAGAAGCAGTCTGAAGGTGGACATGAGTAAGATAAGGTTCTTGTCATGTACTATCAGTGAGGGAATTACCTTGATACTTACTTTTATGGTTCTTGGTTATGAGTATAGCCATAATAATCTGGAATTGCAATCGTTAGACATTTTCAGAGTCACATATGTGTATTAATTATCACAGTTTAACATTAATCTGCTCTCCTGATGTCCGTTATAATTATAAAAATCATATTCCCCACTGCCTTTATGTTGTATCGTTCCTCTGCTATTCTTACAAGAAATTTATGACTAAATTGACAACTGGGTGTTACCAGTTGGGAGGAGT
The DNA here is from genome assembly GCA_033576555.1 of Oophaga sylvatica. Taxonomy (NCBI): domain Eukaryota; kingdom Metazoa; phylum Chordata; class Amphibia; order Anura; family Dendrobatidae; genus Oophaga; species Oophaga sylvatica. The sequence continues at coordinate 17,703,561 of JARQOD010000010.1, read as the reverse complement.
GTCACTGCACACTTTTGCACTATCCAATCAGAGCTGCCAGCTTCAGACTCCTTAGGGACACCCTACTTTTACTAGAGCTTGGAAACACCCAAGTGATAATTTATTCATTCATTTCATGAAGGAATATCAGAAAAATGGCACAGAACAGAATTTGAAAAAAAACTATCCAGAATCATTCATTCTTGGGAATATAGCTTTTTTTGTTGGGAAATTTGACAGGTCTTATTTCAAAGGAATATATCATTTATTTGGATCCATTCATATCAGGTCCTAGAGATGAGTGAATCGATTCGCTGTTAACTAGTCTGCTAGTATGGGTATCATCATAGTCAGGTACAAAAAGTAGAATAGATAAAAAAAAGAGAAAATAAAAATGGGTTAGAACAAAATAAATTATAAAAGTATCTGGTAGTGATGAATGAATTGATTCACTGCACCTTGTTCCAGTGGTCACGTCAATATTCCGTGGCCATTAGACTGGAACCTTGTGAACTACCTCCTGACTGTTGGCATCCCCGGTGTTTCTTCTGATTAGTAGGCCTGGTGCGATGTTATGCGTGCATCAAGTTGTATCCATGATATAGCATGGGTCTACAAATTGGAAGAGGCACCGATGATGCCAACAGGTATGAGGTGGTTCGTAAGGTTCCAGTCCATTGGCCACATAATACTAATCTTGCCCCTTGGCTAGGGCCTTGTGAGTTAATCCGCTCATCTCTACCTGATACAGTTTTTTTATTTTCTGATTTAAAATTTGTATTTGATTTTATTTTCTATACATGATTATTGTAGCTGACTCAGTAACACCATTGAGACATATGCGATACAGCATGAACATTCCCCATAGGAACCAGTAGACTGAAGATAAAATGGCCCACTTCTAGGACAACCCATTCTTGACCTAAATGTTTGACCCCAATATAAAAAAAAAACTTATACTCACCTTCCATACTAGTGCCGTTCCAGCAGTGTCGGCGCTCGCGGTTCCAGAGCTCTCGTTGCTGTGACACGTGATACTTGCAACCAATCAGAACTGGCGTCACTGTCTCCGCCTTCGTATGAATTCAACACGATGAGGAAGTGAGAGCTACGGTTGATCTATGACTTTCTCTTTATGTTCAATTTAGATCAAGAAGGGTTGTCCACTACTAGGACTGTAAAATCTTTGGTGGAACTTTATTTTCCTGCGCAGAGGTCACTGTACAGGTCTAGGTAGGAAGTGAACTGTGATCTGTGATCATCACCTACTGTCAGTGGTGGTCCCTGTGATACCTGCCCTAAACTTTAACCACTGTCTGCAGGAGACAATTTTCATTTTGGTGCTTTGGGGGTTTTTTGTTTGTTTGTTTGTTTGCTTTTTGGTGATATCAAACTTGAAAGTGGTGAAAAACCATTGGAAATTGGGAAAAAAGTTTGTGTCGCCAGCCATTTTCAAAATGCTCTCAGTGAGAAAAACAAAATAATCATGTAGTTATGGTAACAAAACTGCGTTTTGACTGCACTAAGCAGTCTTACTCATGTCATGTCATGAGTAAGACTGCTTAGTGCAGTCGAAACGCATCGACTGGGTCATGTCGACCATGAAAATTTTCTTTTGTATGCACTATAATTTCTTTTGAAGAATAAAGAAAAGGAAAATCCAGTCCTGTTGAGCCGGACTCCAATTTTTTCTACTATCCTTGATGTGAGGCCAGGGCGAGGCCGGTGTCTGAGCCTCAGGTGTAAGAGCATAGAGCAACTGGGTGAGCTGGAATCAAGTTTTTACTAAGTTGGCAACCATTGGGGGACTACAGCAACTAATTAACATCTCATCATCCACACAAATGCAGCATTCTAATGGTTAGGCAGGCGGTAAAGTGTGGTCTCAGCTCCTGAGCCTGCTCAATACTGACATAGCACCTATTATTAAAGGGACTCTGTCAGCACAAATTAACTGTTCAAACCAAGCACAGGCTCTTGATGCTTCAAGGCATGGCCAATCATTTCCATACACCTTCCCACCTGCTTGGTTTCCATATATCTCCACTCTTTTCTGGGTCTATGAAGTCAGAGCTGTCAATCAAAGAAAGGAGTGGAAATTGAGGGAAAACAAGTAGGTGGGATTTGAATGATTGGCCCCGCCATAAAGCACTGACTGGCGAGACTTAGTTTGAACAGTCAACCTGTGCTGACAACGTCCCTTTAAGTGCTACATCGGGAAGGGGTTAAAACATAAATTTCACTTTTAATAATTGTAACCCTGCCTGTGATGACAATGTGATGACTGCTGAAAAAAATGATCTTCACAGAAAAGAAAGAGTGAAAACTCCAAGCTTTTAGGATTTTTCTTAAAGGCGTTGTCAAAGACTTTAACCTCAGCTAGATAGGTTGCCTAAGTTCATTAGGGATAGGATAGGTCATCAATGCCTGATCAGTGGCGGCTATGTGTTGATAGCGTTCATCAATTGCCTGATCAGTGGGGGTGCGATAGGATCATCCACTATGCACTTGATCATGTGGTGTCGGTGTGCGATAGGTTCATGCACATGGGTGCGTGTCCAACTGATCAGTGGGGGTGCGATAGGTCATCAATGCCTGATCAGTGGAGGTGTGATAGGTCATCAATGCCTGATCAGTGGAGGTGTGATAGGTCATCAATGCCTGATCAGTGGGGGTGCGATAGGTCATCAATGCCTGATCAGTGGGGTGCGATAGGTCATCAATGCCTGATCAGTGGAGGTGTGATAGGTCATCAATGCCTGATCAGTGGGGGTGCGATAGGTCATCAATGCCTGATCAGTGTGGGTGCGATAAGTCATCAATGTCTGATCGGTGGGGTGCAACAGACGGCACCCCTGCTGATCAACTGTTCCCTGTGTTGGCAGTGTCCGGAACTACACAGCTCCATTGACAAAATAGTGGCCGCGGCTGGGTACTGCACATCCTATTAAAATGATAGAAGACAGAGGTGTAATACCCAGACATGACCACTATACAGTTGACGGAGCTGTACTGAGTAGTTCCGGCCGCCATTGACACCGGGAACAACTGATCATTGGGGTTCCGAGTGTCACATCCCCACTGATCAGACATTGATAAGATATCCTTAATGTGGGCCATCAGTGTTACAGTCATGGACTATTCCTTTAATATTTAAGATAAAATGTAAAATATATAATTCACATAAATACTTTTCCTTTATGTAAACTGTTGTGTCAGATCCTTTGTAAAATCTCCCTGACTTATGGACTGGTACTGTAGGCGCCGCGCACTTATGACATTTTCTTCCTATAGTGACTTCCGGCTATAATAAAAAAATAAAATGTATAGCTCCTGGTGTGGTTATTGTGCCCATTATAGATTATGTAAGAAGCAGGAATGTTTGTAATAACACATAATGCATTTATATATATGGTGCCCTAGTGCATTGCCGGCAAACTTCTCGGGGCAGCTGTTATAACAAGGCTGATTTATTAGTGCAACCTGAGAGTCTCATGTTACTGACATAAAAGAACCTAGCAGATCCGGTAGTGCGCAAAATCATTCTTACTACAGTTAAAAGTGCAGCTTTTCTTGGCAAGAAGACATAAAACATAAGGCAGTCGGCCATTTAACACCTAACATGTTACTTTTAGCATTAGTTTGGTTTAACATGTAAATGTATTATGTTTTGCTGTGCTTAGGTTTTAAGAGGAACCTTTAACCCCTTAACACACCACACTATAATGCATGAAACAGGCGCCAGTCTTGTATGGTGTATCTATCGCATCAATAGAAAAAAAATTGGGAAAATTGCTTGAAACGCTCAAAGGTCCTAAGAAAGTGGCTCTGCAACTCCATCTTGAATGGGTTGGAGATGAGCACGCTCGACCTCAACCCCATTGGTTGTCTATGGGTCTGCTGGAAAGAGCAGTACAGATTCACCCTTCTCCGGCAGTCCCATGAAGAATGAATGGCGCTGAGGTCGCGCATGCGCACTTTACTCCATTCAAGATGGGGCATCAAAACCCCACTTTGGGGATCGAGTGAATAAAAGGGATTGGTTGTGGTTAGGGGAACACTTGTTTTTTTTTTAGAATTTATTAACACTTCAGGGGTTCCTTTATACAGTTTCTTCAGCACTTTGTTTTGCTTGTGTATTTTTGCACCTTTTTTTATTTTTGCAACACATTGGGGCGAATTATCAGCCAGATTTTTGGAGTAAAAAGTTGGCTAGTTGCAAGTTTTTTGCAACGCAAGGTTTCGCAAAAGAACGTGACTTCTGGTGTTTATAATGCATTTTTGCCCCCAGCTCCAACAAAGTAGGCAAAGCTGGGGTTGGATGGGGGTATGACAGGGCGTAGCGATTCCACTCGTCAAATTCATGACTAGCAGTGGTGTGCGCTATGCCTCAAATCTTACTCCAGTAGGGGCTCGCTTGATTGATGAGCTCACCTCGCTCGATTCATTAACACTCCAGCCCAATTAGATCTCATACTTTGCACTCATGAGGGGCAGCACTCTGAAACACCATGTCTGTAAATTGAGATTCTGGTTTGGCTTTTATCCTAAGTCATATTGCAAGGCTCGTTAAAGAGTCGATATTTACTTTTAGGATTGCTACTTCCAATAAGTGGTGCTAGAGTTCTTATACTCTTCCTCTCTGAAGAGACATTTTGCTTATTACATTTCCCAGAGGAGTGTGTATGGCCTTTAAGTCTCCTCACTCTGACATGACAGGCCTGTCTTGTCACTCTCCACAAGGAGAAAAGTTACCCCTTAGACAAAAATAGCAATTGAGCCATTTTTTAAACAATTTTTCTTGCACTGTTTACTATGAAGAAAAAATAACAAGTTTATTTTTTCCGTATGGTACCAAAAAATAAATAATTTTGAATAAACAAAAGTTTTTTTGTTTTTTTTGCCAGTTGGTGATTTTTTTTCCTGTAAACTTTATAACATTTTATTTCACTTTTTTTTTGTCCAAGTAGGAAATTAATTTGCAATTGTTTTTTTGCTTATGTATGTTTGGATATTGTTGTACATGTTTGCAGCTTTGAACAGCCGCAAGCATGCGGCGGAGACTCGATAATTTTCGAGCACGCAAAGTCACTCGGTACACCGACTGCTTAGATAAAACTATGTAACCTATTAAACGCTTTGATCATTGCAGGTATCAGGAACACAGCACTGCACTGCTCACTGAGCCATGCGCGTGTCCTGAGTAAGGTGAGTTTCCACGTCAGGAAACCTGGTTTTGGGCTTGCCTGCGCAGCGCCAAACAGCAGCGTCCAGATGTTACAGCATAGGGAGGATTCAAGAATCCCGTCTCACTATGCGTAACAATACGCAGGTGCAAACCTGCGTAAACGGACATGCGGCGTCTTTTAGACGCAGCATTCTCGCGTATGCGCGACGTGCGTCGCCGCAACAGAATTAACACAGGGTATGTAGCCCCGCTCTTCGGAGGTGTCCGAGGTGTCCTGAACACTCCAAAGATCGCGCGTCAGAAGGGGCGGCTTAGACGAGCGATTCCGCTCGTCCAAAGCGCTATGGTTCCGGACCGTGGAACCATAGCCTAAACACACTGTGCCCAAAGATACCTGTGGAGTGGGGCAGTAGCGGTGAAGATGCATGCTTCAGACAAACAGGACCTGAAGCATGTGACTGCTGGGGGCATGGCCTAAGCTCCAGAGAGCTGAAGGAAAACTCCTAGAATGGTAACTATGAGACAAAGTTACCAAGGGGCATAGACAGAACGGATAGTCAGGACGTAGCCAAGAGGTCATACACAGAGAGGGCAGCTCAGTACAAGAGAAGCAAGCAGAGGGTAGTCAGGACATAGCCAAGGGGTCATACACAGAGAGGGCAGCACAGTACAAAAGAAGCAGGCAGAGGGTAGTCAGGACGTAGCCAAGGGGTCATACACAGAGAGGGCAGCACAGTATAAAAGGGGCAGGCAAAACTCGTAACAGGGACACAGCCAAATCAGAACCAGACAGACGTAATGTAGCACAGGCACAACAGGGTCAAACACTCTCGGCCAAGGGTCAGAGTATAAGAGATGAGGCTATAAGAAGCATCCCAGAATCCCAGAGTGAGGCCGTCCAGATTCACCCTTAAATAGCTGCTGCATTCCCTGCCTCTGTTTTTCTACAGGCTATGATATTTCCTGCTGATTAGTTATGCTAAACCATGTGATAGCTGCAAGAAATTATTTAGAAGCCCGCAAAGCCTCTCCCAAGATCACACAACTCTTCTCTGGTTGATGCAAGGTTCTACATTGAGTAAAATGGTGGAGGGCATTTTTGATGACGTGAGCAAAGCACATAGTAAATTGTTAAAATTTTCCAGTTACAGCGAATCTTCAAAAATACGACACAAATGTGATTTGTATCAAATTGCTCATCTCTAAGACATATATATTGATATGTAGAGCATAACTTTTTACGCTACAATTACTTACAACAAAACATTAACATCAATTCAATAATGAATGCGTCGTGTGAAATTGCATTCCAAGCGGACAAGTAATGGGCAGGCAGTGAATGTGTTAAACGATATCTGCTCTGTTCTCATTGAGTGCATAACAAAATATTTACCTTCAACTTAAATATCATTTTACTGCTTTTAGCAAAGTTCAAAGACAGTTGTGTGCCTGCGTCTGTTCTGTGTCAATCTCAATCCCGTGCTTCAGAGCCGCTTGTCTTGGGCCTGATGATTGCCATGTTATTTCTGTATTTACATGGAATGTGTGGATTAAATTATAAACTGTTTAAAGCCAGCATTAAAATTCATAATAAAACAGTGGTCTTTCTCAGTGATGACAGGCGAGCCGGGTCCACACAAGCGCTGCTATGGATCTAGAAAGTTCCCCCCCCGCAAAATAAAGAATATTCTAACACTAAAAATATTTTTTCTATCTATCTATCTATTATCTATCTATCATCTATCTATTAATCTATCTATATCTATCTTATCTATCTATCTATTATCTATCTATTATCTATCTATCTATTAATCTATCTATTATCTATCTATCTGTCCATTATCAATCTATCATCTATCTATTATCTATTTATATCTATCTGTCTATCAATTCATTATTATCTATCTATTATCTATCTAATCTATCTAATCTATCTATCTATCTATCTATCTATTTTATATCTATCCTCTATCTATCTATCCATTATCTATCTATTATCTATCTATCTATCTATCTATCTATCTATCTATCTATCTATCTATCTATTATCTATCCTATCTATCTATTTATCTATCTATCTATCTATCTATCTATCTATCTTTCTATCTATCTATTATCTATCTATCTATTTATTATCTATCCTCTATCTATCTATCATTAATCTATCTATTATCTATCTATCTATCTATCTAATCTATCATATCTATCTATCTGTTTATCTATTATCATTATCCTCTATCTATCTATTATCTATCTGTCTATCTTATCTATCATGTATTTATTAATCTATCAATCTATTATCATATTATCTATCTATCTTTCTATCTATTTATTTATCCATCTATTAATCTATCTATCTATCTATTCTATCTATCTATCTATCTTATTATCTATCTATCTATCTATTTATTTATCCATCTAAAATTATCTATCTATCTATCTATCTATCTATCTTCTTATCTCATATCATTATTGATCAGTAATGATGACATATCACTCAGTTATGCCAGCTACAAAGAGTAGTCATCATCGGAAAACGATCTTTTGTTTAAATCAGGTTTTTGTGTTACATGTAACGTTTAAAAGAACTTAAAAGACATTAGATTGTTCTTTTCATATCACGTTCTTTATTAAAATAATAAAAAAATAATAATTTTACAGGTTTTACACTGGCCACTAGGGCAATTTTACACTTGTACTTCCTGTCCTTTCGGGAAGAGTTTTCAGCAGGCTCTTTATCAGCAGAGGCAGAATCATACTGACAAGAACCACCTCTATACAGGGCTGATAGAAGCACCAATCACAAGAGGCAATGTCACAGCTTCCCTGCTCCTCCCCCTTCACAAAGACATTTGCACAGGCTCAAAAGATGGAGAGTACTGACAGGGCAAACACAAGTGGCCCTCTTCAGGTCCTAATCTGTGAAACAGATCCTGATGGAATCCGATCCATTCTAGGCACTGTCCAATCAAAAGGCTGAAAAACTCCTCTAAATACTCCACCCCCAAAAAACCATGTTACATAGCCTCGATCTACATGGATCTAGTTGGAATTCCATAGAAAAGCCTCGGTAGTATTTTGCTATGATCTCATCATGCCACGTTGACAATCTTACTATCTTGGGACCTCAAAAGAATATTTTTCATATTTAATTTAACCAAAATAGCAAATTATCCAATTCAATACAAAAGACAAATTCTTTGATTCCGAGACCATATTATGAGTCAGCTGAATCGGATTCCTAATTTTTTCCTTTAAAAATAATTTTTTGGCTCAAGATCAGTGAAATGTTAAGAATATTTAAGCTTGGCAAACTCTTCTTACGACATATGGATAGTGAATCAATCTGTTTGGTAATTCTAGTGAAGCCCAGACATGAGCAGGCAGCGTTGGGAGGTAGAAGATCCCTCCATTGTTGTAAGCCTGAACAAAACCTCTAAGGTCAAGTTCACACAGCACAGATTGCTTGTTCCATGTGACATGGGTTTTCACAAACTGCATTCAGATCAATAGTGGTTGTTTCGAGATCTGTGGAAGTTCCTGAAATTCGCGGTTTCATGTGATCTCAAATATTTTTTGATTTGAGTTGCATTTTGCAAAACAAAAAAAAGTGGCCGATCCTTTTTACCACACTGCTGATGTCATTTTGTTTTGCCACATAACACCTTGCAGCTATGACATCTTTTAATGGACAGTACAGTGTATACTGAAAATTTGGGTATGTGCACACTACGTCTTTTTCTGAAGAGTTTTCCCTTATTGTCACTTTTGTGGCATCTTTGCCCATAGTGAACTTAATTTAGAAAAAATAATGTATATGTAAGAAAGTGCAGTCTGCTGAAGATTGGGCCGGTCAGTTCTTTTAGCCACTTCATGGCTTTCGAAGACTTAGACGGTTAAAAGAAGTTAAAGGGGTTGTCCACTACTAGGACAACCCCTTCTTATACTAAAGGTTCATCCCCCATAAAATAATAAAGCCTATACTCACCTGCCATGTCGCGCCGTTCCCGTGGTGTCGGCACTCGCTCTCCCCGGGGCTGTGATGCGGTGTTGTGACACGTGATTCCGGCATCCAATCAGCGCTGGCATCACTGTCTCCGCCTTCATACGATCTGAATATGAAGAGGAAGCCAGGGCTGCACTTAATCCAGGACTTCCTTTTCATCTTCAGTTTGTCCGAAGGCGGAGACAGTGACGCCAGCGATGATTGGGTGCTGGGAATCATGTGTCACAACACCGCATCACAGCCCCGGGACTGCGAGTGCCGACAACGCTGGAACGCCGCCAGCACGGGAGGTGAGTGTAAACTTTATTATTTTATTGAGGCCGAACATTTAGTGTAAGAAGGGGGTGTCCTAGTAGAGAACAACCCCTTTAAAGAAGCTGAACATTTGCACAGCAAGTCATTTTGAATATATTCATTTCTTTTTCACATTTAATGATCGCTTATTCATGCAGGTTCCAGGCAGAATCTGCCAGAAAAAATGTTTGCACATACCCGGTACCTTACCGTTAGCAGAAAATGATACTATATCCTCCAGAGTAGCAGGGAAGCTGTATACAAAGCCTTACATGTTACAAGGGTGTTAAATGTTGCTATCAATTCCAACAGTACAAAGGACATGCTCATGAGATGTAAGTTAAAGAGAATCTGTCAGCAGTTTTTTGTTATGTAATCTGAGAGCAGCATGCTTTAGGGGCACAGACCCTGATTCCAGCGATGTGTTACTTACTGGACTGTGTTTTGCTGCTTCAATAAAATCAGTGATTTATCAGCAGGAGATTATCACTACAGGACTAGGTGACTGGTGTCTCCTGGTCCAACCACACCCCAGCACTGATTGGTAGCTTGTTGTTAATATACAGTGCACACAGAAAGCAGCCAATCAGTGATGTGGGCGGGGTTATACAGAGCTCAGCATTCAGAGCTCTGCTAGATCTGCAGCAGACAAAACTATTATTTTATCACAACGGCTGCACCCAGTAAGCTAAGTGAAACATCACTGGAATCAGGATTTCTGTCCCTATATCATGCTACTGTCAGATTACATAGCAAAAACTTGGTGACAGTTTAGGCTTAAAAAACTTTGATACAACTTTGTCTGCAAATCATCAGGTAAACCTGCAACGAATCCACAAAAAAACTACATGAATTAAAATGAGATTTTCTTGTGGACTCGATGCAGATTTTACACTATAAGTGCAAATTTTAAATCCGGTCTGCAAGTCAATTTTCTCATGGAATCCCCCAGACAGTTTTCACATAGCAAGTCAAAGAAATTTGATAAAATCTCATCCACTTTGCTGGTACTATATTTACCTAGAAAATCTGCCGCTCATACCCTCCCGCACCCCAAAAGAATATTTCAAATGATAATGAAATGACTCTGCTCATCCTGTCTCAGTATATACTGCAAATCTGTCAAGAATAGTGCGGAATACAGGAAATGAAAGCCTACTGTGCTGTCTATAAAAACTAATGTGAAAAATCAATTTTTGTTAAGTTTTCTTTTTTTTATACTAAACCTTTTGCGCTCGCAGAATCTCAGATTTCTAGATGTTAGTCTAAGAAATATTCAGTAATTAATGAGTTGTTTTTCAGTTCCAAGTGCTCGCCATTTATGCACTAATGCCATTTTTCTGAAGTATTGCGGATATTAACAGTTTCCTGTTTGCATCACATCACATTCTATAAACTGTATCCTTATTTTCTAATGAGCAGCAATGAGTTCCCTTGGCACTCATAGAACGCGATTAAAAGGCGCCATATAAATGTACAGTCATGGGTCTAGTATCCATGCGTTGCTGATAGGGACTGAATCACTGTGCAGTTTTTCAAAGGATAACCTTTAACCTGCATTATCTTTAGTAACAGAATTAGTTTTAAATATGGGAGTAACCATAGAATCCTAGAGTTGTTAGAGTTGGAAGGGACCTCCAGGGTCATCGTGTCCAACCACCTGCTCAATGCAGGAGTCACTAAACCATCTCGGACAGATGTCTGTCCAGCCTCTGTTTGAAGACTTCCATTGAAGGAGAACTCACCACCTCTCGTGGCAGCCTGTTCCACTCTTTGATCATCCTCTCTGTCAAAAAGTTTTTTTTCTAATATCTAATCTGTATCTTCTCCATTTCAGTTTTTGTGTTTCCATGTGCAAATGAGAATAAGGATGATCCTTCTACATTGTGACACACTTTCAGGTATTTGTACACAACTATTAAGTCTCCTCTCAGTCTTCTCTTTTGCAAGCTAAACATTTCCAGATCCTTTAACCGTTCCTCGTAGGACATACTTTGTAGACGGGTCACCATTTTGGTCGCTCTTCTCTGAACTTGCTCCAGTTTGTTGATGTCTTTTTTTAAAATGTGGTGCCCAAAACTGGATACAGTATTCCAGATGAGGCCTGACCAAGGAGGAGCAGAGGGCAATAATGGCTTCACGTGATCTAGACTCTGTTTTTCTTAATACATCCTAGAACTGTGTTTGCCTGTTTCTGCTGCTGCATCACACTGTTGACTCATGTGCAGTCTGTGATCTATTAGTATACCCAAGTATTTTTCACATGTGCTTAGTTCTATTCCTCCCACATTGTTGACTTATGTCCAGTCTGTCATCCATATAGTGGGTGCAAGAGTAATGGTTGAGACTCAAGAGCCCAAAAGTTACCCCTACCCCATAGAAGGAGACCAGTACTTTAAAAAATATATCTCCTACTTTGAAAAGTAATGTTAATATACCCAAGGAGTGATAATAAAAAAAATTATACTCATCTCCTCTGCATATAGTACTACATCCCCCATGGGCATCATTGGTTGTGTCTAGTGACTGCTGCAGGAAATCAACTGATCAACTACAACCTTCATATTACTTCTCAGCAGAAGAAAACATTGATTGGATGGAGTGGTCATCGGGTGTCAACTTTCTACAATTTTGATGACAGAAGACTGGAAGGAGACACAGTAATAAGTCTGAAGTAGGAGTATAAATCTTGGAAATTAGTTATTTTTTTTAATACCTCACACTGGACCCATTAACATGAACTTTTAAGTTGCAAAATGCCTCTTCGGAGAGGAAAAGGACTTGAACTCTAGCGCCACCTAATGGAAGCAGCAATCTGAAATGTCAATACTGACCCGTTGATGAGCATTACCATGTGACTTAGCCTAAAAGCCAAACGAGAGTTCAAATTCTCTTCTGTTATGATTTGGTAGCTGAGGAGAGCAGGCAAAAACGGCAATACACCAGAGAGGTTGGAATCTATTGGATTGCAGTACCCTGACTAACCACCACAACTAAAGGCAGCCGTGGAGCGTTCCTACATTGGTCCTAGACTCCTCGTCACAGCCTGAGAGATTAACTACACCTAAAGATGAAAGAGGAAAGCTATCTGCCCCGGAGCAGAACCCCAAAGATAATAGAAAGCCCCCAAACATGTAATGGCGGTTAGACAAGAGGAAATACAGACACAGACAGAAAATAGTGTGAGCAAACGCTGGGGCCCAATCTTCCTAGACAGAAAAGGATAGAAAGGACACTCACTGCAATCCAAAAAAAACCCTAAAAAATGCCAACGCTACTAATTGCAAAAACACCTGAGATCACACGACCTCTACCACCTAAATCAGTTCTCTGGTGTAACAAAACAAAGCCGCAGCCACTGAAAAAACTGGAAAAGGCAAATGAACAAACAACAGTGGCTTCCGCGGAACTGAGAGGAGCCCAAGCCCCCCGGGAGGGGGGGGGAAACCTGGCTAACCTCACAGAAATACAGAGAAATATGCAAATGGTAAGCACAAAAACAAAAAACAGAAAATATCTTATCTGAGAGCAGGAGAAGAGGCAAGACTCAGCAAGCTTCCAAGTGAACCAGGAAACAACGTTGAGACAAGAACAATTGATCACCGGCAACCATGATGGGAGGGAACCTCCCTTATATCCAGCCAGTCTGTGATTCCTGATTGCCAATCCTCATTGAATGGTTCAGTACTGTTTGTAACCACCAGAGGGAGCTTCTGCTCAAAATTCATTTCTAAAACATTCACAACACTCTTCAGTTTCTGAAGAGGCAATTTGCACATTTAATTTCCCAGCATTGCATGGCCTATAAGTCTCCTTACACTAGCATGTTAGATATGTCACTCTACACAAAGAGAAACGTTATCTGTAATCTGGGAGTTTTGTAAAAAAAAATGACCATTTCATGCCACATCTATCTTTTCATAGATCAACAGAATGGAATAGGTGGAGGAACATTTTTTTTTCTCTCCACATCCGAGAAAAACTGATACCACTCCGATCAAAGTCTGATCAGAATAATCAGATGATTTTTCTCAAATGTGAAAAAAAAAAATTGGTCATGTAGCCCCACCCACATGCCGCTATTCCGACTTTTCAAAGTAAGTACACCAGCTTCATATGGTCCAAGAAAATCATTCAGTAATGTATGCACTCTGCGTTGTAAAATCTGACAGATCCGCTTTAATCCTTGTAACGCGTATTTAAAAGACTGAACCATATAAATATTCTGAACATCCTTTCCACCTGAATAATGTGTGTACTGCAGTCATTGTGATTCTGCCAGCATTAATGCTCTGAGAATTCACTTTTTTTTTTCTTCTTCTTTTCAATACTCAAAACAGATGCCGTCTGTGCTGGCACCAGAAATGTCAATTGTTTGAATACGTTGTGGGTTCACAGTTGCATTGTTTGTTCTTTGTTAAAATCTGCGGCCTTTTGTTCTCCACATGATTAGTCAATGTGTTTTATAAGAGAGAGAAGGAAAGGGGAAAGGTTCCAAAAACAATAGAGAAAGTATCAGAGTTTTGGTTAATCCACATGTTTTGAATAAAGAACAAGGCTTTATGCGATGGAGATAATTTCTAAGCCTGACACCAATAAAGACAAAGATGCTAAAGCAACAGTTTTTCACAAAACTGAAACTGTGCCATTCACAAACCCCCAAAATTCTTATCTTTTTCACTCTATGGTTTCATTTTATTTTTCCAACGTGAGGAAAAAAAACTTGCACTACACTTTTTTTCCTATTCTAATTGAAAGTAAAGTTTCAGTTTGCAACCATTGAGGGCATGTTCAAACGAGACAGATGGGCCGCGAAATATCGAAAAGAAAAATTCCATTTAAAAATCAGTAGAGAGAAGAAAAATGCAGATTTCTGAAATGTGGTGGGATTTGCCGCAATGGGTGAAATCGGCAGTAAAATCCGCAGCATAAATTGACATACTGTGGACTTCAGATTTGCAATGCAGGCCACTCTCATCCACTTAAGAGGTTTTCCACTACTTTCACATTGATGACCTCTCCTTAGGATAAATTACCAATGTCTGATTGGCTGGGGTCCAACACCCGGCACCCCACCGATCACCTGCTATTAGTGCCGGCTTCTGCTGGAAGTGCTCATTTGCGGAGCTGCTGTGTTTTCTGGTAGTGGCCGCAGCTTGCTGCTACACATTCGCCTCCTATTCAAACCAATAGGAGGTGGATGTGCAGTACCCTGCAGCGGACACTATCAGGAGGTGGCCAACTCGGCAAGTGAGCACTTTCGGCTGACACCAAAAAACAGCTAATCAGACAGTGATGACCTCTCCTAAGGTCATCAATGTAAAAGTAATGGATAACCTATTTAAAGAGAACCTGTCATCATTATTTTGCTAAGTAAACTACATTCATTGTCAGGTTGGTGCTGTTACACTGATTAAAACAATATGTGGGTTGAAGAAATCTGTCTTGTGGTTCTTGTGGAATCTGTGTTTGAAGTTTGAGTTAATGATACTCTGGTGCTTTGGGGCGGACCCATGGGAGGGTCTTTTTTTATGCACTGGCCTCATGGTCATCATTCTGGGTTACTGAAACTTTAGTGACCTGCCTCCTACTTTAAATATTGCGTCTGCACAGTTAATATTGTGGTCTTCAAAAATAATGCTGTGTGCATTGCATTACTAGGTTTATAGGATAATATCCTGTTCTTGAGCATGCTCCTACACTGGCCCTTGGTAGACACTGGGCAGCGTAGCACAAATTGAGAGCATTGCTTGCTGAAAGAGGCTACTGCACATGCGCCATCACCGATGCCATTGTTTTTTTTTGAAGCCCACAATATTAACTGCACAGGCTCCATATTTAGAGTAAGAGGCAGGTCACTGAGCCTGTCATTTAAGCCCAAAATGATGATGATGAGTCCCGAGCACCAAAAAAAGACCCGCCCACGGGCCGCCCCTAAACACAAGCATATCATTAACTCATATTTTCAGCTGTCGCATTATTAAATGGTACATTATAGTTGTTTAAATAATTTTCAATTATTGCATTATTTGAAGTGATGATTGTACTGGCCCCCGTAGAAATAAGAGTTAGCCAGTCAGCCAGCACCACCTAAATAAGAAGGATCTTTACACCTACTGGTGCTTCTTACAAAATTAGAATATCATCAAAAAGTTAATTTATTTCAGTTCTTCAATAAAAAAGTGAAACTCATATATTATATAGAGTCATTACACACAGAGTGATCTATTTCACGTGTTTATTTCTGTTAATGTTGATGATTATGGCTTACAGCCAATGAAAACCCAAAAGTAATTCTCTCAGTAAATTAGAATAACACCAGCTTCAAAAATTATTTTAAAATCCGAAATGTTGTCCTTCTGAAATGTATGTTCAGTAAATGCACTCAACACTTGGTCGGGGCTCCTTTTGCATCAATTACTGCATCAATGTGATGTGGCATGGAGACGATCAGCCTGTGGAACTGCTGAAGTGTTATGGAATCCCAGGTTGCTTAGATAGCAGCTGTCACGACTCCCTGGGGAGAGCTGCACACAGCAGCAAGGGAGCTAAGCAAAGCGCCGGGTAACTAACCAGGTAACAACCAGGACCTGAACCATGTGACAGAGTAGGAGGTGGTCGGGGCGGAGCCAGACGCTGGGGTGCAGATCAGACGATAAACACAGGAGAGTAGTCAAACAAGCTAGGATCAGAACCAGGAGATCACGAGGTACCAATGGGGTGAGACAGGGGATTGTCAGAAGGGAAGCCAGAGGTCAAAAAGCCAGAGCAAGCAGTGCGGTACAATAGGGACAAACTGTAATGGAGTAACAATAGACAAGCCAGGAGGTCAGAACCGAAGAAGACAATAGCACCAAAACAAGAAACAGAAAACAGAGTCATACACGGGAGGCAATCAAGCAATGCAGTATACACGCACACCAGGGCGTCAGACACACAGTCTGAACAACAGTATAGCTGACAGGGAATCCTAGTCTGGAGTGAGTATAAATAACCCTCCCAGATCCAAAGGGAGGTCAGCAAAATTAACCCTGAGAGATCAGGACATTAACCATGTCCTAACCATGACAGCAGCCTTCAGCTCGTCTGCATTGTTGGGTCTGGTGCGAGAATCTTTCTCGTGACAATACCCCATAGATTCTCTATGGGGTTAAGGTTAGGCGAGTTTGCTGGCCAATCAAGCACAGGGATACTGTTGTTTGTAAACCAGGTATTAGTTCTTTTGGCAGTGTGGACAGGTGCCAAGTCCTTCTGGAGAATTAAATTTCCATCTCCAAAAAGCTTATCGGCAGAGGGAAGCATGAAGTGCTGTAAAATTTCCCGGTAGTCAGCTGCGCTGACTTTAGTCTTGATAAAACACAGTGGACCTACACCAGCAGATGACATGGCTCCCCAAACCATCACTGATTGTGGAAACTTCACACTAGACCTCAAGCTGCTTGGATTGTGGCCTCTCCACTCTTCCTCTAGACTCTGGGACCTTGATTTTTAAATGAAATGCAAAATTTACTTCCATCTGAAAACAACACCTTGGACCACTGAGCAACAGTCCAGTTCATTTCCTCCTTGGCCCAGGTAAGACGCTTCTGGTGTTGTCTATTGGTCATGAGTGGCTTGACACCAGGAATGTGACACTTGTAGCCCATGTCCTGGATACGTCTGTGTGTGGTGGCTCTTGAAGCAATGACTCCAGCAGCAGTCCACTCCTTATGAATCACTCCCAAAATTTTTGAATGGCCTTTTCTTAACAATCCTTTCAAGGCTGCGGTTATCCCTGTTGCTTGTGCAACTATTTCTACCACACTTTTTCCTTCTACTCAACTTTCCATTAATATGCTTGGATACAGCTGTTAAGCATCGGGCAACAGCGGGATCTGAACCTGGATCCGAGGAGTCTGTGGTCTCCCATCCAGACCCGGCCGAGGCAGATGCTGCTCAGCTTCTCCATCGATCCCAATGCCTAGCCAATACCCGACAGGCACAAATAGTTACTTGGGTTTTTGTTAATAGTGACCTTAAGCATAAGTTGCAGAAGGAGACAGGGCTGTTGTAGCCCAAGTCCAGAAATACCTGCACTGAGCATGTCCGTGACATGGCGAGCCATGATTGGTGTTTAAGGTCAGATGATCCTCTGACCTGGCATCGCCTGATTGGTCACGGATGACTTCATCGGTGATGTGATTGACGAGATCGCTGGGGCGGAGCTTAGCTCTTAAATAGCTTCTCTGTCCGCGGGGCGGCGCAGTCAGATCATACTAAATAGGCAGTGCTCTTGTGTGGACGTGCCAGAATCTGGGCTCCACGTGTTCTCTAGCTTTGCTATCCGGGACCTTGCCAGAGTACGCTCGGCTTATTAGCTCAGGTCCTTCAGGCAGGTTCAGCTTATGCCAGGCAGGTAGCCAATGTGGCGCAGTCTTGCTACGAATATAGTGTAGCTATACACCCTGAGCAGACTGTGGGGCGCGTAACCTGGGCATCACCTGCCAGTTGAACAGAGAAGCTTGCTCAGTCCGGTCTCACACCAGCTGACAGCACGCGGCATCGCCACCAGCTGAATATTGAAGCTGCGCAGTCCGGACGTAACCCGGTTGGCAGCACACGGACATCGCCATCAGCTGAATAGTGAAGTTGCTCAGTCCGGTCGCACACTGGCTGACAGCAAGTACACCTGGCGTTAGTCGCACGCACTTCCTAGCGGCTGGCACGTAGCTTCTGTGTAGTCAAACATGGCTACATCTATACCAGATTGCAGCACATAGTGCTAACCTAATATCTGGCAAGTGGCTTCTGTGCCATTAACAGGGCTACATCTACGCCAGTTGATAGCACATCTCCTGTGACGCTAACGGAGATAGTGCAAATGCTATATTTTGCTCAATGTGAAGTTCACAGGCGAGACCTTTATATTTTAGTTGTCAGTTATTACCCTCATACTACAGGGGTGTTCGGCAGCAGTGAACATAAACTGCATCGCGGACCCCGTGTTCGGTTGCAATCCATTATACCTTAAAGTTGTTGCAACCGAGCGCATAACAACAGCACTCTGTGAAAAGCCAGCTTCTTTAGCAATGACCTTTCATGGCTTACCCTCCTTGTGGAGTGTGTCAATGACTGCCTTCTGTACATCTGTCAAGTCAGCAGTCTTCCCCATGATTGTGGAACCTACTGAAACAGACTAAGGGACCTTTTTAAACACTTAGGAAGCCTTTGCAGGTGTTTTTCTTAATTATTGTAATTTACTGAGATAATAACTTTTGGGTTTTCATTGGCTGTAAGCCATAATCATCAACATTAACAGAAATTAACACTTGAAATAGATCACTCTGTGTGTAATGACTCTTTATAATATGAGTTTCACTTTTTGTATTGAAGAACTGAAATAAATTAACTTTTTAATGATATTCTAATTTTGTGAGAAGCACCTTAAGTGTACCTGCATACCGGGTGGATAGGCCATGTATTAACCATTCAGATTTATCACTGTATATTACACTACCGACATTGTAGGTGACATTTTTCAAAATCTCATCCTTATGCTTCATAAAAAATCCACAGCAGAAATTGATGTGCACTAAAGATTTCAAATTGGCAGTTAAAAGAAGATGTCTCACTTTATTAAATGGTTAATATTGCGAAGTGCTTGTAAAGACAAGTAATTTTGCAATTTATTTCTTATTTAAAATCCTTTCTGTTCTCAAGTCTGGGGAATTTTTAATTTAATAGTTACCAGATTTTGTAGACATTGAGCCCGATGCATGAAAGCTTTCATTCCAGAATTCTGGGGTAAAAGCTTTAAAATTAGCAAAATTTAGGTTTCTCCCTGTTCCTAAAAAATAGGCAGAGCTGAAGTGGGACAGGGGCGTAACAACCGCCTCTTAGCAAATTCATGATGAGCAGCAACATTGGCTATGGCTCAAGTTTGACTTCTTCGGCAGCTAGAGTAGGATTTGTGGCAAGGCGCATGCAGAGGTTCAACTCCGCTCATCTGGCGCTCCTGATTTATTTAGGGACTTTTGGTGGTCTCACTCCAATTTCTTCCAGCTCCGACAAAATTGGCAGAGCTGGAGTGGGACAGGGGCATGATGAGTGGTGGCATTTGCTAGGCCACAAATTTTACTCCTGGAGTAGGATTTGTGGTGAGGTGCATACTGAGATGTAACGCTGCTCATACGGTGGGAGATGTAACGCTGCTCACACGGTGCGCCTGATTCACGAAGGGGCATATGACTCTTCATGAAGCAATAGCATCTGACTCCAGCATGCCCCTTCATCAAGACTGATTTGAACAACTCCAGTCTTAATGAATCAGGCCCAAAGGGTTGTACTCCACGTGTGGGCCTTAGTCTCTAGGCTGAAGCTGCTCCTGTGATTTTCCCATGCTCCAGAGGCAAAGCTCCCTGAGAAAGAGCTCAGCTCAGACCAGTGTTGTGACCATGCCGCTGGTCCGAACTTTCAATCTTCAGGAGCGCATTGCCCCTGGCCGGTAACAAAATGGGAGGCAGGGGAGTAGTGTGCTCCTGAAGAAAGAAGATGAAAATTGCAAACATTTATGCGGATATAAGAATCATTGGCTTTACAAGCGACTAATCCGAAATTCTTAAATTTGTCATTTTAAGTTCTTTTCTATGACTATCCAATAATCCAGACTAGTTTACAACATTCTTTAATATTTTTTTCCTCCTTTTTCAGTCGATAAATGTAATAAATAAACACTTTATTGTTTATCCTAATAATTATTTTATGATGTAATAGTATCCGGAGATGTAAAGCAGTTATGTCTCCGGCACTCTTCAGTTTAGCTGCAGGTGAGCAGCGCTTGTTAATATGTCCATGCAATTATTGCTGATAAATTATGCAGCACGACAGTCTTTTCATTAATGCATTTTATTTGCCCATTAGCTCTTAATTCAACAGCCTCCCAGTGTATTTCTTTATGATGGGCTATGCACAGATCTAACAGCCAAAAGCTCAATACATTTCCATCTTGCCTCATTAGGGAACATTACGGTGCATGCTGTGGAATGCTAAGCTAGACTAAGGAGCAAATGCTACAACAGTCTTTGAACACAAGTACTATGTCCCCAGATGGATTAACTGGCAGACGAGTGATACTTGTCTGGGATATACTAGATTGGGATAATCCATAAAACGGAAAATGATAAATACATGCTGCTTTTATGTTCAGAACCTCTGAAAATGAATATGTAAATGTTTGGTGCATTGACAACCCTCCAGATCACTGCTCAATTTCAAGTAATAAGACCCAATTTTTCATTGTTTCACTGCTTTCCAAGAAAGACTTATTTTAAATCTTGATCCACATCGGAAAACCTACAAAAGCCGAGGAGCAGATTGCTAAAATACTCAATAAAAGAAGAAGCAAAAACTCTTCTGAATCCACTAATGTCATATATGCCAACTTGGGGGTAGAAAAGGATCAACGATATCAAGGGAAAAAAGAATTGGGTATGTTGAATTTCAATATGCCTTAACCTTTGTTTTTACAGAAGAAGCTGGTGCCAGAAATGTCTGGCAGCAGCTTATTCTCATCTTACTATTATTTTTGAAATCTCAAGCCTTTTGCTTTTGAGGAAGAAGTCATCCACCAAAGTTGTCTAACAGCGACTTACATTATTCTCTTCATTTAAGGACCCCTTCACAAGTCCTGATGTTTCCGGTACTGGAAAAAAATATTACCGGAGCTATCCGTGTCCATGTGTCCGTGTGTTACATACACATGGCATCGTGTGTGCTACCTCATTGTGACACGTACTGGCACCTGGGAAAAGTTGTACAGTTCGCGTAGTTCCCATGTGCCGGGTGCTGAAGGACATCATTGTCACCTGGTCTCCCTCTCCCTTGGTTATGAAAATTACGAGGGAGTCCACATATTTTTTTTTTCTTGAAATTAATTATTTTACACACGATGTACACAGCAGGTGCTGAAAACAACGCCCATCATTGTCACCTGCTTGTGCTGATCTCAGAGAAACCATGTGACAATGATGAGCCTGTCTTCAGCAACTGGCACCTGGGAACAGCACGAACAGTACCGCTGATTCCCAGGTGCCGGTATGTGTCACACTGATGACACACAGATGTCATCCGTGTGCACGTGTGTGGGACGTTTTAAGGCCCATGCAGCTGTCTCCGGTACATGTGAAAACTGTCACCACACATACCAGAAACACTGACGTGTGAAGGAGGCCTAAAACACATACATTCTCAGCTGAATGTATACAGGGGAGAGTAGCTATGAACCGAGAGCGCATATGGTCAACAACTATTGAAGGTATATGGCCACCTTTAGGGTGAATTCACATGCAGTAGACGTTTTGAAGAAATTTTGTCAACTGGTCTATGTGAAAGGGGTTTGCAAAGACCCATGTGCCTGCCACAAAAATTACCCTGCTCAGATGAATGGGACTACAATTCAGTTACAGACATTTTTGCAAAAAGTCATCCATGTGTGAATATTCCGATATGTCTTAAAGAGGAACCCATCATAGCACCCCCTGGGCCGAGTACAGCTCAGCCTTAACACATGAAGAGGAAAAAAGAATGCCTTTCCAACCAACCTGAAATATTAAAATTCTAAGAGCAAAGTAAGCATGTGTAAGTGTAGTGGGAGCTAAAGAAAAAAAGCAAACTAAATTAACAGAAGCTTTCACAAAGTATTATGAGACCAAATAGTGATGTTGTGACAACTTAGGAAACCTATGTATGTAGTTAATGTGTAGAACTGTTAGTAAGTACCAACGATAGTTTACAAACCCCTTAATATTAGAAAGATGACTCTGCACAGCTTGACCCAGTCTACACAGCAAAGCTGACAACGGAGATATAGAAAGCAAAAATTGAAAACCTATTATAACTGCACTAGTGGCAAGCATATCATTTGTAAAGATTTTTTTAAATGGATAGTAATAGCAAAAATCTTAAAAAAAATATATGTTGGTTGAGACATTCCCTTGTATTTTGCCAGTCCTTCCTGCTTTGTGAGGCAGATGTTCACTGGATCAGGACAGAAAGATGTTTGTTTCATTCAAGATTTGTGCAGACAATCATATAAATCAGACATGTTCTATCCATGGTTTTGACGGATAGCACTCATACCCAAGTAATCCGAGGAAAAAAAATTGTCACAGGTCCAATTTTGATCTGAGCGTTGGAACAAAATTGGCAATCCCAGTCCATGAAAAAATTGGACCACACTCGAAAAACATGTGAGTGTGGTCTGATTTTAATGGATTGACTGCATGGAGAAGATGAAGAACTTTTTTCTTTTCTCGCCACCTCCAAGAAAAACGGATCCCACATACATTAAACATTTGTCAAACTCTGATCAGAACAATCGAACGATTTTTCTCAGATGTGGAGAAAATGTTTGTGTGACCCTAGCCTAAAACGCAACTAACGTCATTGAAATCGTCATAGGGTGACTATCATGTTATAGCAACTTTTGGAATGTCATAGTGTCATGTCAAAAGTATTGAATGATAACAAAAACTAGTCTAAGGAGTAGAAACACTCAGTGTCTGTGTGCCTTGAGTAGTGGACATATCCATAGGAGGTCTATAGTCTTCTTCGCCTCTGATTCTTCTATCAAGGGTCGATCCGCAGACCCCCACTGATCAAAAGTTTTTGTTAACAATCACAGTAGTGGATGCCAACTTGGAATGCATTGTTAACCCTATTATTAGTGATTTCTTTTCAATCTCGAAGTCCGCTGTTTTTAGCCGTGCTGTCTTGAGCCTTGAAGTTCGCATTACCAAGGAGGTGGCCATCTAAGCACAATTTCGCCCCTTCAACATTAACTCGCAACAAAAGGGTTAAAAAAATCCTCACATTCTGATTTCTCCCATACATGAGCATGAATGATCCTACTTTACTGTCAGCTGTGTGATATGGAATAACTTTGTAACCATGCAAGCATGAAAAGGCAGCGGATACAAGTCTTCAGCCCTTGCAAGTTTGACATTACATAGCAGAAGCAGGAATTAAATTAGAGTGAGAGGTTAGAAATCTGACAGCAACCTGATCTGTAGCCGCTAATTATAAAGTCTCACTCTCACCGAGTTGACATGAATGTTAGGCCAAATTAAATGTTGGCTAATTAGCCATCATACACAAGACTTGAAAGTAGAAACGTCTACACATTATTTAGCATAGCTAGCAAAAAGTACAAACACACAAGCTCGGGCAGTGATGCTAGTAGCTCCATCACTTTTACATTTGTCTGTCCTGTTAGGGTATGTGCACACAACGTTTTATTGAAGCCAATGTGCCTCCACAGTTTTTCCCAAATCGTCTTCTTTGGCATCTTTCTTGTTTTTGTCGTAGATTTGCCGTTACCGTCTTTTCTTTAAATTTTGCATACAAGATAATGATGGCTTCCAAACAGATCGGTTCATTTAGCTGTCTCACGGCTTTTGAATCCTGAAGCAGTTAGAAAAGGTATTAAAAAAGCAAAACATATGACTCAAAAGTCGTTTTCACATTGTTTAATCCCTTTTAATGTTCATTAAGCGTTTTTCAGTTGGAATCCACATGAAAAAGACATTACATGAACACACTTTAATAGTGTTTCGAAAGTTGCCCGATGCCGGGTGAGAACTACATATAGTATCCATATTTCCCATTGTTAATTAAACTCGATTGGGAAGAGTGAAGAGTCGTCGCGAGTCTGAGGATCTTTGGGTGTAGCTGGATCAAGCTGCTTGGGGGAAATCATCAAACCAGGAATTGAATTGTTACAGTGATTCCACAGAAATTCGTTTTGTTCAATATGGAGGAGATTACCCATATGGTATGCTGTAATGTGTGTTATATGTTTACAGACCTGCCTGAGGGAAAGACAAACTTTACGTGCCAGAAATGCAAGCTTGTGACTCTGTTAGAGGAAAAGGTGCAAAGTCTTCAGGAGAGAATAACTACACTGAAGCTCATCAAAGAAGATAAGGATTTCCTTGACAGAGCAGAAGAATCTCTTCAGAATATTCCAAGAGAAGAACTTTTCTGTGCCCCTGCAGAAGAAGAAAATTGGAAGCATTTAACCCAAAGAAGCAGGAGGATGAGGAGGCAGTCAGCAGCACCCATACTGCTGAAGAACAGCTACCAGGCTCTCATTCACGACAACTATGAAGATGTACATCAAAAAAGTGCTTTGCCCAGAAAGAACACCACAGTAAGAAATCAGAATCCTCTTGAAGGGAGAAAAAGAAGTGCTGTAGTGAAGAAGAAAAGGAGTGGTGGCGTGGGGGATTCACTACTCAGAGGAACAGAAGACGCTATCTGCCGACCGGACATTACGTAATGAGACATGTGCTGTCTTCCAGGTGCCCAAATTAAAGATGTGTCTGATAGAGTATTAAGACTCTTTAGTCCTAAAGATGACTAACCATGTCTATTAATTCACATAGAAACAAATGACACAGCAAGAAAAGACCTGGAAACTATTGGCAGAGACTTTGAAGACCTAGGCCGGAAAGTGAAGGAACTAGGAGCGCAAATCGTCTTCTCATCCATTCTCCCAGTGGATGGACCAAGGAGATTGAACAGGATTCTACAGGTGAACATCTGGCTATGTCGATGGTGCCATGAGCAATGTTTTGGGTTTCTTGACCATGTAATGAATTACCTGTATGATGAACTCCTTGCTGGAGATGGGTTGCATCTTACGAAATCAGAAAAACAAATATTTGGTAGACGACTTGCTACACTCATCAGGAGAGCTTTAAACTAGAGCAATATGAGATGGGAAATACATGGCCAAGATGAAATATGCAGCTAATTAATTTCTTTTGAGAACCCTGCTATTAGAAGTGGAAAGGAAGAACAAAAACTACAAATTCTGAGTGAAAATAGAGGAGAAAGAAAAGTCAACTACAAACTAAAATGTGGAAAAGTACAGTAAAACAACCGTATAAAGGGTTTAAATACATTAGTCAGGGACTGCTCTGATATGGGTATACCTTGACGTTTGGTAGAGCGGCTTAGTATACATTTTTTGCAAAAAACGTATCAACCAAATACCCTGTGTTTTATCATCTTTTTACTAGCACTTGCTGTTTACTGTTACTTTTTTACAACAGAGTATTTTTATGCGTTTGTTTTACTGTGCTTTTCGATGTTTCGGTCTTCCGGTGGTGTGAACAATGTTCCTACAGGCTTGTTCATTGTGTGCATGGCTCATGTGTTTGTGTAAAAACTAAAATGTGTCTATACAAATGCAAAGAGCATGGGAAACAAACAAGGAGAATTAGAGCTGCTAACACAGGAAGAGAGATATGATGTCATAGTCATCACTGAAACTTGGTGGGATGATATACAAGCTTGGAATACAAATGTCAGTATTCCGGGTTTTCTAGGTAACTTTGTCAATGATTTTGCCCTTTGTTAAAATGGAGTTTGCTGTTTTGTGTGCCCTACTTCCTGTTCGTTTGTTTAAAACCTGGCTCAGGTGTTGGCTTCACTGCTGGAGTATTCTGCTTCTGTTCCCCTGCAACCCAGCTGCTTTGTTCCTCACAGATCTTTTGTGTATTTACCAGGAAAGTGCATAGCCTTATCTTCAGGTGTTTCTCAGCCACAGCAGTTTCTACCCATGGCTCTGGACATTCTCTGCATATGTAAGTTGCACAAAGTACTGTGTTATCACTAAACTGTTGACTTGGGAATTTAACCCTTGGTTCACTCCATTTGATAAGAACTGTGTTTCTGAACTGTTGCTGTTTAACCCTTTGTGCATTACCTCTGGTGAGAGCTGTTGGAACTGTTACTGGAACCTTACTGACATATGAACTTGTTGTTGGACTTCACTGAATTAAGCCACAACTGAGATTAACTTGTTCCTGGACCTCCCTGTGTTTTCTGCATACCTGGATCTGACTCTTCACACACCAGCAGTGTGTAACTCCAGCCACGTTACCTGTGCATCAGACTTACCTTGTGGTCACATTTGTGTGAGGACTCCGTCGTAAGAACTTTACCACCCTCGCTATATATCCGGATTCATATAACTGGACTTGTGTATATATATATGGACTCATTGCATGTCACTACGGGTTGTTTGAATATTGTTTTTGGGTGTTTTGCTGTTTCACAAATACATTATTTGCATTCAAAGAAACCCGTCTCTGATTGTTCATTGCCCCACGCTATCAGAATCCTCGAGTTCCTACAATAGTATTACAGGATACTCCAGCCTAAAAAAGAGGATTCTGCTGGGGCAATGACGGAGACACGGGCAGACAAATTGTTCACCATAGTTAACTCCTTGCAGCAGGAGGTGGCGGCTGCACTCAATCAGATTAGAGACTTGGAGTCTCGGGTTAACCACAATGCACAGGGGTTTGGTCAGGCTCTCCAAGATCTACGTGCTAGGTTAGGAGTCCTGGAGGCCTTACCTACTGAGCCTACCTCATCCACCAGTATGCCCAAATTGCCTCCATTCCGTTTTAATGGTGACCGAAGTCAATTCCGTGGGTTTGTTAATCAATGTATATTATTTTTTTGATGTACATGCCTCCTACTACCGGTCTGATAGATCTAAGGTTCTATGTATTATTATGTTGTTGACATCACGTGCACTGGCTTGGGCAAATCCTATGGTTGAAAGTCATGATACCCGTCTAAATAATTTGGATAATTTTCTGGCAGCCATGGCGCAAATGTTCGACGATCCCAACCGCCGTGCTACCGCTGAATCTGCCTTGCTTTCCTTACGCCAGGGGAAACGGTCAGTCATAGAATATGTTACTGAATTTAAAAGGTTAGTGGTGGACACCCAGTGGGAAAACAATGCTTTATTACCAATCTTTAGAAAAGGTTTGTCAAATGCAATCAAGGATGAGCTAGCTCGTTCAGAGTCTCCACAGGAGTTTGAATTGTTTATACAGCACTGTGTACGTATTGATATCCGTTTAACTGAACGCAGACAAGAAAAATGGGCCGCTGTAAATCGCATTACTAATTACTCTCTTCCGTCCAGGGAAACCACAGGCAAAAACCCGCGAGAGGCTGAGGAGGTGCCTATGCAGGTGGACTCACTGCAGAGACGTGAGAATAATGAACGCCGCGAACACCGTCTCCGTGAGCGCTTATGTTTCTATTGTGGTCAATCGGACCATTTCCTCATCAATTGTCCTAAATGTCCTAGGCGACCCAACAAGGTGTTGGCGGTAGTAGGGGATTATGATAACACAGACGCTGAGTCTGAAGTTTCGGAAACCAGTCTACATCTAGATGCGGTTTTTCCCCCAATACTGATGCCGACTTCCCCTAAAGATCAAGGGGAGAAATATTCACATTGTTCTCTTCCTATACAGATTCAGTGGGAGGAACAGTGGATATCAAGTTCTGCCATGATAGACTCTGGAGCAGGTGGGAATTTCATGGATTCTTCTTTTGCAAAGGAACATGGTATAAAGACACAACTAAGAGCTTCACCAATCACTATGGAAACGGTGGATGGTTCCCCATTAGTTTCTGGACCAGTAGATCGGGAGACAGTGCCTCTGGAGTGTAAAATGGAACCAGACCATCAAGAAACACTTTCATTCATGTTAATATCTTCTCCTCATTTTCCTGTAATTTTAGGAATTCCCTGGTTACGGTCACAAAATCCAATCATCAATTGGGAAACCAAGGAGATAACCTTTCTCCCGAAGTGCAGTTCTACCATCAGTCCAACTGTAGCGGCTCCAGTTACCCAGAACTTGGAAGAGGTGATACAGGTACCTACTCTCCCTCTGATATATCAGGAATTCTCAGACATTTGTGATAAAAGGAAGGCAGATCAACTTCCCCCACATAGACCGTATGACTGCCCCATAGAATTGCTTCCTGGAGCAGCGATTCCTTTCGGCCATGTTTACCCGTTGGCGGCTCCGGAATTAAAATCTTTACGAGAGTATATAGATGAGAATTTAGCCAAGGGGTTTATCCGACCATCTTCTTCACCAGCGGAGCTCCAATATTCTTTGTAAAGAAGAAGGATGGTACTCTAAGACCCTGCATTGACTACCGGGAGTTAAATAAGGTAACCATTCGTAACAGGTACCCGTTGCCCCTAATTCCAGAATTGTTGGAAAGAGTTCGCCAGGCCAAAGTATTTACCAAATTAGATCTTCGTGGGGCATATAATTTACTCCGTATACGGCCCGGAGACGAATGGAAGACAGCTTTTAGATGCCGGTATGGACATTTTGAATATTTGGTGATGCCATTCGGACTCTGTAACGCTCCTGCTGCTTTTCAACATTTAGCCAACGACATTTTCAGGGATTTATTGGACCAATATGTGGTAATTTACCTTGATGACATCTTAATCTTTTCTGACTCCTTACAGGAACATCAGGAACATGTCAAGACCGTACTTAGACGTTTGAGAGATAATCATTTGTACATCAAACTCGAAAAGTGTGAGTTCCATTGTTCTGAAATTCAATTTTTAGGCTATGTTATCTCGCCTCAGGGATTGAATATGGAGTCCAGCAAGATCCAGGCAATCTTGGACTGGCCGGTACCAGGAAACATTAAGGAGGTACAACGATTCATTGGCTTTGCTAACTTTTATAGACGGTTTATCCGAAATTTTTCAGAAATTGTCCGTCCCATCACTCTCCTCACCAAGAAGGGGAAGAAGTTTGAATGGTCTTCGCAAGCTCAGGAAGCCTTTGATCGCCTGAAGGGTTGTTTTACCACGGCTCCAATTTTGATCATCGGATCCTGCACAGCCTTTTATCGTGGAGGTGGACGCGTCTGACTGTGCATTGGGAGCTATCCTCTCACAACGTTTCCGGAGACAAAGGTTTGCTGCACCCGTGTGCCTTCTTCTCTCGTAGGTTATCTTCTGCAGAATGAACTATGATGTGGCAGATAAGGAACTTTTGGCAATTATTTCTGCCTTTAAGGAATGGAGACACCATTTGCAGGGGGCTACTCAGCAGGTAGTAGTACTCACGGATCATCGCAATTTGGAATTCCTTAAGTCTGCCAGGTGTCTTTCTCCTCGACAAGCTAGGGAGTTTGTTCTTGAACCAGTTTAATTTTATTATTTCGTAACCGCCCAGGTTCACGTAATGGGAAAGCTGACGCATTATCCCGAATCCATACCCTGGATTCCGTGCCTGGGACCCCGTCGAAGACCATCTTGTCGGAGGCCAATTTCGTTGGAGTGCTCCGGAACCGGGACTTGTGGCAGGAGATCAAGCTGGCCTATGACGGTGACGTATTTCTTTGCAGCTCCACCTGACAATGTGAATCTTGTCCTTCGGAATGGTGTGTGGCTTAGAGATCGATGTATTTATGTCCCAGAGGCTGTAAGACTTCGAGTTCTCAAAATTGGTCCAACGACTCTAAATTGGCTGGTCATAGGGGGTACAGAAGACGCAGGAATTATTAACTCGCTTTTTTTGGTGGCCTACCTGCTTGAAGGATGTGAATGACTATGTCCGCTTTGTGAAGTTTGTGCCCGGTACAAGGTTCCTCGCGTTTCACCTACTGGTCTTCTTAAACCGCTACCTGTACCGTCTCGCCCTTGGGGGTCTATTTCGAGGACTTTATTGTGAGTTCCCACCTCTGGTGGTAAAAATACTATTTTGGTGGTAGTAGATCGTTTAACGAAAGCTGCTCATTTCATTCCGTGTGCTGGTCTCCCTCAGCTACAGAGACAGTAGATCTAGTTACAAACATTTTCCGGCTGCATGGGGTACCAGATGACATCATTTCTGACCGGGGAATACAATTTACCTCTAGATTTTGGAAAGGATTTTGTTCTGCGCTCCACATTAATGTTGCTTTGTCTTCTGCATCCATCCTCAGACCAACGGGCAGACCGAACGGACAAAC
The DNA here is from genome assembly GCA_033576555.1 of Oophaga sylvatica. Lineage (NCBI taxonomy): Eukaryota > Metazoa > Chordata > Amphibia > Anura > Dendrobatidae > Oophaga > Oophaga sylvatica. The sequence continues at coordinate 17,673,244 of JARQOD010000010.1, read as the reverse complement.
AAACCTTGGAGCAATATCTACGCTGTTACGTCAGTCATTTGCAGGACGATTGGCTGAAGCTACTTCCTCTAGCGAATTTTCGTACAACAACTCCCAAAGCAGTTCCACGAAGGTAACGCCTTTTTTGCCAACCTGGGTTATCATCCAAGTATTTGCCTAGGTCTCCGCGTTTACATTTCGGTACCAGCGGTTGAAGACAGAGTGACGGCGTGCAAACGTAATCTTGAAGTTTTGAAGGACTCCCTGACCACAGCACAGAGCGTTACAAGAAGTCGGCCGATAGATTCCGGAAACCACACCTATGTAAAAGGTAGGAGACTCAGTTTGGTGTCCACCAGAAATCAAAAAATTGGGTGTTCCTTCGCAGAAACTGGGACAGAAATCATCGGTCCATTCAAGATCACTGGGATTGTGAGCTCTGTTGCCTGTCGGTTTGAAGCTACCACGGACTTAAAGGTACACCCAGTATTTCATGTTTCCTTATTAAACCAGTCCTCCAACACGTTTCCGGGACGTATCGTACCTCCCCTCCACCAGTGTTGGTTGATGGCGAAAGAACAATTCGTGGACAGGATATTGTTAATTCGAGACTTCATAGAAACCGGCTTCAGTATCTATTAAGATGGCAAGTTACTCTCCTGAAAATGATTCTTGGGAACCAGTAAGTAACATCAAAGCCCTGAAGATTGCTCAGTTTCATCGGAGATACCCGGACAGGCCTGGTCCAGGACCGTCCGGAGGCCGTCTTTAGGGGGGGAGTAATGTCAAGTATTCCGGTTTCTAGGTAACTTTGTCAATGATTTTGCCCTTTGTTAAATGGAGTTTGCTGTTTTGTGTGCCCTACTTCCTGTTCGTTTGTTTAAAACCTGGCTCAGGTTGTTGGCTTCACTGCTGGAGTATTCTGCTTCTGTCCCCTGCACCCAGCTGCTTTGTTCCTCAAAGATCTTTTGTGTATTTACCAGGAAAGTGCATAACCTTATCTTCAGGTGTTTTCTCAGCCACAGCAGTTTCTACCCATGGCTCTGGACATTTCTGCATATGTTAAGTGCACAAAGTACTGTGTTTATCATAAACTGTTGACTTGGGAATTTAACCTTGGTTCACTCCATTTGATAAGAACTGTGTTTCTGATACTGTTGCTGTTTAACCCTTTGTGCATTACTCTGGTGAGAGCTGTTGGAACTGTTACGGAACCTTTACTGACATATGAACTTGTTGTTGGACTTCACTGAATTAAGCCACAACTGAGATTAACTTGTTCTGGACCTCCCTGTGTTTTTCTGCATACCTGATCTGACTCTTCACCACCAGCAGTGTGTAAATCCAGCCACGTTACCTGTGCATCAGACTTACTTGTGGTCACATTGTGGAGGACTCCGTGTAAGAACTTTACCACCCTCGCTATAGAGGTTCAAAGACTTATATATCCGGAATCATATAACTGGACTTGTGTATATATATATGGGACCTCATTGCATGTCACTACGGGTTGTTTGAATATTGTTTTGGGTGTTTTGCTGTTTCACAAATACAATTATTTTGCATTCAAAGAAACCCGTCTCTGATTGTTCATTGCCCCAACGCTATCAGAATCCTCGATTTCCTACAATAGTATTACAACAAACCTTGAAGGCTACAACTACAGATGGTGAACCCAAACGTTAAATTTGGAGTGCGTACCGAACACCTACTGTCTGGGAATGGACACCGAACACAGACTTTACCAGAAGTTGTGTTACTGTTCGGGTTTGTCAGGAGTATTCATCAGTGCCTCCTGCGCTGTAAATAAATAATTTTAAAAAAGAGAAATGACATGGGTTCCCCTGTGTTTTTGATAACCAGCCAACTAAGGCAGACAGCTGGAGGCTGGTATTCTCAGACTGGTAAGGGGCCATGGAATTGCCCCCCCACCTAGAATAGCAGCTCGCAGTGCCCAGAAAGCGCTCTATTAGATGTGCCAGTTCTGGCGCTTTGACCGAGTCTTCCCACTTGACCTATAGTGGTGGCAAGTGGGGTTCATATTTGTGAGGTGATGTCACCTTTATATTTCAGTGACTCAAGCCCACAAATATGAACCCCATTTGCCACCGCTATAGGGCAAGTGGGAAAGCGGTCAAGACGCCTATTCATTACTATCGGTGTAGATATATGGTAAATAAAGACACAGCATAATAAAGAATTTTATTTAAAATAAAACAAACACACACTTACTTTTTATTAAAATAGCAACACAGTTTCCTCATCGCCTAATTCCACTGACGCCCTCATCTCCTTATAAAGCAAAAATAAAAAACAACCATATCCTTCATCGTCCATCATTCTGTCCCATGCTGTAATCCATGTTCTGGGGGATAAAAGTTTTCAACCTGGATGACCCACTGTCCAGGCGAAGAACCACTGGTGAAAGAGCTATTGCAAGCTCAGCATCAGTGACTAAGCGGTGACATCATTGAGATACTGCCGGTCACTGAGGCTGTTTCCAGCTGGTGAACTCCGTGACCTCGGAAGACCCCGCTAGCACATGAGAAAAAGTCCAGGCTAATGACACGTTCAGGAATTTTTGCAGAATATTACTGACAAAAACTGACATTTTCCGCGGTAAAAACGCGCATTTTTTGTGTGGATTTGCGCATTTTTACAGCGTTTTTCCTGACTTT
>JARQOD010000010.1:17605018-17670487 GCA_033576555.1 Oophaga sylvatica | reverse complement strand
AAAAGCCCCCGAAGGGGACCCAGAAGGCCCCCAAAGAAGTGCAGGACAAAATGCAAAATATAGTACAAAAACAAAAAGAAGAAAATGTCTTCTCTGTTAGCAGGAGATGCAGACACGACACAGCAGGCTACAAGGGAAACAGGAATGAAGGATTCAGACCAGAACAATTGATCACCGGCAACCCTGATGGGAAGGTGACTCCCTTATATAAGACCAGTCAGTAACACCTGATTCCCAGTCCTCACAATCTTCACTGAACAGACCAGTACCGCTTGTAACCACCAGAGGGAGTCTCTGCTCAGAACTCATCTCAAACCCATTCACAACAGTACCCCCCCTTGAGGAGGGTCACCGAACCCTCATTTGAGCAACCAGGTCGGTCAGGATGAGTTCTATGATACGCACGGATGAGTCTCCTAGCATGGATGTCCGAAGCGAACACCCAAGAATTGTCTTCCTGACCATAACCTCTCCACTTAACCAAATACTGGAGTTTCCGTCTAGAAAAACGAGAATCTAATATTTTCTCAACCACATACTCCAGATTGCCCTCAACCAAAACAGGGTCAGGAGGCACAGCAGCAGGAACCACTGGCTCAACAAACCTCTTCAACAAGGACTTGTGGAACACGTTATGGATCTTAAATGTCCCTGGAAGAAGCAAACGAAAAGAAACAGGATTAAGAATCTCAATGATCTTATAAGGTCCAATGAACCTAGGCTTAAATTTAGGAGATGCTACTCTCATAGGAATATTCTTTGAGGACAACCAGACCAAGTCCCCCACTTTAAACCGAGACCATCAGTCCTATGCCGGTTAGCAAACCGCTGGGCCTTCTCCTGAGAGAGGGACAACCTCTCCACTACCTGGTCCCAAATCTGTTGCATACGCTCCACAACAGAGTCAACACCTGGACAGACAGAAGCCTCCGTCTGTCCTGAAGAAAATCGAGGGTGAAACCCAAATTACAGAAAAACGGAGACATCAAAGTGGCAGAGCTAGCCCTATTATTAAGAGCAAACTCAGCCAAAGGTAAAAAAGAGACCCAGTCATCCTGATCAGCAGACACAAAGCATCTAAGATAAGTCTCCAATGTCTGGTTTGTTCTCTCAGTTTGACCATTGGTCTGAGGATGAAATGCCGAGGAGAAAGACAATTGAACACCCAGTTTAGAACAAAAAGTCCTCCAAAATCTGGAAACAAACTGGACTCCTCTGTCAGACACAATGTTCTCAGGAATGCCGTGTAAACGAGCCACGTGCTGAAGGAACAACGGCACCAATTCAGAGGAGGAAGGCAACTTAGGTAATGGCACAAGATGTATCATTTTGGAAAACCTATCACAAATTACCCAGATGGTGGTCATTCTCTGAGAAACAGGAAGGTCGGAAATGAAATCCATAGAGATATGGGTCCATGGTCTCTTGGGCACAGGCAATGGCATCAACAAACCACTAGAGCGAGAGCAAGGCTTGGAGCGAGAGCAAGTCCCGCAGGACTGCACAAATTCCCTGACATCACGAGACAAGGTAGGCCACCAAAAGGACCGACTAACCAAGTCTCTGGTACCAAAAATTCCGGGATGCCCAGCCAATGCGGAACAATGAATCTCAGACATCACACTCTTTTTCCACTGGTCCGGGACAAACAATTTTCCAACAGGGCACACTCGGGCCTATCCTCCTGACACCCCTCCAGAGCAAGTCTCAAATTGGGCGAGATGGCGGAAAGAACTACACCCTCTTTCAAAATAACAGAAGGATCAGATAACTCAGGAGAGTCCGCAAGGAAACTCCTCGAGAGGGCATCCGCCTTAACATTCTTAGTGCCAGGAAGAAAGGAAACCACAAAATTAAAACGTGTGAAAAACAAGGCCCACCTGGCCTGTCTAGGATTGAGTCGCTTGGCAGATTCCAGATAGACCAGATTCTTATGGTCCGTAAGGACCACCACCTGATGTTTGGCTCCCTCCAGCCAATGTCTCCACTCTTCAAAAGCCCACTTCATGGCCAATAACTCCCGATTACCCACGTCATAATTACGTTCAGTAGGAGAAAATTTTCGAGAGAAAAAGGCACAAGGGTTACTTTTAGAGGTCTCTGGATCTTTTTGGGACAAAACGGCACCTGCCCCAATTTCAGAGGCATCAACCTCCACCTGAAATGGCAGAGAAACATCAGGCTGCCGTAGAACAGGAGCAGAAGTGAATCTCTGCTTAAGTTCCTGAAACGCAGAGACTGCCTCAGGAGGCCAATTCACCACATCAGAACCCTTTCTGGTCAAATCAGTTAATGGTTTAACAATAACCGAGAAATTACCAATAAATTTACGATAAAAATTGGCAAAACCCAAAAATCTCTGAAGAGCCTTTAATGAAGTAGGTTGGACCCAATCACAGATGGCCTGAACCTTGACCGGGTCCATTTCAATAACAGATGGGGACAAAATGAATCCCAGAAATGAGATCCTCTGTACGCCAAAAAGACACTTTGATCCCTTCACATACAGAGCATTCTCTCTCAAAATCTGGAACACAGTTCGAACATGTTTCACATGAGAGTCCCAGTCATTAGAAAAAATCAAGATATCATCCAAATAAACAATCAGAAATTTGTCCACAAAATCCCTGAAAACGTCATTCATGAAGGACTGGAAGACGGAAGGAGCATTAGTGAGCCCAAAGGGCATCACTAGGTACTCAAAATGCCCTTCAGGGGTATTGAATGCCGTCTTCCATTCATCCCCGTGCTTAATGCGAATAAGGTTATACGCCCCCCTGAGGTCAAGCTTGGTAAACCAAGTAGCGTTTTTCACCCTGGAAAACAGGTCAGAAATCAAGGGTAACGGTATTGATATTTCACAGTAATATTGTTCAAGAGACGATAATCAATACACGGCCTTAATGAACCATCTTTTTTGGCCACAAAGAAAAAACCGGCACCTAAGGGTGAAGAGGATGGTCTGATATGACCCTTCTCCAATGATTCCTTGATATAAGACCGCATAGCGTCATGTTCAGGTACAGACAAGTTAAAAAGGCGACCTTTAGGGAATTTACTACCCGGCACTAATTCAATAGCGCAGTCATAGCTCCTATGGGAGGCAAGGATGCAGATTTACTTTCGCTAAACACATCAGAAAAATCAATCAAAAGTCAGGAACATCCTGAGCCTGGGGGAGGCAGAAAAAACAGGAGTGTTGGTATTAACACATTGGCAGCCCCAACTGGTTACAGACACAGATTTCCAATCCAAAACAGGATTATGAGACTGCAACCAAGGGAAGCCCAGTACGATAATGTCATGCAGATTATACAGAACCAAAAATTTGCAGCACTCCTGGTGATCAGGTTCAACCCTCATTATCACCTGAGTAGAAAACTGGGTTTATTCTCAGCCAAAGGGGTAGAATCGATCCCCAGTAGGGGAATAGACTTCTGTAGGGGTATCAAGGAAACCCACAACGTTTAGCAAAATCATAATCCATCAGGTTAATAGCTGCTCCAGAATCAACGAAAGCCTGAGCAGAAAATGAGGACAGAGAGCATATCAGAGTGACAGTTAATAAAAACTTAGTTTCAACACTACCCAAGACAACTGAGCGTGCAAAACGTCTTCCCCGCTTAGGGCAGACTGAAATAGCATGAGAGGCATCACCACAGTAGAAACATAACCCATTGCGCTTTCGAAACTCATGACGCTGTGCCCCAGACACCACTCTATCACACTGCATGGGTTCAGAAGCTGGTTCACAAGACAACACCATTCCACGCATACTTCTCCGCTCACGCAAACGTCTGTCAATTTGAATCGCTAATGACATAGAATCATTGAGACCAGAGGGGACAGGGAATCCCACCATAACATCCTTTACATTATCTGACAGACCCTTCCGGAAAAGGGCTGCCAAAGCGTCGTCATTCCATTTGGTCAGGACTGCCCACCTACGGAATCTCTGACAGTATAACTCAGCGTCATAAGGCCCCTGATTTAATGCCAACAAGGCTTTTTCAGCTTGATCAGTGACATTAGGCTCATCGTACAATAACCCCAAAGCCTGAAAAAATGCATCAACATCACTCAAAACAGGATCCCCAGGTGTCAGGGAAAAAGCCCAATCCTGAGGATCGCCGCGCAGGAGAGAGATGATAATTTGAACCTGCTGCGCTGCGTTCCCTGAGGACTTAGATTTTAAGGCAAAAAACAATTTACAATTATTTTTGAAATTCTGAAACTTAGCTCGATCCCCCAAAAACAAATCTGGCATGGGGATCCTGGGTTCCACAACAGGCAACCTAGCAAGATATGCAGCAATACTCTGAACCTCAGTGGCAAGCTGATCCACACGGCCAGACAACCGTGCAAACTCCATTGAGAGAAAAGATCCTCCCCAGCACCCAGAAATACAGAGGGAAAAAAAAAATGCAACAAATAGAAAAATATCTCTGACAACTCTGACAACCTTTTTTCTTTCACAATATTTTTTCCCTTCTGTGAGTACCATACAATTTTCAATTTTTGGGCCGGTGATACTGTTATGTTTCGGTAGCTGAGGAGTGCAGGTAAAAAAGGCAATACACCAGAGCAGTTGGAATCTATGAGATTGCAGTACCCTGACTAACCACCACAACTAGAGGCAGCCGTGGAGCGTTCCTACGTTGGTCCTAGACGCCTCGTCACAGCCTGAGAAACTAACTACACCTAAAGATAGAAATAGGAAAGCTATCTGCCCCGGAGCAGAACCCCAAAGATAATAGAAAGCCCCCAAACAAGTAATGGCGGTTAAACAAGAAGAAATACTGACACAGAAAGAAAATAGTATGAGCAAACGCTGGGCCCAAACTAACTAAATAGAAAAGGATAGGAAGGGTACTTACTGCAATCCCAGAAAACCCTGAAAAGCACCAACTCTACTAATTTCAAAATCACCTGAGATCACACGACCTCTACCACCTAAATTAGTTCTCTGGTGTAACAAAATCAAAACAGCAGCCACTGAAAAAACTGGAAAAAGCAAAAGTACAAACATCAGTGGCTGAACTAAACTGAGAGGGCAAAAGCCCCCGAAGGGGACCCAGAAGGCCCCCAAAGAAGTGCAGGACAAAATGCAAAAATATAGTACAAAAACAAAAAGAAGAAAATGTCTTATCTGTTAGCAGGAGATGCAGACACGACACAGCAGGCTACAAGGGAAACAGGAATGAAGGATTCAGACCAGAACAATTGATCACCGGCAACCCTGATGGGAAGGTGACTCCCTTATATAAGACCAGTCAGTAACACCTGATTCCCAGTCCTCACAATCTTCACTGAACAGACCAGTACCGCTTGTAACCACCAGAGGGAGTCTCTGCTCAGAACTCATCTCAAACCCATTCACAACACCTACCCAAATGTGTCAGAGTTTCTGGTCAAGGTACGTCGTGTCAGTGCCCATTTCCACAAGTCGGCTATAGCTGCAAGTGCAGCTCACCAACTAATGTGCAACGTCATTATACACTGGAACTCCACACTGCACATGCTGGCAATGCTTTGCGAGCAGCAGAGGCCAATTGTCGAATACCAGCTCCAACATGCCTGTCGGTATTCTGGGCAGCCTCCGTACATAACAACCGAAGAGTGGGCATGGATGTCTGACATTTGTGCAGTTCTCCAAGACTTTGAGGACTCCACAAAGATGGCGAGTGGCGATGACGCCATAATCAGTGCAACAATCTCGCTTCTGTGCCTACTTAAATAGTCGCTGCTCAAAATTAAAGCTGAAGCTTTGCGTGCATTCCAGGTGAAGATGGAGTAAGACATGAAACAGGGAGATACTACCCAGCCCATCCTCATCTCATCTACTCAGCGCAGATTGGTAATAATGAGGAGGTAGAGACTGAGGAGTAGGAGAAGGAACAGGAGCTGGTTGCTAGCACAACAGAGGCTAGTACCCACACAAGCTTCGTCCAGTCCTTCCTAACTGTAATGGTTGAGGAGGGGAATGAGGAGGAAGAGATGGAGGAGGAGATGGAGAGTAGTCATCCTGATGGAGACAGGGAAGTGTTGACTATAGGGAGCTTGGCACATATGGCAGACTTTATGTACCACTGCCTTTCAGATGACCCTTGCGTCATTTTAATCTTGGCCAAAAAAGAGTACTGACTGTTCATTCTGCTAGACCCACGCTACAAGGAAAACCTGCATCTCTCCTTCCTGAGGTAGAGAGGTCTTCTAAAATTGTGCTATACCAGAAGATCTTTGTAGAATATATGTTGAAAACATTTCCATCAGACAACGCTAGCAGCAGGGGGCAAGCTTCCTTGCCCAACCAAGAAGAAGGTGAGTGAGACACCAGGTACAACAGAGGCAGGGGTACACTGTCAAAGACCTGGGCCAATTTCATGACACCCTCCCAGCATCCAGGCCCTGATGATCGGGTATTTTTGACAAGGAGGGAAACGTTTTTAAAGATGGTCAAGCAATATCTGGTCGACAAAATCAGCGTACTCCCTAATTCCACTGCAACCTTCTACTATTGGATCTCAAAGTGCCTAGGAAGTACTGTGCTGCCTTGCCGCTAGCATCTTGTCTGAGTGGGTTTTTAGTGCCTCGGGGGTCATAACAGACATGCGCTTTTGTCTGTCAACAGAAAATGATGACAGGTTCACGCTGATAAAAATGAACAAAGCCTGGTTTAGTCCAGACTTTTTCACACCACCAGATGACAGCAGCTTATAAACGTGTTTTAAACTTCAATATATGAATGAGGCTTGCCAGTTGTTGCCTTCAGGGGTCTATGGATTACTGGATGACCCTCCTTATAATTGTAGAAGTACATCAACAACACTGTTAGTTTTTTTTTTATGAGGCACACCACTTGGTGCCTTCAAGGTTGTATGGATGACCCTGCTTTTAATTTTTGGCAGGTTTGCACTGTGTGCAGAGCTTTTATGAGTGTGGGAGTATCACAACTATACATTGTTTGCAATATTTGAATGAGGCTTTACAGTTTGTGCCTTCAAGTGTGTATAAATGTCCCTGCTAGTAATTTTTGGCAGACTTTGCACTTAGTGCATAGAATTTATGAGTCTCGGAGTACCACAACATGACAATTTGAACATAATGTGTATGAGGCCCTCTTTTATGTCTAATACAGGGTGTATCTGAGTCCCTCTTCCATCTAATTTTTGCTTCCTTTATAAATTGCACTGAAATTTCCAATTTTTAACAAAAAAATAAAAATAATAAAATAATTTTATTAAAAATTAATAATAAAAAAAAGTTTGGTTTACTTTATTTATTATTTTTAATATCGTTTTTACATTTGCCTCATACACAAGTCATTATACAGGAAAGAATATTTTATTATCAGTACTTCCATCTAATTTTTGGCAGTTCTTGCTTTCTTCATAGATTTCGCTGAAATTTCAAATTTTTTAATTAAAAAAGATAACATCATATACAAGTCACAATACAGGAAAGAATGTTTCTTAACTTTTTTTCTGTAAACTCCAATTTCTCTTTGATTTTGAATATTTTATTGTCAGTCCCTAAAGTGAAGTAAAAGTGTGACACTATTGTTCTCAGCAGTGTTACGGGAGTCAAAGATGCTTCCAAGGGTCTTCCCCATGCTGTTCTCCTTCCATTCAGCACTTTTTTCATTCATTTTAACATTCTCACCGCCCCTAGACCTACTTGTAGAGTCTGCTAGAAAAACGCTTGGAATTCCCATTATACTCGTTACTTGAAACAAGCATCCAAGCATTTTAGTGCTCACTCATCTCTAAGTGTAAAGTATAGATTCTATCCCAGTGGCAGGGCTGGCGTCAGCACCCAGCGCACCCGAGCAAGTGCCGGGGCCCTCAGCAGGCAGGGGGGCTCACTCACTGTCGGGGACAGTGGCACACTATTGAGACCTGGTGCCAGAACCTATGAGTGGGCCCCCTACTTGCCCAGGGCCCTGGTACTTGCAATACTTACCTCTCTCTATTCCTCTGCTGCGGCATCTTCTCCATATCCTGACTCTGTGACATGTCAGGTCAGAGGGTCGGATGACTGGAGCATTATATGGGACCCTACATATACTGGAGCATTATATGGGGCCCAGCATATACGGGAGCAATATATGGGATCCATCATATACTGGAGCATTATATGTGTCACATCATATACTGAACGGAGCATTATATGGGTCCCATTATACATGGAGCAATACAGTATATAGGGCCCATCATATGCTGTATGATGCATTATATGGGGCCCATTATTTATGGACCAATATATGGGTCCCATTATATATGGAGCAATATATGGTGTTAGGGTTCGAGTTCCCGCTGCTGCACAAGGGGAGTCTCGAACCAGTCCCGCTGCGGTCCCCATCCATCTCTGGCCGCTCAGCAAAGACGTCGGTCCCAGCGTCTCGCCCGGTCTAATACTGTGCAGAGACTTGCTGCTGCCTCTTCAGGTTCTGCTATTGTAGCCAGTACTGGTCAGCGGCGAGCAGACGTCTTTAGGACTAAGTCCTTTGTTGCTTCATCTGAGCGTGCCCTGAGCAAGATCTCCCATTGGAGATCAGGGGTCACATGCTCAGATACAGCTGTCACTCCTATTGGTCCTTCAGGAAGGTCCTGTGGCTGTTGATGTTCTGAAGCAGCTTCCCATTGGTCCTTCCTGGAAGGTCTTTTTCTCGTGGCTGCTATAAAAGGCTGTCCTCACCGCACGGCCGTGCGCTAGTATCAAATCTGTTATGTGCTTGCGCCAGTGAGGTCATGTATGCATGTGGTTAGGTCTGGCTGAAATAAGCCCCTAGAATACCGGCACCTCCGGTGAGGAGATTGTATGCACATGTTCAGGGCTCGGCTGAAAACGCCATTAGAATACCGGCTACTCCGGTGAGGAGATTACTGCTTGGGTTCTGTTTGCATGACCACAGACTGCAATCTGCTTAGCAGTCATCTGTGTTCCCTGTGAGTCTAACAGGACACAGTCTTTGTTACAGCGGCTCTGTGAGTTAACAGAGACCGCTTATTCCACCATATAATGCTACGGCGTTTACATCTGCGACTCTGCGGGATAACAGAGTTCACTCATACTGCCTATTTACGCCATCTTACTAGCAGCAGGCTCTGCCTGCACGGTGGACCCCGGGCTGCGAACGCACCTCTCCTTAATATCTATTAGGTGCGTTCCGCAGGCCCTTAACATATGGGACCCATTATAAACTGTATGGAACGTTATATGGGGCCCATTATGAATGGAGCAATATATGGGGCTCATTATTCTGTATGGAGCAATATATGGGATTCATTATTCTGTAAGGAGCAATATATGGGGCTCATTATAATGCGTGGACCAATATATGCGGTCCATTATTCTGTATGGAGCAATATATAGGGTCCATTATACTGTATATGGCATTATTAGTTTTAGGGTGAAATAGCTCTATATGTTCAAAATCCTGTACAGCCATATTTTCTTTATGATGGTTTTTATGCAAAAACCTCTATATTTTCATATGAAATCAGAAACTTTTATAGGTAGAATTAAGGCCTCATGCTTTTCTAGGGTACTTTATTATGGTTCCATGCATAAACAGAGCCATGAGACAGCCATATGCAAGAGGCCTAAGTCTAATTAAATGTATATGTGTAATACCCACCTTTCCCTGACCACCTCTGTCATACCTTTTTGTTTCACCTCTTGTTTCAAATGAGTTAAGAGGGAACGTTATTTCTCCAAAGCAAAGCTTTTGATCATCACAATACACTCTAAAATCAACTTGATCACATCTGTTTCCACTGAGTGGCTCCAAGAAAACAGAATCTGCCTAAATATGCTTTAGATAATAATAAAAAAAAAGTTCACAAGGTTAGATATTCAGCTAGATATGCAGCGATGCCACTATTATGGTGTAACGGGGCACAAGGTAAAAAGGCCAGAAGATTAATCAACCTGGTCTTTAATGTTAAGTACCTAGGATCCATATCAACTTGACACTGTTTTTATTAGGTGTTTAGAAGAAAAAAAAGTAATTTAACCAAGATGCTAATGGCCCCTCGGAATACAAACATCTATTCCGAGTGTGACCCTGCCGTTTTATTTTGTGTCACAAACCCCACATTTATCGCCGTTGTTAATAGCATCTAAACCAGAAAATGGCACATTTGTGCGCCGTATAACGGATGACTCAACAATGGAAAGTTTGTAAAAAAAGGAAAAATTATTTAACTAAAGAAAATGGCTTTAATCTACGCGACAAGTTCGACTTTAAACCATTTTGTCACACCGTGACCGAAACTTTAATTTGTTCCTAAGTGAAACCACTTGCACCTAACTGCTTTCTAAATCTGGCTTTCCCCCTTGCAAGGAGGCAAATATAGTCAAATCTCCTTTATTACTTCTTATTAGAGGGTAACCTAATACCTTTTGACAAGCTGAGCGGTTGTAACAGGCGGCTGTTAATACCTCCACATGTCTTGTTTAGAATGAAAACATCCATGAGAACGAGCCATGGTGCTGTTTCTTAGAAGAGTCCATGCTAAGTATCCCATTCTATTCACAGCTAATTTAGCACAGGAATTCCCCAACGTCTCTTGCCATACTAAACACCAGTTCGTTAGATGCAATATCCGACTTTACATGTTGTATCACAGAAGCAGTCGCACTTAAAAAGTAATTAAACTTTAAAACAAACATCTCCAACCTTTAGTAACGTTCGCATTTTTTTGCGCGTGTTGATTTGCTTCTCCTCGTTTGACAATGCCATGAACTTCCAGAGGACAATTTAGGGAAAATAACAACCTCCATACATCTCCCGGCACTTACGGCCTCTATCTTACCAAGCCGATCATCCTGTTTGCATTAGAAAACTAAATAGTTGAGGTAATGTGTGCCCAGTGGGAATTAGGCTTGCAGATCTTTTTACAAACGAGTAATGTGGTAAGACTATCTGTCCAATGGGGTGTCTTATTGATATACCCCAGGCCTGTCTGCTTGTCACAGCTGTCGGTTCAACCACTTGCACTTACACTGCAGCGCTTTCATTACGAAAATAGAATTTGGTGTCCTACGAGCGGTTACATTACTAATGCTAAATATTTAATTCCCGAGGGCTCTAATTATGGTTGAGCACTGGCAACATGGGTTCTGCTTCTTAATAACAACTGTAAAAGCTATTTGAGCATTTTTCAATTAATTAGATACATAGGATACCAGTAACCCCTTTGTCAGTCTGCCCTCCAGGACCTTGGCTAATTTGCGTGGAGTAGAACGTTTGTGAAATGAAGTGTTGTGTTCATCCGGTAAAGCACAATCTGTACGTGATGGTCTGCGCTCGTAGCTCCAGTGCCACTGCTCTCATAATTCTTCAAGCAACGAAATGATCTGATTTTTAGGTAATTAGATAAATGCGAGGGGAGGAATACAAATGTGGAAGAGCTTTTGCAAGAAGAAGTAGCTTCAAATCAAGTCGCCTATTCACGGTCATGTTGTCTTCTTCAACCGAATTGTTATTAAAAGTATCTAAGGACCATGTGTCAATCCATGTAGCAGAACTTGGCCTTCCAAAAAAAGATGTTCCTTCAAGTGGTTCCCAGGTTTAGAAGTTAGAAACCCATTTTATATACCCTTCTAATTATTTCTGAGCTGTGAGGGGTTTACTCACGATGAAACGATATCCGGCAATCTGTAAGTGAACTAAAATCTTTAAAAGTTTATTTCAGGAACCTAAATATAGACAGAACAGCTTAGTCAGAAAAACCAACACTTTCCGAACAGTGAGTCTCAACTAAAAATTCAGAGAAGCAGCACTCGCCACCAATTTCAGTAAACAAACTTGTGAGCCAGAAGAAGCGTGGACTCATGCGAAACAGCATTTCACTCATGTCTCTATCTGAAATCCTGTGCCAAAATAGAGTGCATTTTACTGAAATTGCCAGTGGTGAGCACTGCTTTTCTTGCTCTCATCTGAATTTTTAGGATCTTTCAAAAGTATCAAGCCAATAAGGATAGAGAAGCTCAGATTATTGTTCAGCACATTACTCACACATTATTGGGCCAACCTCCTCTGTGACTGCAAATAGGACGGCACAATTCAGAATTTCACTATGTGGCCATATGATTTCTTTGTACACCCCTGTCATTAACAACTAGAATAAAGTGTGCCTGTCTTTTCATGTAACTCTTCAAAATAGGCTGTTGAGTTTGTACATGAAGAATAACACTGTTTATGGCCATTGTAGGACTTGTATTCTGAGTTTTTACCATTTTTTCCTTTGCAGGCTCTATCTATAATTTTCAAGTGTCTCTGAGCTAGTGCATCTTCTATACATTGCACACATTGAGAGCGATTTCTACTCTTGTTTCTCTCAGAAACACACAGACAGGAGTAGCAGCCACATGTAGGACAATATGCAGCATCATCGAAGATTTTACATAGCAGTAATAAGCAGTGTAACTGTGAATCCAGCACTGAAGTGATATACAGTGACTTGCAAAAGTACCCATCCACTTTAAATTTTTCAAGTTTAGCTACCTTACAACCTCAAATTTCAGTTTTTTTGAGGTTTTGCACCAGTTCATGTAAAGAACATGTCTATTTTGCTAAATTATTATTATATTATTATTTACACTAGCTTGGCCCGTGCAAAATTTTCTCATATTGGTTGTTGGGGGCGCAGGCAATTTCAGAAAAAGTAAGCTGGTCAAATGTAAATGTATTTCATGAGATGATGAACACAGACAGGTATTTATATATGTAGATTGGTAATACAATAAATTGGTTTGATAAGTAGAGGCCAAAAAATGTCTTCCGGTTGAGGTGCCACCTGCAGGTCATTGTGTCTTACTGCAGGTTTATGAAGATAAATGTTTAAACTGTATTTAGTGATAGAATCGTGAATGTGTGGTTTGTTTGGCTCTTTTCTCGCTGAAGGGAGCAAGTTTACCTTTCAAATGGTGTATCATTTGTGTGTGTGGGGAGAAGTAATCAGCGAAAAAGCAGTGCATGTTTACAAATGTGTTCGCATATGTGACTCACCTGCAGTGAAGTGTGCAAACCTCCAATGTGTGTGAAATAGGCTGGGCAAGTACTTGGGCAAGCTGGAAAGACCCCAAGGCAAATGTTTGGATTTGTTTGTGATGTCTGTAAGCAGCTTTGTGGTAGTGAGATTTGGGGTAGTGTGCTGCCACCTGCAGGTCATTTGACCTTTCAAATGGTGTATCATTTGTTTGTGTGGGTGGAGTATGAACGGAGCAAGTGTGCAATTCAATAGGCAGTGCATGGTACAAGTGTGTTTGCATATGTGTCTCACCTGCAGTGAAGTGTGCAATCCTTCAATTTCGCTAAAATAGGCTGGGCAAGCAGTTCGGGAAGCTGGAAAGCCCCCAAGGCAAATGTTTGGATTTGTTTGTGATGTCTGTAAGCAGCTTTGTGGTAGTGTGCTCTGGGGTACTGTGGTGCCACCTGCAGGTCATTTTTCCTTACTGCAGGTTTATGAAAATTAATGTTTAAACTGTTTTTTGGATCAAATCGTGGATGTGTGGTTAGTTCGGCTATTTTCTTGCTGAAGGGGCAATTTTACCTTTCAAATGGTGTATCATTTGTGTGTGTGGGTGCAGTATGGACGGAGATACAAAGTAATCACCGAAAAAAGTGTTTAGAAATAATAGAATAGATTCATTTGTTCATTTTCATAGATTTTTGATTTATTATTACTTTTGTCAGATTCAAGTTATTTCTGTCACCATTGTGGGTTTTTCTGTCATTAACCCCTTTACTCCTGAGGGTGGTTTGCATGTTAATGACTGGGCCAATTTTTACAATTCTGACCACTGTCCATTTATGAGGTTATAACTCTGGAACGCTTCAACGGATCTTGGCAATTCTGAGATCGTTTTCTTATGACATATTGTACTTCATAATAGTGGTAAAATTTCTTTGATATATCTTGCATTTATTCATGAAAAAATGGAAATATGGCAAAAATTTAGAAAATTTCGCAATTTTCAAACTTTCAATTTTTATGCCATTAAACAGAGAGATATGTCACACAAAATGGTAATTAAGTAACATTTTCCACATGTCTTCTTTACATCAGCACAATTTTGGAAACATTTTTTTTTGTTAGGAAGTTATAAGGGTTAAAAGTTGACCAGCGATTTCTCATTTTTACAACAAAATTTACAAAACCATTTTTTTAGGGACCACCTGACATTTGAAGTCTCTTTGAGGGGTCTATATGCCAGAAAATACCCAAAAGTGACACCATTCTAAAAACTGCACCCCTCAAGGTACTCAAAACCACATTCAAGAAGTTTATTAACCCTTCAAGTGCTTCACAGGAATTTTTGGCATGTGGAAGAAAAAAATGAACATTTAACTTTTTAGTCACAAAAATATATCTTTTACAAACAATTTCTCTATTTTCACAAGGGTAAAAGGAGAAAATTTACAGAAAAAGTTGCTGTGAAATTTCTCCTGAGTACGCCGATATGTGGGGGAAAACCACTGTTTGGGCACATGGCAGAGCTCATTAGTGAAGTAGCACCATTTGACTTCTTCAACGCAGAATTGGCTGGAATTGAGATCAGATGCCATGTCACATTTGGAGAGCCCCTGATGTGCCTAAACAGCGGAAACCCCCCAATTCTAACTCCAACCCTAACCGCAACACACCCCTAACCCTAGTCCCAACCCTAACCACAAACCTAACCCTAATTCTAATCCAACCTTAACCCTAACCCTAACTTTAGCCGCAACCCTAACCCTAATGGGAAAATGGAAATAAATACATTTTTTTATTTTATTATTTTTCCCTAACTAAGGGGGTGATAAAGGGGGGTTTGATTTACTATTTATAGCGGTTTTTATGTTGGCAGCTGTCACGCTAAAAGACGCTTTTTATTGCAAAAAATAGTTTTTGCATCACCATATTTTGAGAGCTATAATTTTTCCATATTTTGGCCCACAGAGTCCTGTGAGGTCTTGTTTTTTGCAGGACAAGCTGAAATTTTTATTGGTACCATTTTCGGGCACATGACATTTTTTGATCACTTTTTATTCCGATTTTTGGGAGGCAGAATAAACAAAAACCAGCAAATTATGAATTTCTTTTGGAGGGCCTTTACACCGTTCCACGTGCGGTAAAATTGATAAGGCAATTTTATTCTTTGGGTCAGTACGATTACAGCGATACCTCATTTATATCTTTTTTTAATGTTTTGGCACTTTTATACAATAAAAACAATTTTATAGAAAAAATAATTATTTTTGCATCTCTTCATTCTGCGAGCTATAACTTTTTTATTTTTCGCTGATGATGCTGTATGGTGGCTTATTTTTGTGGGATAAGATGATGTTTTCAGAGGTACCATATTTATTTATATGTTTTTTTTGATTGCGTGTTATTCCACTTTTTGCTCAGCAGTATGATGATAAAGGATTGTTTTTTGCCTTTTTTTAATGGTGTTCACTAAAGGGGTTAACTAATGTGACAGTTTTGTAGGGTGGGTCGTTACGGACGCGGCAATACCAAATATGTTTACTTTTATTGTTTAGATTTTTTAATTAAAATATTTATTGCTGGAATAAATATTGATTTTTTAATTATAATTTTTTACTATTTTTTAAAATATTTTACAATTATTTTACATTTTTTTTTTATTTAATTCTTAGTTTTACACTTTGTCCCACTATGGGACACTCATTTTGGGCAGGCTGATCGCTTCTATAGCATGCAGATTTGCATGCTATAGAAGCTGTCAGCGCTGCAGCTCCTATAGCACTGACCTGAGAGACTTCCTGGTTATCAATGCGCATGACAGGAAGTCCCTCAGGCCTGGAGACCCGCATGTCGTCGTAACGACATAGGGTCTCCATGGCAGCGATCGGGACCAATACCGCGGGGTCTCCGATCCAAAAGCAAAGGGGCTGTCAGACCCTCTGCAGCTGCCAGAACACTGCGATCATATTTAATCGCAGTGTGCTGGGGTTAAAGTACCAGGAGTGAGGTGTCGACTGTGAAAATCAGCTGACACCCGGCTGCAATCGGTCACGCTCCCCCCATGAGCACGGCCGATCGACTATGACATACTATCCCATCACTGGGACATAAGGCCCAGGTCACATGGACGGAATAGTATGTCAAATGGTAGAAAGGGGTTAAATGAGGGGTACCAACAAATTTGACCATGTGTGTATATGTAACACCTCCTTGAGCCATCTCTGTGGGCAGATTGTGCAGTAGTCCTCACCTCAATATAGCACAGAGTCTCCACCTGAATCTTGCTGGGAGCTGTAGTGGGATGCAGGAGGGTCTTCCTCTTCTGCCAGGGGTTGACTCGGGAAACCCCTGTCCACCCTCCGTATACACCCACAAGAGATGAGGTTGAAACAATTGACAGGCTTATTTATGAAATGGGTAAATGGTGAATATGGTAAAGGAAATAGCAAGTAACAGTAAAACAAACAGTATTACACAATCTACAAGTACACAAACAATATAAGGCTTTGCAGTTACCCTGAACGTTAGACATGAAACTTCCCTTAAAATCACAACAAGCACACTCCTAACTAGTTTGTCTTAAGCTATAAATGGCTGCAGCAATGGGAAATAGCAAAGTTCATTGTTGGGGCCTGGTTGCCGAGGGTGATGGCGCGCTTGAAGATTTCGTTGGTGCACATAATGCCATAGCAACAAGATCTCCTTCACAGCAGGTCCTATTATAAATCCAGGCCTGTTGAACCACAAGTCCCTGTAATGATCCCTTATAGGTAGCTCTTATAATCTTGTCCACCAGTAGAATCACAAGTCTCCGCAAACTACTTATTCTTTGATGTGGCAGTTCTGCAATTAGACAGGGTTCCAGCCTGGGGCTTCAGGATTCAATTTCTTAAGGATAGAAGGCAGAGTTCTTCTCCTTTCTGCAAAACCAAGACGAGGTCGAATAATCTGGCTGGTATGTAGTTGTGGTGCAGCTCCAAGGCTCACAGTTCTCTCACATTGAGTTGCAGAACTATCAGTCCACACACTGTGTTTTCCCTCTAGACCACTGCTGTAACCGTTTTGCGGTTAGTGGTATTTGTTCCTTAAATTCAATTGCATAATTTTACTGATTCATTGTATTTGCGTAATTGTAATTTTTTGCACATGATGAGTAATGGTTTCTTTTTTTAAAATCTGTCCTTTCACATTGGTAGTTATACTCTATGACTAGGGGTGCAGTCAGCACTAGAAATGGGTACGGTGTCTGACAACACTATCATGTGTGAATTTTAAATTGATACATGAAATGAAGCTTGAAAATTTAATTTGAATATGCCTACTTCCCCCTGTATTTTTTGTTTTTTTATTGGAATAACACTCACATTGATACAGAAAAGCATTCATTGATTCAAGTACAGTGAGATCCTTTCCTTTTTCATGTCAATCATTAGTTTTGCAGCATCCATAAAAGATCGATCTATTAAAATATAAAATTAATTAACCAGTGCAGAAAAAAAATTAATTAAAATGCCAAAATTGTAGGTATTTTGGGTAAACACATCTCCCTAAAAAATATCAATAAAAAGTGACCAAAAAATTGTATATATCCCGAAATATACAAAATATAATGATCTCATTCAAAAATTTAAAAAGTTGCAAAATCTAAAATTTTACAGAAAATATTTTTCTCTAAAGATTTCAGATAGAGAACAGCAGGTTCCATATGATTTGGCCATGAAAAGTTATTATTCATTGTTTATTATAACTAAGCTCCTTAATCCAGGTATAGATTATCAGCCCCATATTAAGATTTGGCCATTATCATGCCTCCTAGAATAAATATTTTTTTTAAATAAAGTAATTGTAATGGTGTCGTCCTAAATACAACTTTCTATTAATCCTTACCAGAAAGGTATTTACAACTGGATCCTTTAGATCTTACGGAATAGATATTACTTAATGCATTCAACACCTTATCTCAATATCTACATAGTTTAGGAGATCTAAAAACCCACAAATCCTATTTCTATGGTTAGTGTTGGGGTGATCTCTTAAGGTGAGATCTTAGTGATTGCCTGCCCTGACCTGATAAATATGAGCCGAGTGCATGCATAAAAGAGAGACACCAGACACAAAGTCAGATGTGTGCTCCTTCCTCAGCAAGAGCTGGCACAGAACTGAAGTTTATTAGTATGAACAAAAGATCATGTAGCAGGCAGGAAGAGGATGTTGCAAGTTTCTGAGCAGCCATCATGTCAGTCTGTAATAGGTCCACTGTACATTCCAAGGATTTCCAGATCGTAGTTCCAGGATGTAGACGCCATCTTGCCACAACACATCTGAACTAGCTTATGCAAGGTTATTAATAATTCATTTCATTAGCCATTCTCTCCTTCACAAAGTTCCAGAACCTTAAAGTTGACTAACATAGACCTTTGTGGTATCACATACATATCAATCAGTTATATTTTAACCATACCATAAGTAATAGACCCTAGTGATAAGTGACTAGCTCCAAAGTCACATGAACATTTAATCAAGATGTGAAAAAAATAATTTGATTTATTCATATATGCCCAAAGGTCACAGCAAATCCACTTATTTCCAGGCAGTAACTAAAACTTAACTTTTATTAATTCTATTAAAATAAACCATATGTGTTATAGAACTCTGCATTGCTTTTACAAACCCAGGAAAGGGAGTAAAAAATGACTGCTGATGTATCAATATGTACTGTAATAAGACATACAGTTGGTGTGTATTTATCCCTGCATCCAGTCTGCTCTGGTTATCGCCTTTATTTTAATGCTATAACACTGTTAATAGCACCAGTAACACATAATCCCCAAATTAAAGTACAATCAGTAGCCTCCTCAACATGTTTCGCCAGATACTGGCTTCATCAGGGGATTGAGGCTAATGCCAATGACAGCATCATTTAGACTTTTTAAAGAGTCTTTGTGTGTTGTAAAACACATCATCTTGTATTCAACTATCTGCACTCATTAGTGGAAAAATTGGCTTTATCCTGCTTATATCATTTGATTGACATCTGCCTATTCTTATTGATGCCAACACATGAACCCAAAGTGAGCCCACCTACCTTTTCTCTCATTGTCCAATAAGCACAAAATAACTTTATATACTTATGCATCATCAAACATGTCGTAATGGTCGTTAACTATGTCATGTGCATTCAAAGCTTGTGATGAAGTCAGTGATAGAAGCTAAGTCTGAAGTCATGAACATTTAGAGCCTCTGTTGGTGTCGTCGATAATTGCAAGGTCTGGACTCCTTAGCGTTCAGCACTTACGATACGATACGATACGATACACTTTATTGATCCCGAGGGAAATTATGGTATCACAGCAGCGTTACAACAGCATTACAAACAAACCATTACAAACAGCATTACATAGAGTAATTACTAGACACACATTTGCACATGACTAACCACAATACGTAACAAACAAAGGTACACAAATCTCTAATCATTTCCATTAGTGCGCCAGTCCTAGGTCATAGTTATCTTTCACCCTTAGTGAATTGTTATACATCCCCATAGCGGTAGGCACAAACGATTTCCTGAATTTCTCCTTTTTGCACCTTGGAAGGATTAGACGGCTGCTGAATGTGCTCTTCTGCTTCAAGAACAGCTCGAATAGTGGGTGTGTATTATTGTTCCTTATAGGAGTCAGTTCCTTGTGTAGGAGTCAGTGATAGGTGCTAAGTCCGAAGTCATGTGTGTTTAGAGTTTGTGTTGGGGTCAACAATGTGTCCTAAGCAGAGAGGAGTGAATAAATTCTATTCAAATTTTACAAAAATTAGACGTCCTATTTAATCCATGGTTACTTCAATGGTTAATGAATATAATTTTATATACCATGAGAAAAAAATAAGAGGGGTTGGGATATACAGTATATATCTGTATTATAATGTTTTACTCTTTTTTTATTTTGTTACATGCAATATGTGAATGAACCTCATGATAAAGTCTTTTGGACATTTTCATTATTATGTTGCTATCTTCTCGAACTCCATTAATAGCCATATGTCTCATTAATGGCTTTCTCCACATAATCAAGAGTGAAGAAGGTCATAAATGCTCCAACAAGAATAAAAAGTGAAGGAATCACCTAAATAATAAAATGAAAATAAAATTTATTAAAAGCACAATGCGTTTCAGCTGTATCCAGCCTTCCTCAGGTGATGCATGGCAAAAATAATAATAATACATTTAGAAAAATAAAAATTAAATTAAAATAAAATGTTTTAAAAGTGCAACGCGTTTCGGCTGTATCCAGCCATCCTCAGGTGATGCATGACAAAAATAATAAATTTAAAAAATAAAATGAAAATAAAATGTATTAAAAGCACAACTTGTTTCGGACGTATTCAGCCTTCCTCAGGTGGTGCATGACAAAAATAATAATAAATTTAAAAAATAAAATGAAAATAAAATGTATTAAAAGCACAACGTGTTTCAGCTGTATCCAGCCTTCCTCGGGTGATGCATGGCAAAAATAGTAATAA
This sequence comes from Oophaga sylvatica, assembly GCA_033576555.1. Classification (NCBI taxonomy): domain Eukaryota; kingdom Metazoa; phylum Chordata; class Amphibia; order Anura; family Dendrobatidae; genus Oophaga; species Oophaga sylvatica. The sequence continues at coordinate 17,649,989 of JARQOD010000010.1, read as the reverse complement.
TAAATTTAAGAAAATAAAATATATTAAAAGCACAAGGTGTTTTGGCCGTATTCAGCCTTCCTCATGTGATGCATTACAAAAATAATAATAATAAATTAAAAAACTAAGAATAAAATGAAAATAAAATGTATTCAAAGCACAATGCATTTCGGCTGTGTACAGCCATCCTCGGGTGATGCATGGCAAAAATAATATTGAATTTAGAAAAAAAAATGAAAATAGAATGTATTAAATGCACAATGCTTTTTGGCTATCGAGCATTCTGCAATTGATAGTTGGCAAAAATAATAAAGCAAAGGAAAAAAATAATAAAATGAAAAAAAAAAACTATTAAAACCACTACGCGTTTCAGCTGCATCCAGCCTTCCTCAGGTGATGCCTGAGGAAGGCTGGATATCACCAAAATGCGGTGTGATTTTAATAAAATTTATTTTCAATTTATTTTTTTGGTTATTCCTTCACTTTATTGTGGGAGCACTTATCACCTGGATTTTTGCTCCTAATCGGATCAGTTCCTGGAAGACTTTACTGCACCATACCAGGTTGTCTGCACCCATTTGCTTCTCATATATTCGGATAACAAGCCAGCCTCCTGTTAGAATATAGCGAGACCGCTCACTCGCTTTGCAAAGGAAGTGGAATCGTGACAGTGTGAGTATTGCACACTGTCCCAATTTGGCAGTCAAATAAAGTGACTTCAGTCTTTTCAGTCTAGACAATCCCTAGAAGCCCTATATTTTTTTTTCTTAAATATTTAGCGATTTTTACTCATTTTCTGACTATAAATGTGTTTGGGAACAACATGGAAAACACTAAAATTGTCTTTTATGATGTTATTTATACTTATGGGATTTCAAACATATACATTTCATTAATTTCCTTGGTATAAATTAGACCCGTATGCCTTTCGTTTTATAATGTCATGCTCATTTAAACCTTTACTACCAACAGTATAATTATTGCATAAATAATTATCGGTCAATCATCTTGGAATTTGTTTTAGTACTCGGAATCCTAGTTAATTCCTGCTTTTAAATCAACCTGAACTTTGATGCATTCGGCTTCCTTAGATTAAGATATTTTAAACTGTTTCCTTTAGTGAAGGCAAAAGATTTAAAAATACTTTGTAACAAAAAAGGAGAATAATTCCATAATCGAGACCTGCATAATACATCTTAATTATGCACTTCTAGGACTAGCTGCTTTCAGACTACAGATATTCTCATGTTATGTTTCGAGTTACTGATTTGTTTTAAGATTTAATATTATTTGTCCTTAGAATTAGGAAAGTTGTAACTTGAGTATTTTGCACCCTTGCTTACACATATTTAGGAGTGAGTATACAGTGGATGTTCACTGCACCAGAAACTGGAAAAATGCTTAAATCATTCAAGTCATTTCAGCTGTCAGTTCAGAATAAGCTGAAAATGTAAACGTAAGGAAGTAAAGATGCTGCCCACACCCCCTTGAAGAGATATGTGTTGTGATATAATGCATTGCACTGTTTAGTAATGTGATTTTGTCTGTTTAGTAATTTGCATGCACTTGGGAGCAGTTAATAGTTGGTACTAGCCCAGATTGGGAAGGGCTAAGACAGAAGAGGACTTCCTGAAAGTGAGTCAGTTAGAGCACAGTGTTCAGCAGAGATAGACCTACAGAAAATCTAGAGAGTAGTGTTGAGCATTCCGATACTGCAAATATCGGGTATCGGCCGATATTGGCTGTATCGGAATTCCGATTCCGAGTTCCGATATTTTCGTCATATCGGATACCGGAATCGGGATTGTCACTGTCACTGTCAGTGTCCGTCGGTCGGGTCTGTCAGGAGTCAGCGGCACTTACCCGCAGAAGATCTCCGGCGGTCACATCCCGGACTGCTTAATGGCCGCCATCCTCTTCTCCCTGGCGGTCACATGCAGTTTCTCGCGATAACTGCAGTGACTGCTGGGTAATCGCGGCCGTAAAGCAGTCCGATGACGTCACCGCCGGGGAAGCTGGTAAGCAGCTGTGCTGCGCCGGGATGTCAGGCTCTGCCTGTCATTCCGATGTAGCAGAGCTGGATCGTCGTGGGACTGTCGTTACTATGGACTGCGTCGGACAGGTGGTATACTGTTGGTTTGTTTTTTTTATTTTTTTACAGGAGATCGATGGCGTCGCAGGAATGAGAGAGTAATAAAAGAAATGAAAACTGTGTTGTCTCTTTTATTTCATTAAAAGACTTTTTTCTTGCTGTGTCTTTTTTTAAACATTTAAAAACTTTGGGATTAATAATGGATCGGTGTCTTATTGACGCCTCTCCATTATTAACCGGGCTTATTGTCACCGTGCAATCAACGGTGACATTAACCCCTTATTACCCCGCTTGCCACCGCTACAGGGCAAGTGGGAAGAGCCGGGTAAAGTGCCACAATTGGCACATCTTTTGATGCGCCAAATGTGGGGCTGCTGTAGCCTGGTATTATCAGGCTGTTGAGGGCCAAAATCCATGGGCCTTGACAGTCTTTTAATACCAGGCCGCAGCGGTCTGCTTCATCTGGCTGGTTAACAAAAATAGGGGGGACCCCACGCCATTTTTTTTTCGAAGGGAACCCCTATTTTTGTTAATCAGTTCCCTCTGACGTCACTGATTGTGTCCCTGGCTGACCTGAAGTGAAAGTGGAAAGCAATCAATTAAGCTTTCCACTTAAGGGCCCGTCTCACATAGCGATATCGCTACCAAGATCGCTGCTGAGTCACTAGTTTTGTGACGCAGCAGCGAGCTCACCAGCGATATCGCTGTGTGTGACATTCAGCGACGATCAGCCCCCCTGCCGGGTATCGCTGATTGTCGCTGAAATGTCAGGACCTTTTTTTGATCGCTGGTTTCCCGCTGACAGGCACGCATCGCTGCGTCTGACAGGCGGGAGACCAGCGATCCGCTGGTAACCAAGGTACACAGCGGGTTTCCAGGCGCTGGGCTGTGCCTAGAAACCCGCTGTGTACCTTGGATACCAGCGCCCTGATGCAGGGAGCTGGTATCCAAGGTACACAGCGGGTTTCCAAGCGCTGCGCGGTGCCTGGAAACCCGCTGTGTACCTTGGATACCAGCTCCCCTGCATCAGGGCGCTGGTATCCAAGGTACACAGCGGGTTTCTAGGCACAGCCCCGCGCCTGGAAACCCGCTGTGTACCTTGGTTACCAGCGGATCGCTGGTCTCCCGCCTGTCACACGCAGCGATGCGTGCCTGTCAGCGGGAAACCAGCGATCAAAAAAAGGTCCTGACATTTCAGCGACGATCAGCGATACCCGGCAGGGGGGCTGATCGTCGCTGAATGTCACACACAGCGATATCGCTGGTGAGCTCGCTGCTGCGTCACAAAACTAGTGACTAAGCAGCGATCACGGTAGTGATATCGCTATGTGAGACGGGCCCTTAAGCGATGTTACTCGCAGTGTCGCTGTCCCAGATCGCTGCCTGAGCTGCCTGTTTGGCAGCTCAGCAGCGATCATGTAGCGATTAGGGTTGAGCATTCCGATACTGCAAATATCGGGTATCGGCCGATATTGGCTGTATCGGAATTCCGATTCCGAGTACCGTATTTTTCGTCATATCGGATACCGGAATCGGGATGTCACTGTCACTGTCAGTGTCCGTCTGTCGGTCTGTCACTGTCAGTGTCCGTCGGTCGGGTCTGTCAGGAGTCAGCGGCACTTACCCGGCAGAAGATCTCCGGCGGTCACATCCCGGACTGCTTAATGGCCGCCATCCTCTTCTCCCCGGCGGTCACATGCAGTTTCTCGCGATAACTGCAGTGACTGCTGGGTAATCGCGGCCGTAAAGCAGTCCGATGACGTCACCGCCGGGGAAGCAGGTAATCAGCTGTGCTGCGTTGCAATGACAGGCTCTGCCTGTCATTGCGATGTAGCAGAGCTGGATCGTCGTGGGACTGTCGTTACTATGGACTGCGTCGGACAGGTGGTATACTATTGGTTTTTTTTTTTTTCTTTTTTTACAGGAGATCGATGGTGTCGCAGGAATGAGAGAGTAATAAAAGAAATGAAAACTGTGTTGTCTTTTTTATTTCATTAAAAGACTTTTTTCTTGCTGTGTCTTTTTTTTATACATTTAAAAACTTTGGGATTAATAATGGATCGGTGTCTTATTGACGCCTATCCATTATTAACCGGGCTTATTGTCACCGTGCAATCAACGGTGACATTAACTCCTTATTACCCCACTTGCCACCGCTACAGGGCAGTGGGAAGAGCCGGGTAAAGTGCCACAATTGGCACATCTTTTGATGCGCCAAATGTGGGGCTGCTGTAGCCTGGTATTATCAGGCTGTTGAGGGCCAAAATCCATGGGCCTTGACAGTCTTTTAATACCAGGCCGCAGCAGTCTGCATTTTACTTGGCTGGTTAACAAAAATAGGGGGACCCCTACGCCGTTTTTTTTTCGAGGGATCCCCTATTTTTGTTAACCAGCCAAGCTAAGCAGACTGCTGTGGCCTGGTATTATCAGGCTTGCAAGGTCCATGGATATTGGATCCTTACCAGCCTGAAAAACCAGGCCTCAGCGGTCTGCTTCATCTGGCTGGTTAACAAAAATAGGGGGGACCCCACGCCAATTTTTTTCGAGGGGATCCCCTATTTTTGTTAATCAGCCAAGATATGCAGACTGCTGTGGCCTGGTATTATCAGGCTGGCAAGGTCCATGGATCTTGGCTCCTTAACAGCCTGAAAATCCAGGCCTTAGCGGTCTGCTTCATCTGGCTGGTTAACAAAAATAGGGGGGACCCCACGCCAATTTTTTTCGAGGGGATCCCCTATTTTTGTTAATCAGCCAAGATATGCAGACTGCTGCGGCCTGGTATTATCAGGCTGGCAAGGTCCATGGATCTTGGCTCCTTAACAGCCTGAAAATCCAGGCCTCAGCGGTCTGCTTCATCTGGCTGGTTAACAAAAATAGGGGGGACCCCACGCCATTTTTTTTTCGAAGGGAACCCCTATTTTTGTTAATCAGTTCCCTCTGACGTCACTGATGGTGTCCCTGGCTGACCTGAAGTGAAGTGGAAAGCAATCAATTAAGCTTCCACTTCCTCTCCTGTCAGCCAGGAGAGGAGCTCATTCATTTGGGGGTTTACTGTGAGGCTGCAGCATTATCTGCGGTCCCTGCAGTAAACATTAACCCTTTCTGAAGGATTACACCGTGGGACCTGACTGTGCATCGGATTGGTAAGAATAATTTTGCTTTATTATTTTTTTTTTATTACAGGAAATGGTTTTAGCAGGTAAATAAAATATGGTCAAAAACTGTGTGATTATTTCATTAAACTTCTTTTTTATTAAAGTGTGTGTGTTTGATTTTCTTTCATACAATAGGATTAATAATTGATAGTTGTCTAATTGACAGCTCTCAATTATTAACCTGGCTTAAAGTGACCTTTCAATTGCAAGGTCATTTTAACCCCTTATTAACCCATTCGCCACCGCTACAGGGCAATGGGAATAGACGGGCAAAGTGCCAGAAAGGGCAAATCTAATTAGAGATTTGCCCTTTCTGGGGTGTCTGGGGGCAGATGTTAAGTAGCCGGGGGGGCCAAAAAAAATGGTCCCTCTCTGGGCTATTATTATCTGCCCCCACTCACTGGCTTTGTCTGTCTGGTTGCGAAAATAGGGCGGGAGCCCACTCATTTTTTTTCAGCAATTTTACACCTCATATATATATATACATGTCATTGAATTTGTGACACATATATATATATATATATATTTATATTTATAGTTCATACACTTCTACATAGTATAATAGCCGCTAATTCAATTGCCGGCTTTTGTGAAAATGCAGAACCCGACATGAAATGACACTTGGTGTACATAGGGTTAACCATGTCTTTTCATGTAGTTTGATATCTGATTTGCACAAACAATTACATGAGTGTAAGTGTGCAAAATTTCACACCTGTAGGGGTTAATTAAAGGTGTAAATTCGTAGCAAAAAAGTCCGTTTTTTTTACAACGAATTTACACCTTTAATTAACCCCTACAGGTGTGAAATTTTGCACACATAGACTGATGTAATTGTTTGTGCAAATCAGATAGCAAACGACATGAAAAGACATGGTTAACCCTATGTACACCAAGTGTCATTTTATGTCGGGTGCTTCTGTCTTTTCACAGAAGCCAGCTTTACCCGGCAATTGAATCAGAGGATATTTTACTATGTAGAAGTGTATAAACTATACATATATGTGTATATATATATGTCACAATGACATGTATATATATATATATATATATATTGTATTCTATGTGTGTATATTTAGTGTTTACAAGGAAAGAAAGAGGGTTTTTTAGTTGCGATATTTTGTTCCCATAGACTTACATGGGACTTCCGGTATCGGTATCGGGTATCGCCGATATTTTAATGGTATCGGCGATACCATTCCGATTCCGATACTTTTGGATATCGGAAAGTATCGCTCAACTCTAGTAGCGATACACCAGCGATCCTGACAAGTGCATATCGTTGTTGGGATCGCTGGTGTATCGTTATGTGAGACCCAGCCTTTACTCTCCTGTCAGCCAGGAGAGGAACTCATTCATTTGGGGGTTTACTGTGAGGCTGCAGCATTAGCTGCGGTCCCTGCAGTAAACATTAACCCTTTCTGAAGGATTACACCGTGGGACCTGACTGTGCATGGGATAGGTAAGAATAATTTTGCTTTTATATTTTATTTTTATTACAGGAAATGGTTTTGCAGTCAAATAAAAGATGGTCAAAAACATGTGTCTTTATTTTATTAAAATGATTTTTAATTAAAGTGTGTGTGTTTTATTTTTATTTCATGCAATAGGATTTTAAAAATTGATAGTTGTCTGATTGACAGCTCTCAATTATTAACCTGGCTTAAAGTGACCTTTCAATTGCAAGGTCATTTTAACCCTTATTAACCCATTCGCCACCGCTACAGGGCAATGGGAATAGACGGGCAAAGTGCCAGAAAGGGCAAATCTAATTAGAGATTTGCCCTTTCTGGGGTGTCTGGGGGCAGATGTTAGTAGCCAGGGGGGGGGCCAAAAATAATGGTCCCTCTCTGGGCTATTATTATCTGCCCCCACTCACTGGCTTTGTCTGTCTGGTTGCGAAAATAGGGCGGGAGCCCACGCATTTTTTTTCAGCAATTTTACACCTCATATATATATACATGTCATTGAATTTGTGACACACATATATATATATTTATATTTATAGTTCATACACTTCTACATAGTATAATAGCCGCTAATTCAATTGACGGCTTTTGTGAAAATGCAGAACCCGACATGAAATGACACTTGGTGTACATAGGGTTAACCATGTCTTTTCATGTCCTTTGCTATCTGATTTGCACAAACAATTACATCAGTCTATGTGTGCAAAATTTCACACCTGTAGGGGTTAATTAAAGGTGTAAATTCGTAGCAAAAAAGTCAGTTTTTTTTACAACGAATTTACACCTTTAATTAACCCCTACAGGTGTGAAATTTTGCACACATAGACTGATGTAATTGTTTGTGCAAATCAGATAGCAAACGACATGAAAAGACATGGTTAACCCTATGTACACCAAGTGTCATTTCATGTCGGGTGCTTCTGTCTTTTCACAGAAGCCGGCTTTACCCGGCAATTGAATCAGAGGATATTTTACTATGTAGAAGTGTATAAACTATACATATATGTATATATACATGTCACAATGACATGTATATATACATATATGTATTCTATGTGTGTATATTTAGTGTTTACAAGGAAAGAATGGGTTTTTTTTAGTTACGATATTTTGTTCCCATAGACTTACATTGGATTTCCGGTATCGGTATCGGGTATCGCCGATATTTTAATGGTATCGGCGATACCATTCCGATTCCGATACTTTTGGATATCGGAAAGTATCGCTCAACTCTACTAGAGAGCAAAAAAAGCGTAAATAGGATCTTAACTGGTTAAAAACATGGGGTGCATCAGGGAGAGGTACGCAACTAAGCAACATGTAAAAAGCATCGATCAGCTGCTGCAGGACACAGGTCCAAAGACCAAGGATAATGGTGACACCGAGTGTATGTGTCCAAATCTGCACTGCTGATATAGATGGATGGCAGACAATATTCTTCAAAGCTTTATTTCAAAACAGGTTTACAGACAACGCGTTTCGAGGTCATGCAGGACCTCTTCCTCAAGACAAAACCTTACCTTACCAGGTTTTGTCGTGAGGAAGAAGTCCTGAATGACCTCGAAACACGTTGACTATTAACCTGTTTTGAAATAAAGCTTTGAAAAATATCGTCTGCCATCCATCTTTATCAGCAGCGCAGATTTGGACACATACACCCGTTTCGCCCAAGACGTAAGGTCTGACAGTTGGCAGACTGACATGTTATTGTGCGTTGTGTGTGAAGAGGGAAGACTGTAGGACATCAGATACTATGTCCTAAGGATTAAGGAAACGTGAAGAGATGTCTGAAGGAGAGATTTGACAGATTGCAACCCAGGCAAATGAGGGCACCTAAATGGTACGAAACGTAACCAAGAGGTAGTAGAAGGCCCACTTAAAGGGGATTAAATGAGAAGGAATTGTATAAGCAGGACTTTAGTGAACGGTTGTCTTCAGTGAAAGGAAACTCAATTGAAAGGAAGCAATGGCCACCATATTGGGACAGAAAACAGTGGACTTTCAAGGTTCTACTGAAGAGGGGTACTGATGCACCTCAAACAGTGGGGTCCTCATTAATCAGTTGGAAGCTGAGAGTAGCTGGATGAGGCCGTAGCATTACACCTCAACCCATGTGGCCCTCACAGGGAAGATGAAGTCTCCATAATTGTTTGCTGGATAGTCATGAGATGCAGGAGTGTGAAGAGCAAGAGAATGAAGGGTTACTAAATGTAACTGAGAAGTGCCCATGCCTGCTTAAAGCAAGGGAATTATTTATGAAGAAACATGCCTATCAAGTTCATGTTCAGTAAAAGCAAGTTTATTGTTGGACTTTGGTCTCCCTCAATTCGTTTCTAATATCTGGTTCTGGCCTGCCTAATACAACGGTACCATGAAGTCTGCAGAGGCTTATCAACCTAGAGTACCTTGCCCACTGCTACGGCCCCACATCACGTTACATATACATTGGAAATAACACTTTTTCAGGCCAATATTTGACTTGTATCCTGTACCTTTCACCTCTGCAGGCTCTATTTCTAATTTCTAGTCGTCTCTAGCTAGTGGGTGGAGACTAGCTGCTATGATGTCTCCCATTCACAGTACACAGTGTAGCTCTGAATTAAAGGGACTGTTCTACACAGACTTTTATTTTTGTAGACATAGATAGTTTTAAATAGAGGCATAGCCTCATGGATCCAGTATGGGCCGCTTTGGGGGTTAAGCCGACTCAGCAAGCGATGCTTGCCACATTCAGAAGTCATGGGACCACTGAAGCCTGCGACTGAGTAGAAGAACATGTCATCAGAGAAACATCCGATGACATACTGTTCCAGTCACCACACCGATGCGGCTAATCACAGAATTCAGAGGTCATTTCACCGATCATTGTCTCCTGAGCCTTTGCAGACCTCCAGAGTGGTCTGTGTTGGATATGTTAGATTTGATTCTTTTTTAATTTAAGAGCAACCTTTCTTAATTTTTTGTATCTGTTCCGTGTTGAACAATCAGGGTGAGATAATTAGTTCTTGCAGCTTCTAGCCTCTTCCTCCTTCCCTTCCTTCTTCATAAATCCCAGGAATCCATCTTACATATCTTTTTACATAACTACATTTCGAATGAAGTAATCAGCAGAACTTACTGTATCTCCCCTGTAGTTACATGCTACATACATTCAGGTTCCTCCTCAGAATGGTTTCTCCAAGTTCTGATGCAGGAAGTATCACAAAGATGTCAAAATAGCAAACGGTGAAGAGCCCGACTTCAGCCTCACTTTCTTAAGTCCAGTCCTTTCATCACTAAATCAGACAGGAATTTTGTCTTTTTCTTATTTATATGTAGAATATATGAGGGAAGTTGTATGTTTTAGTCTTCTTTTACTTTATAAGGTTTTCTAGGAGGTCCTCTACAAGTTATACATAACTAAACTTACTCAAGATAGATGACATAGTGGGAGAATCAGGAAGCCTTCAATAAGATTAAATTCAGATGGTCCATTTCAAGTTTAACTGACTTTCCTTTATTTCTCTATGACCACTTTAATCGTCTATGTTTTTCAGACTGAGGTATTAGATTGTCAGGTCTATTGGGGAAAGGGACTGATGATTATGGTGACATTCTTTTTTCAGAACATAGCATATTGGGACAATACCGAAATATGAAATAAACAAACCTACCTAATCAATATCAATTGGTTCTTTGTTTTTTCTCTTTAAACGGGTTGTCCAGTTAAAACAAGTTATCTCCTATACACAGGATAGGTGATAACTTTTTAATCAGTGGGTTCTGACCACTGGGACCCATACCAATCGGCAGAACAATACATTTTTAAGACCTTTAAAATGGAGCTTCAGTGCACATTCTCCACTTGTGCTCCATTCATTCCCTATGAGGCTTTCAATTGCTGCTCTCGGCTTTTTCCGGAAGCCCCATAGAGCCCCCATGGAGCGGCAGTCAGGGATGTGACCTCCATTTTGTAACGGAGAAAAAAGTTTTACAATTTGCAGATCGGTACCAATAACAGTGGTCGGGCACCTATAAATGAGCAAGTTAATATCTACTCTATAGGTGATTCACTGGACTGCCCCTTTAAGTTTATAAAAGGAGTTGTCCAGCCTTAGGGTACAAGTCTGTGGTCATTCTACGTGACTGAAGACTCATGAATTTTCAGGATTCTCTGGTGCCTGTGCTGGGAGCAGCGAACACATAACCACAAGTATGAGATTTGCCTACATGCAGTCACATGCCAACTAGACGTATGCGGCCTCACTGAACGCAAGTGCACAGTCTAGTCGGAATGTGACCGGAAGTAAGCAAATCGCATACTTGCATATTATCAGTCACAAGTCTGACTGCTCCTGGTGCCGATACCAGAGAATCTTCACAATGCACAGGGCATGCAATGTAAGAATTCACAAGTCTGCAGTCATCTAGAATGACCGCAGGCTTGTAGTCTAAGGCCGGCGTCACACTGGTGAGTTTGATGCGAGTAAGTCGCACGACTTTCTCGCATCAACACCCGGCACGCCCGTCTGCTCTCGGACCCGAGTGTGCAGCTGCATGTATTTCTATGCAGCCGCACACTCGGGTCCGAGAGCGGGCGGCCGTGCCGGGTGTTGATGCGAGAAAGTCGTGCGACTTACTCGCATCAAACTCGCTAGTGTGATGCCGGCCCAAGGCTGGACCACCACTTTAAGTTGTACCAGAAAATGGGTCATGAACATGTAGGATTTTTGCCACAATCTTCAACCCCGATATCAGAATAGGCCAACAATCCAGATTTACTTGCTCAGGTATAGCTGTGACGATGACGAAGGCAAATCTCATAATCGTCGGGTTTATCACAGGAGACAACCAAAGTATGTAACTCAGCAAAGCTACAAAGACACAGACAATTACTAGCACAATAGTTTTTGTGTTTGCTTGATTCTTAATGATGTTTTTCTATTTCGAATGTTGTATTTATACGCACGTATTTAATTGGTCTCTTGGGACATCTTCCAAAACAAAAAAATATAGCGCTCAGACTCTTCTGTAATAAATTGTTAAAGGCAATAGAATGTTAAAAAGAATCTCGACAGTCACTCGCTATTATAGGGCAATAAAAAATAATACGGGAATCAATGATAATGTCATAACTTTGCGTTAGTGTCAGAAACAAAAGCCTACAGGGCTAAAGTGTGATTGGAAAATCAAATCCATATTTCCATGATAAGTAAGTAGCGGCTTCAGCCAGAGAAAGTCAGTTTATTTTATGTGCTCTTCAGTGAGAAGGATGATTTGCTGACTTCTCTTTAGGAACACAGAGAGATTGAATTTGAGATGGATCTACCAATCTTAGAGTCAGTTCCAGAGGACTATTTAGTGCAGATTAAGAATTGATACCATTCCCTGATTTACAAAAGTCACGTTGGCAGATCGTGTGGTCGTATTATTTAATATATTACTACAACTGTAATCTATGAGACAATATGTTAATGTCCCGAAACTCTACGTAAGGGTAGAATTTTTGTTGCAATTTTGCTCTGCTCTTGACACTTAGAAGAGGTGGGTGTAATTTGGGCGTGGTTAGCAATGTATATAAAGTCTAAGCCAGTTTTAGGATTTAATAAAATATCTTTTATTAAAAAGTGGAAAAACTGCTCTAGGCAAAAGTGTTATATAGAAAAATATATCAAATGTATAAAACATTGTGCAACACTTTGATTAATTTACTTTGTTGATAATATCATGATATCTGTGCTGCGCTTGAGGGGATGAAGAATCCTCGATGACATAAAATTAAGGTTTTTACTCTCACCAACGTGTTTTGGTGCCATACTGACCCCTTTTTCAAGGCAAAAATCTTTAGTGGTGATATCATGGTACCTGGGCTTCACAAGTGGGAATGAAGAATCCTTGTTCGTATAGAATTAAGGTTTTTATTCATACCAACGCGTTTTGGTGCTGTACTGGCGCTTTTTTTCACGGTAAAAATCTTTAGCGGAAGGATCACCGGACCTGGCTGTGCTTGTGGGAATGAAGAATCCTTGATTGTATACAATTAAGGTTTTTATTCACAGCAACGTGTTTTGGTGCTGTACTGCCACCTTTTTCAAGTTAAAAATCTTTAGTGGGAAGATCACGGTACCTGGCTGTGCTTGCGGGAATGAAGAATCCTTGATATTATATAATTAAGGTTTTTCTTCACTCCAACGCGATTCGGTTCTGTATGGCTCCTTTTTCTAGGTAAAAATCTTTACTGATGTTATAACAGTACCTGGGCTGAGTTTGTGGGAATAAAGAATCCTTAATGGCATAAAATTAAGGTTTTAACCCACCTCATCGCGTTTCGGCATTGAACTGGTGGCTTTTCAAGGTATAAAAACAAATATGAACAAAAACCTTAATTTTACACCATCGAGGATTCTAAATTTCCACAAATGCAGCCCAAGTACCATGATATCACCACTAAAGATTTTCACATTGAAAAAGGTGCCTGTTCAGTTCCGAAATGCATTGATTTAAATAAAAACCTTAATTTTATATCATCGAGGATTCATAGTTCTCTAAAAGCACAACCCAGGTACTGTGATATCTCCACTAAAGTGAAATGCTATCTGGAAGAATTTCTCCTCAAGCCAAGTGTCATGGTCTGCTGAGTTTCTGGGATTAGGTGGTTTTAGGGTTAACCGGGATGGCCTCACTCTGGGATTCTGGGAGGCTTTTTATAGCCTCATTGTGGGCCATCCTCTGTCGCTTATACTCTGACCCTTGGCCGAGTGTGTGTGACCCTGTTGTGCTTGTGCCAGTGCTTTGTGCCTGTGCTACGTTCTGTCTGTCTGGTTCTGATTTGGCTGTGTCCCTGTTTCGAGTTTTGCCTGTCCCTTTTGTACTCTACTGCCCTCTACATGTATGACCCTTGGCTACGTTCTGACTCTGCTCTGCCTGCTCCTCTTGTACTTCGTCGCTCTCTACGTGTATGACCCTTGGCTTCGTTCTGACTCCGCTCTGCCTGCTCCTCTTGTACTTCGTCGCCCTCTATGTGTATGACCCCTTGGCTACGTCCTGATTATCCGTTCTGTATATGCCCCTTGGTAACTGTGTCCCGTAGTTACCCTTCTAGGAGTTTTCCTTCACCTCATAGCTCTCTGGAGCTTAGGCCACGCCCACTAGCAGTCACGTGCCTGCAGGTCCTTTGGTCTGAAGCATTCTCTATCTGCTACTATCTGCTACAGGTATCTTTGGGCATAGTTTGTTCACTCAGGACACACGCACTGGCTCAGTGAGCAAGTATAGTGCAGTGTCCCTGACACCAAGTGGTTGCAATCACAGATTCTAAGCTTCTCATGGGTGTTGTGTCCCTACACAACTCCCTCAAGTGAGAAACCCTACCATCACTCTCGCCCTCTCTTATTTCTCTAGCGGTATTGTTCTACTGTGTGCGCCTGTCCCAATTACACCTTAGCACTTTCGTAAATTTGGCACCAAACCACAAGCAAAATCCAATTCAGAAATCCGGCTAGCTTTAGAGCGGCATGAGTAGGCTCAAAGGCATACAACCTGCTAGTGTCACAAGCTCCTTACTTAGCCATCTGACCAAGTGGGATGCTGAAGGTAATATGCTCACCTATATGGAATGGAATGTGTTACTACCAGGCACAGCTCTGCTTCAACACTCTGTGATAAGTAGGAATCAGCCGCTGCTCTTTCTGTATACCTGGTCAGCTGGAGGATGATGCCAGAGAATAAAGGGAGATGCATAATATCCATCATTATATTATGTATCTCCCTTTTTTGTCATTACTGTTTTTCTTTTTCTTCTTTTTCTTTTAAAAGGGTTGTCTAGGATATTTACATTGATGGCCTATCCTTAAGATAGGCCTTAAAATCCTGATTGTTGAGGTGAGACTACTGGCTCTTCCACCAATCAGCTGTTCCCAGTGACTGGAATTTGTTAGAACAGCATTGGTGCCCCTGCACGAATACCCTTCCTCTTCCCTGCAGGCACGCAGGCGGGTTCACTTACCCGTCCACGCTCCCTCGGTATCTGTTTCCTCACAGGACCTGCGCACGGCATGCAGATCTCCTGGGAGCGTGCTTAGGGCATATGCTCCTTGCCTCTTAAAGGGTTAGCGCACGCTTCTGAAAATGTCCCCAGCCAATAGTTAAAAAACATCTAATATTTAAGGCACCCTCCCCTATTGGTAGGTACCTTAGCAATTTCAGTATTCAGCCTGTTTTCTGCTACCAAGTTCTAAGATCCCTGTGATATGGAAATTTAATTAGGATAAAAATATCCTTCTGTGTTTGCTGCTTGCCATGTCCAAATCTCTATATAATGTCTTTTTGAGCGCTCAGAACGAAATGAGGACTGTCCACACGAAAGTGTCAGTATAACAGTTCGTCAAAGACATACATTTATTATTCATTCAAGGTTTTATACGTTTACAAAAAGGGGCTGGTTAGTCAATTAACATACAATTAAAAGCTGCTAGATTATTGGCTGTTCTAGTGTAAATATGATAATTATGATAATCATGGCAAAAGAGCTGAAGTTGCAGAATTATTGTTTTATTCTTGTGACCTAGTTGTCTTGCATAACTATAATGTAAACAACAGATATCTAATAGGACTTTTTGTACTTCATGCATTTGTTCCTTTACGAAGGCCTTATGCAGGCCTTATGAAGGCCAGATTTCTTAAAACGACTGATTATAGCTGGTCTAGAAATATGTGAGCACAAGGTTTTTTAGCAAGTGAGATCTATCTAACTGTGAATTGTGAATACATATATGTGAATATACTTTGAATATATGGAATACATATATATTTCCATGACAGTCCCCCCTTAGATACCACTTGCCCTAAAAACCTGCTCCTGGCCCAAAGCGCTGCAACTCTTTTGTTCTGCCTGCGAGTTGAGACACCCCTAGCGCATGTCTCCCCCACCGAATATAGACTTTTCGCAAATGGGCGGTCAGGAGGACTGTCCCTGTCGGGGGTTTATGTGTTTGCAATCATAGTCTCTTTATTTGATAGGATGTTTCATCAAGGATGTGTATTCTCAGTCTGGAGGTAGTTCGGAGATCTGGTCAAGCCAGGCAGTTCTATCCGGACTGGTGCGAGGTCCAAGATGGTGAATGGCATCAAATTGGTTGTCTCCTGAACAGTTTTTTTCCATTATCTAGTGGCAATAGTGACTCAAATCCTGCTTTAACTTGGTCTCTGGTCTTGAACTCATCAAGTAGGTCATCTGTCTGGTCAGTCAGAGCATCCACGACATCCTTCATGGCTTAGGTGTCTCTCCTGGTACGGGAGCTTCCTTGCAATGCGATACGTGGATCCAAACAGGCTTTCCCTCTAGTTACACAGAGGTTGATGTCATCTGGGGCTCTTGGACAGGATCATCAAATCTGGCAGTGAAGAGAAAAACTCGAGAATGGACATTAGTTTTTGACCAATTCAATTACATAAGTGTTATGATCTGGTAGCTGAGGAGAGCAGGCAAAAAAAAGCAATACACCAGAGAGGTTGGAATCTATGGGATTGCAGTACCCTGACTAACCACCACAACTAAAGGCAGCCGTGGAGCGTTCCTACGTTGGTCCTAGACGCCTCGTCACAGCCTGAGAAGCTAACTACACTTAAAGATAGAAAAAGGAAAGCTATCTGCCCCGGAGCAGATCCCCAAAGAACATAGGAAGCCCCCAAACATGTAATGGCGGTTAGACAAGAGGAAATACAGACACAGACAGAAAATAGTATAAGCAAACGTTGGGGCCCAAACTTCCTAAATAGAAAAGGATAGGAAAGGCACTTACTGCAACCCCAAAAAACCCTGAAAAGTACCAACTCTACTAATTACAAAAACACCTGAGATCACACGACCTCTACCACCTAAATTAGTTCTCTGGTGTAACAAAAACTAAACAGCAACCACTGAAAAAACTGGAAAAGGCAAATGAACAAACAGTGGCTGAACTAAACTGAGAGGAGCATAAGCCCCCCGAAGGGGACCCGGCAGACCCCCACAGAAGTGCAGGACAAAATGCAGGCACCAAAAAACTAAAAGAAAATGTCTTATCTGTTAGCAGAAGATGCAGGCACGAAACAGCTTTTCTGGGTCTCTGGGAGTGTGCCTTACGCTAAACATGCAATTAGGAGTGTGTCATGCCATGGTTTGCGTGTCTCTTGGGCAATTTTTCAGCATTCTATTCTTAAGTGTTTCATTCAGTTTTTTCTACCTTCCTGCTGCTCTGGGGGTGGTAAGGAGTGTGTAGGCCTAAATCTGACCCTACTGCTAATCGGGTCTTGTGTGTCAGATTTGCTGTGAATGCGGGTCCTGATCACTTTCTATCATTTCTGGAACCCCGTATCTGCACACTATTTTCCGAAAGTAACTTCGTTGCAGTAGTCTTTGCTGACTTGGAAGGCTTCTGTTCATCTTGAAAATTCTTCTTTTGACCACAATGGCGTATTTGAATCCTTCACTTGGCGATATCTGGATGTGGTCTATCTGGATCCTTTGAAGCTGGTAGAGTGGTCTTTCCAGATGAGGTGAGGGGGACTTTCTTCCATACGTCCAGGCTTGAATTTGCCGCAGGTCAGACAGCTGCTGGTGAGTTTGGCTGTTAGGGTGGAGATCCCTGAAGCGAAACAGTAAGCACCAATCAGATCATTCATCTGTGTCTTTGATATGTGGATGTGGGTCCATGTACCCATTGGACCACCATAGGGTGCATACTTTGTGGTAGGCAGAGTTTGAAGTCTATTATTGATAGCCTTCCTTCTTCACGTGTTGCTTTTTTCCCATTCAGCTCTTTTCCTTTTGGAGCTTGGTCTTGTAACTTCTTGAGCAGATTCCAGGACGTCTCTTTGTCAGGTTTCTTGTCTTCAGTCGTCATGTAGTAGCCGTCCGGCTCTACGACCTCTCCCACTTCTCCATGTTGTCTTCCTTTGGTTGCTTCTTTGGCTGCCATGTCCGCCATGTTATTGCCTCACGCCTCTTCTGTTCTCAGTTTTCCATGCACTTTGATTTTTCAAATTGCCACCATTTTGGAAGTTTGAGTATACCCAGTAGGTCCCTGAAGGCTCCATGATGCTTCACGGTTGTCCCGTTTGCTGTGATGAAGTCCCTTGTAGCCCAGATGGGTCTAAAGTCGTGTGCTATGCCATGCGAGTACCTGTAGTCCGTGTAGATGTTTGCAGTCTTGCCTTCTGCCATCTGGCAGGCCTTCGTCAGCGCTATCAATTCTGCTTCCTGGGCTGACAGGCTAGGTGACAGACTTCTGGACCACAGGATTTCTTGATTGCTGGTCACTGCACTTCCTGTGTTGAAACTTCTTCTGAAGCCATCCAAGTATCCCACCTTGGGAGTGGGAGTAGAGTGGCCGGGCTGAGGACTGTAGGTCTGGAGACGGTGACATTATGAGACAAAGGCAATAGAGGCGCCACAAAGATGCCTGGCGGTGGAGAGATTACTGTTGGTTGAGCTTGATTGAAGATTGCCAAGATGTCATGTGGAGTGAGAGTTTCCAGTGGCTGTCCAAGAGTGATGTCAGCAACCTTGTCCAGGAGGGTGTGTGCTGCGGATACTGCCATCAGGCAGGAGGGTGCTCTTCTTGCAACTGGATCCAAGCGGGCTGAGAGGCAGCCTAAAAGTCTCTGTTTTCCCCCGTGAATCCGTGCCAGGACTCCAGTAGCATGACCTTCTTTCTTCCATCAGGTAGACGGAAAGACTTTTCATAGTCAGGTAGGCCTGGTATTGGCGCTGAGACTGTGGAGTTCTTCCAATCTCCTGAATGGGTTGAAGGCTGCGTCTGATAGAAGGAGCGGGGTTGCGTTGATGCAAGCGCACAGAGGCTGCATTAGGACTGAGGCATCAGGGATCCAGGTTCTGCAATACGACACTAGACCAGGGAAAGCCTGCAGCATTCTTGGAGTTGTTGGGGGAGCCATCTTCTCCACAGTGGTCTTCCAGTCTTTTGACATGTGTTTCGTCTGGTGGGCAATACAGTGTCCCAGGGATGTAACTTGCTTCTGGCATCACTGGACTTTGTTCTTCCAGACCTTGCGTTGCTGTTCTTCCAGGTAGAGTAGGAGAGACAAGGAATAGACTGTGCAGGTGTTGATGTCAACCACACAAAATAGAAGGTCATCCACGTGTTGTAGAAGAGTGACTCTTGCATATTCTGCAATCCAGTTGACGAGGATGGAGGACATTGTCTTGGTGAAACTTAAAGGGCTTGTTTTGAGCACCTTGAGGCAACATTGTCCATATGCACTGCACTGGTGCGTGAAAGCAGGCCTCCAGGTGGAGGGGAAACACTGAAGAAGGTACTGGCCAGGTTGATCACCGTGAATACCGTTGCGGTGACTGGGACTCTTGAGAGCAGAGTGTGATGGTTCAGCACTGTTGGGGTTTCAAATACCGTAGCCTCTTTCGCGGCCTCCAGGCCTTGCACCATTCTGAACTCAGTGGGGTTTACAGTCTTTTTCTTCACTGTGGAAAGCTGGGATTGATTCCGATGGGCGAGGCAGCCCAGTTTGGCCTTGTCCTTCAGTATGCGGCAGGGGACTCCCATCTGCTGGTGCAGAGCTGGCGGGAAAACAAGCCGTCTACTAGGATCCACATCATGAGAGATGACGACCAGCTGGCTTTCTTGTTCTCCACCAAGACAGTCACTGTGTTAGCACCTGCTCTGGTCACAGGGGGTCTTCTTGTTGGGACGTCTCCTTAAACGGCTGCTTTTTTCTCAGCACGGGCCATCAGTAGTTTCTTTTCTCCAGCTCGGTCTCAGGTCAATATTTGTGCACAAGTTTGAAGAGCTGAGTGGCCTTTTTCCGGTCTAGGGCCTGGGTGAACTGGTTGATTGCAGGGGGCACCTCCTGGTGCTTGCAAAAGATGAACCTCTGGCGTTAGAGCTGGATGAGGTGTTGCCATTCCATGAAGCGAGTAGGGTCCTTCTTGAGTTGAAATATCCTGGCCAATGTCAAAGTTCTCAGGCCGTCTTCTTAGGCGAGTTCACTTAGACCTTCAGTTGGTCAGAGACATCTTGACCCTGGGTGATGGAGTGGCTTTTCTGGTCTATGTCCAGCACCTCCTGTGATAGGTCTGCAGTGTGGTTGTTTGAGGTTCCTGTTTCTTCTTGGGTCAGGGGTGAAGAAAGTGTCATGGTCCCATCTTCCTGGAACACTCTGGTCGCTTTCAGCTTCTGCAGTAGGTCCACTCCCAATAGGTTGAGGGTGCAGGTTTTTTACACAACAAACTGGGACATGATGGAGTGTTCTGGCTGAGTCCACACGCTCAGGGGCTTCATAATCTGGAAATATCTGACTTGACCATCAATTCCCATGCAGGAAGCAGAAGATTCTGGTTGCGGAGTTCCACAAGAAAAGATATGACTACGCCATCCACTCTCAGGATATTGGTCCCACTGGTGGGGTTCCTTGTGGACTTGGTGTGCTCTTGTCCTATGGACGGGGTTCTTCACTGCTTTCTGTGTTTCTTCTTTTTCTGGGTGAAGTCAGTGTTCTGCACTTGTTCCGGAAATGACCAAACTCGCCACAGTTGTAACACTTGACATTCCTTCTGTCCCGGCGGGACTCAATCCTTTTTGCTACTGTGAGCAGGGTATCCATTGCTATTGATGTGTACTCAGGCCTGGCTGCTACCAGTGGTTTCCTGATTGGTTCTCTCAGTCCATGCACAAAAGCCTGTGCCAACATCCGTCTGTGTGTCTGATCATGGGTAATGAGGCCCAAATCTTGAAACACTTGCATTACTCTGTCATGGAACTTCTCCACAGACTCTGTCTTGTCTTGACTCGTGACATGTAGGCTGAGAGTTTGTCCTGTCAGTCTGCTTTTGGCCCATTCTCTGAGTTGCTCAATTAGCTTTGGTCCTGTCTCCCAGGCATACGCATCTAACTCTGTTGGGAGCTTGAAGTGTTCTCTCATAATTGGCCAGAATGCATCACCTGCTTTTATTTCCATTACGGTCCAGAGATCAGTCCAGGCTGCTGCATACGTTCGCTGGATCTGCTGCATTTTTTGGCAAAATGGCATGGGGTGTATCCCTGGGTCTGGCAGCATACTGATCACCTGGCTTGGGATGAAGGGCTCGTAGGATGGTGCCTCTACCTGTCCTTGCTCTATTGGTGCTTGTGTGTTTTCTTCCCTAGTATTGGGCAGCATGTGTGACGTTGCATCTTCATCTTCATCAGATAAGAAGTGACATGGTGTACTTGGTGCATACACTGGGTGAGATTTGGGCTTTAAAGTTGTCTTGCTGCATGGGGATTTCCCACTTCCTTGCTGAGGCTGCGGTGGATCAGTGTCATGGTTCCATGCTAGCAGCCCTGTAGCTATACCACCCCCCTGTGAAGCCCTAGCTGTGGACTGTTGTGTCTGGGGGCTACATGTAGCGTTTTGTGTAGGGAGATCTGCACTTTCTTCTCCTGATATAATGACTGGCAATGTTTGTACTGTGCTTGGGATAGACAAAGTGCCCTGTGCTGGAGACACTGAATACAGGGACACCACATTGCTTGGATTGGGCGTTGACCCAGTTGATGACGAAGAAGAAAAAAGAGGAAGAGAAGGGAGGTGTGAGGGAGGAGCGAGAGAAAGAGGAGGGGAGGGAGAGAAGAGTGAAAGGGGAAAAGAGAGAAAGATGGAGGAGAGAGAGAGAAGAAAGATGGAGGGGAGAAGTAGAAGAAGATGAAGAACAAGATTTGAGAGTTGGAGAGGAAGAGATAGAAGAAGAGGAAGATGAAGAAAATGGATGTGTCAGAGATGTGATGGAGGGAAAAGAAGGAATGAGAGGGATGGCAGCGAGGAAAGAGGAGAAAAGTCTGAAGAAGAAAGAGAAAGGGACTGAGAGAAGAAAAAGGAGAGGGTGTCCCCCCTGTGACTCTTGAGAGGGGATGGTTGAAACAAAAATGCCTTCTCCCTGTGGAGAGAGGCGGGGAGCGTTTTTCCCTGTACGAGGCTCCTTACTCAATGAGAGCAGTCTACACCTGTCCCGTGTCTCCACATGATGGACATGTGATGTGTATGACTCTGAATTCTGCTCTTGTGACATGTCAGTGATCTTTTTCTCACAGATGATTTAACACCTTTTCAAACTTATTCACATAAAAAAAATAAAAAAAAATCACTTCCTGGTCCGTTCAAATTAACTTGCTGTATCTTTTACACGATGCACCGCTGCTCTTTTATAGCAGATGGTAATCTATTAATAAACTTTCCCGTTACCTTTCAAATAACAAAAAAACAAGAAAAAACATTTCATTATGCAGCGTAAAGGCTGCCTGTCTATTTGCTTCTCACGTACTCTGACATTCTATTCACATGCCTAGCCCTTCGATTCTTACGTACTGTGTCTATTCCAAAAACCTATTCAACAAAGGTGATTTAAAAATCTGAAAACTGCTGCACTCTGGTTCTGTTTGTTCTCGCCGAATGCCCGACGGGAGGGGCTACTCAGACCACTGCGTAGTTTGTGTCTGCTCTCTCCCTCAGCCTGTAATTCTCCTTATCTATGTGACCTTGTTCTAAAGCAAGCTTATAGAAAAAAAAAATGGCTGGAGAAATAAAGCTCTAAAATAAATTGCTTAGAGAAAAAATCTCTCCAAAATCATTTAAAAATGTACTTAAAAGAAAAATTTTAAAAACAAAAGTTAGATTTAGTAAAAAAAAACTCTAGAAAAAGAAAACAAAACAAAAAAAAAATAAATTCACCAAAAAGGGGAGAAAAGAAAAACCGTATTAATCATAAAACTCTGAAAAACAACCCTTGTTACTAAAACAGCTAATTAAAAATCTCTGGAATGTCAGCTGGCTGCTTCCCCCCTCCCTTCCTTATATCTCTGCTTGCTGTCTCTATAGGCACTGAAATCACGTATCAAAAAAAAAAAAAAAAAATTATTATTCCTCAGAATAGTAAAAAATGAATATAGTTCAGTCTGAATGCCTGATAATTCTCACGTTAAAACCTGTAGCCAAAAAACTAGCTTAAAAAAAATAAAATCAAAGCCAAGAAACAGAATGCCTGATAACGTGATTAGCAGAGGAGGGGGGGTCAAAGGGGTTTTCTCGCTGCTGCAGCCAGCACACTGCTCTGAATGAGATACTGACAGAGCGCACGGAGATGTGATTTAAAGCCACAGTACCTGATACAGACAATGAGACAGACACCCGGGAGAATACGAATCCCTCTTTTGATGATCTGTGACACATACAAGCTGCTCTGGTAACTGATAACTCACCAATTGCACTGAGCGTGGTGAGGCTCAAGGTTCTATCGCTCTGTACCGTACGCCCTGGCCGGTGCGCCGGTCACAGTAATCTGCAATAGCCTTCATCAAAATTCTCACTATCCACGTCTGATTTGACTGGGATGGCCTCCCGGTGCGTGGACGATTATTGTGAGAACTTATCCAAACAAAGCTCCTGCCCTTCACGTCTGATTTGACTGGGATGGCCTCCCAGTGCGTGAAAGTTTACTGCAGAAACTTAACCGAACAAAGCCCTCACTTCCACAACTGGATTTTTTGGGATAACTTCCCTCCAATATGTGAAGACTATCTGCGTGGACTTATCCAAAACAAAGCTCCCGCCCTCCACGTCTGATTTGACTGGGATGGCCTCCCGGTGCATGAAAGTTTACTGCGGGAACTTATGCAGCAATTGTCTTTTGCTATACAGCCCCCAGAAATCAGCAAGCAAAAACAGTCACCGTTCCAACTTTCTCCCGGTTCACATAAAACATGAAACATATACAGCACAGCAGCAAACAACTCGGCTTATATCCCAGGGCTTTTGGATAAGGGTATGGACTTTTTACACAACCTGGGAATGCGGTGATGACCACGTCCGACCGGCTGGAAGTGTAGGCTAGGACTAGGCACAGGGAACATTCAGGTAAGATGACAAAGTTTTCTTACCTTACTGATGGAGCTGCAGTCTCCGTCCCGTGTGCCAAGGCCAGGGCCAACACCTCGTGCGTTTCGTCCAATGCCCCGCGTGCAGGCGCCAACTGATATGGAAATTTAATTAGGATAAAAATATCCTTCTGTGTTTGCTGCTTGCCATGTCCAAATCTCTATATAATGTCTTTTTGAGCGCTCAGAACGAAATGAGGACTGTCCACACGAAAGTGTCAGTATAACAGTTCGTCAAAGACATACATTTATTATTCATTCAAGGTTTTATACGTTTACAAAAAGGGGCTGGTTAGTCAATTAACATACAATTAAAAGCTGCTAGATTATTGGCTGTTCTAGTGTAAATATGATAATTATGATAATCATGGCAAAAGAGCTGAAGTTGCAGAATTATTGTTTTATTCTTGTGACCTAGTTGTCTTGCATAACTATAATGTAAACAACAGATATCTAATAGGACTTTTTGTACTTCATGCATTTGTTCCTTTATGAAGGCCTTATGCAGGCCTTATGAAGGCCAGATTTCTTTAAAACGACTGATTATAGCTGGCCTAGAAATATGTGAGCACAAGGTTTTTTAGCAAGTGAGATCTATCTAACTGTGAACTGTGAATACATATATGTGAATATACTTTGAATATATGGAATACATATATATTTCCATGACACCTGGACATGTGCTCTGTCCAAACCTGACCAGCCTTGCTTTCCCTGTCTGAGCCTGACCCTGCTGCCCTTCCCTACCCAGTCCAAACCTGGGCCTGTCCATCCTGCCTGCACTGTCTGAACTGGTACCTGTCTGCACTGCTGCATCTGGTTCCTGAGTTCATCCTCCCTCTATCAAGTCCAGAGCCTTATCTGTCTTATACGAACCTATACCATTACACTCACCAGTCCAGTTTTAACCTGCGCCTGTGATCCCATACCTGAGGCTGTACTGTGTTCCTGAACTCATCCTGTCCGTTAATGATCCGAAATCTGTTCTGTCTACCAGCCGCACATTCCCCTGTGTTACAGTTCCTGGCCAGTCTTGCTTCCCTGCCCCTCTGTTGGTCAGCTGCAGCAACTTCGGGGTCTGCCCTGGAGTAGCACCTGGCGTCCATCTGAGCTCAAGTCCAACAACACCTTCAGAGGTTCTAGTGGGGAACCAGATGTTTGCTTAGGTACGCCCCTCCAGGCTCTCCCAGGACCTTGGCAATGTGGTTCCACAACCTTGTGTGTAATAGGAGTGTTCAGTTGCGGAGCTGCACGGCACACCTCCGCCAACTGTACAAGTGCCTGCAACCAGGTACTGCACATCAGACCCCTATCTGAATCAATAGGGGGGTGATGTACAATACCTGGCGATGGCTATTATGGTTGGCTAAGCTGTTTTTTGTATCCCCGTAACTGAGCATATCCAGCCACTGCCGCCACCAGGAACAGCTGATCAGTGGGATGCTGGATGTCGCAGCCCTCACAGTCAGAAATTGATTGAAATTGATGACGTATCCTAAGGATAGGCTATCAATGTAAATATCCTGGAAATCTCTTAAATATTAGAATTTGGAGTTTGAGTCCCGCCAATGGTTTCTTCTTTATTTTTTCTATTAGCATTTAGAATGGAAGAAAGTTTTTAAGCTTTTTTTTCTTAAGAATATTAGCATTGTAAGTAGGAGAGGTACCAAAACTGTAAAATCTACTTACATTTATTATAACTAATTTATTTATTTTTCTCACTTATATAGCACAATTCATTTTCATAGCGCTTTCCAGACTAAAGTCATTTTTTTCTGTTTTCATGTATTGTATTATGTCCTTTTTACAAATTATTTAATATCATCCATATTTAAAAAAAAACAAAATTCGCCTACCGGACGATCTTCATTGTTCTATTGTCCTGTCAACATCCCTTAGCAGACTCATGGCCCCCTCTTGGCCATCTCATGACGGCTCAAGCCAACAAATATCCATTGATGTCCAAAATGAAAGAAACATTGGCAGGAGAATGGAATACCGACGACGATCCAGTAGGGTAGAATAGGTTTCTTTTTTTTAACCATCATGGACCCATTTCGAAAGCTTTTCAAAGTAGCCAACAAATCCTTTAACTTTGAGAGCCCCAAAATGGGCAGCGTTCTGAAGAGGTTAATAGCCTTTTGATCGATAAATTGCATCTTCGCTTTCAGTATCATAGGCTTACAATGGAGATGTCCACATAATTTAAGTCATTGAAGATCTGGTCACTTCATTAGTTAATAAACTCACATGCCATAAAAATATAGCTTGAGTCCAAGATATTTATCATCTACACAGAACCGGCAAGGAGTATTCTCCAAGCGGCAGCAGCGCCTCTTAGGCCGTTCTGCTCTTCCCCACATCCATCCAGGTTCATTATGCTGAATCGATATTCGTTTAGTCAGAAGGGTTATTGACATATTTTAAAATAAAAGTCTACCCTTCAGCAACTGCTCTCATTACAGGTAATTTGTCTTGTCAGTGAGCAGTGAATATTATGCCGGCGCTGTCACGGCCTGTCAACTTTTAAAGATCCCCTCCTCATGGTTACAACTGTAAATAATTTTAAGGGAAAATATTGGAAAATCAATGACCGCTTCCTGCGGACTGTCACAAACAAATCAATCAGAACATCATGGGCTGCGGGGTTAGGAGTCACCGGGAGTACATGTAATTCTTGGCTGGGTTTTCCCTTCATGTGCATTTCTCTATATAATAGTGTCATCATAACCAATGCATCTTATCGGTGCAGACTTGACTTAAAACACTTGAAAGCAAAATATAAATAGGCGTCTTATAAAATACCTTAGATTTCCAATGAGCCATACAGCGGCATATGGACATCCCAGAAATATGCATTTTTTTTATTCTCTACGTAAAAAGAAAGTTTCTTAAAAATGACCAATTGTTTAAATCACGTTTTTTTTTGTTAAATTTATTTTGAAAAAAATATTTTGACTTATTTTTATCCATATGGCAATCTGTTTTGAAAATGAAAATGAGAAATCCTTCAATTTTCACACCGGCCACTAGGGCTTTTATAGACGCCTACTTCCTGTTGTTTCAGGAGCTCCACATGTACATTGGTAAAAAATAAACCCTATGGGGCCCCTTCTAAAAAGTCAAAATTGGGCTTCCCCCAGTAAAAAACATATGGCGGAGTAAGAAGCAGTCACAAAAGGGAACAAAATCTAGCTTTTAACACTAGAAGTCCCAGAGAGGGGTCATTTAACATTTCTACCTTTGGAACCCAGAGACGGGTCGAATGACCTGAAGGATTTTAGCTAACATCCTATAATCACCGTCTTTTGTTCTGTAATTAAGGCCATTACTGTCGCACCGTCGTTATGGAAAACTGATGAAACGGATTTGTTTTTCCGCCGGATCTGTCTAGTTGTCAGTTTGGACTAAGGGTCATTTGACCCTCTTTCGGGACTTCAGGGGGGAGCTCGAAATTTCTGGGACTTCTAGTGTTAAAGACATGAAGAGGCGGCATGCATTGTGAAAAGTACACAGAAATAGTGCCTTTACTGAAACCCCTTAGTGTTCTTCCACCACAATACCCTTTTATTACCCGCATAGAGTACGATGCTGCCTACACAGTATGATACCCAGAAAGTGAATTTCCAAACATTTACACTCACAGCATCACCCACATGCAAATTATGATAACCCCACGTGGTCCCAAAAACATGATGTCGCTATGCCCCCCTCAACCCCACATAGTATGATGCCTTAAGGTGTTTCCAATACATTCTGATGCTGCCATAGTGTCCTCAATACAGGTTAATATCCCCACAGTGACCCCCAACATCGTACAATGCATCTACAGTGCCCCTCACACAGTATGATTTCCCTGCAGTTCTCACACACAGTATGAGGCCTTCCTGACAGTATTATGACCTCTCTGACCCACCTACAGTATAATGCACACATGACTACCCTACAGTATTATGACCCCACAGTATGATGCCCTTACAGTCCTCACAAAGTATGATGCCCCCAAAGTATAATGGCCCCATAGTCCCCCAATTGTATGATATCCCGATAGCCTTCTACTCAGTATAATGCCCCTCACAGTCCTTTTGCACAGTATGATGCCCCCTTCGCCCTTCTTACACAGTATGATGACTCCACAGTATGTTGACTCCCACAGTTGATGGCCTCAAGTCACACACACAGCATTATGGCCCACACAGCTTCTCACACTGTAGTATACCCCCAATACAATATGATGGCCCTCACAAACACCCATGTAGTAGGATGATTCCACAGCCCTCACACAGTTTCATGTCCCCCCAGTGCACTACACAGTATGATGGACTCCACAGTTATCCACATACAGTAAAATACCCCTAACTAAACCCCACACATTGTGATGGCTCCCATAGCCACACCACAATCTGATAGACCCCACAGTTCCCCACACACAGTATTATGGACCCCACAGACCCTTAGACAAAGTATGATGCCCCCGCAGCATCACATGCCAAATCTCATACTACTACATCTCCGGCACCCAGTCTGATAGCCCTACAACACCCCTTCCTATAAAGTATGATGTCCCAACAGCACATGTCCAAGAACATCACCCGTGCCCTTACCAACGCACTTACTGGGATTGTCCACTTAACAACCGATGCGCTGACAAGCGCTTGTGGCCAGGGACGTTATGTTTCCCTGATGGCACACTGGGTGAACATTGTGGAGGCTGGGGCCAAGTTACACATTGGCATGGCACATGTGCTCGCAATGCCGAGTATTGCTGGCCCTACTTCAATCAGGGCTTCATCCACCTCCTACGACAGTACCTGCACCCCCTCTTGCTCCTCCTCATCCTCCATCTCCAATGTGCTATCTCAGTGCACATTGTTTACATCAGCTAGAAGCTCTGCAGCACTGCCTCAGTGAAGCGGCAACAGACTCTGCTGAAGCTAATTTGTCTAGGAGACAAACCGCACAACGCGGCAGTTACTTAAAGGAATAACAGACCAGACACATCTGTTTTTTGCCACTGAACCTCCAACCAGACATGGTCATATGTGACAATAGGTGTAACCTGGTGGCGGCTGTGAAGCTTGGCAAGCTCACACACGTACCATGCATGGCACCTTTGCTCAACTTGGTTGTTCAGCATTTTCTGAAAACCAACCCAGATTTGACATAGATTCTGGACAACGTACGCAACGTCAGTGCCCATTTTCACAAGTTGGCTACAGCTGCCCACCGCTCTGGCTGTGCTGCAACAGTGCATGCACTGACTGGTGTGCATCATCACCACGTTCTGGAACGCCACACTGCACATGCTGGCAAAGCTTTGTGAACAGCAGACGACATTCATTGAGTTCCAGCTTAAACATACCTGTCGGTATTCTGGTCAGCCTTTGTACATAACAACTGAAGAGTGGACATGGATGTCAGACATTTATGCTATTCTCCAAGACTTTCAGGACTCCACAAAGATAGTGAGAGGCAATGACACCATAGTCAGCGCAACAATCCTGCATCTGTGTACTTAAACAGTGGCTGCTCACAACTAAACATGATGCTTTGCATGCAGACCAGCTGGGAATGGAGGAAGTCATAACACAGAGAGATTGTAGCCAGCCCAGCCTCATCTCATATGTTCAGCGCATCTTGGATAACATTGAGGAGCTGGACGCTAAGGAGGCGGAACAGGATCTGGTGGATAGCGCAATAGAGACTAGTAGCCACACAACCTTGGTCTCGTCTTTCCTACATAAATGGGCTGAGAATGGGAATGAGGAGGAAGAGAGGGAGGGGGAGGAGGAGATGAGAGTCATCATCATGGTGGAGACAGGGAAGTGTTGGCTGTATGGAGCTTGGCACATATGACCAAGTTTATGTACCCTGCCTTTCCCGTGACTCTCGCGTTACATTGATCTTAGCCACAAAAGTGTACTGGTGTTCAACATGCTAGACCCACACTGCAAGGAGAACTTTGTGCCTCTTCTTCATGAGGAGAAGAGGTCTTCTAAAATGGTGCAATACAAGAAGGCCATTGTGGAAAATATGTTGAAAAAATTCCTATCAGACAGTGCTAGCGGCATGGGGCAAGCTCCCTTGCCCAACCAAGGAAGAGAGGCCAGAAAGACACACAGCAGAGGGAGGGGTACACTGTCAAAGGCATGGGTCAATTTCATGACACCAGCCCAGTGCCAAGGGCCTGATGGCTGGGTATTTTTGACAAGAAGGGAAAAGTTTTTAAAGATGTTCAAGCAATACCTGGCAGACCAAACCAGTGTACTCACTAATTCCTCTGCAGCCTTCAGCTATTGGGTTTCAAAGCTGGACACCTGGCATGAGCTGTCCCTCTATGCCTTGGAGGTGTTGGCCTGCCCTGCTGCTACCGGCTTGTTTGAGCAGATTAGTGCCACAATGGGGTCATAACAGACAAACATCATATGTTTTGTTCTGTATTATACTACCCTGTCCATTTACACTTGTTATTTTACCACATATCTTGCACGCCATTATAATTAACTTTTGACCATCTTTCCAAGCATAGTTGTTCAAACTTTGCCAGAACGGACTTAAAGGGGTTGGGCTAAGCCGCTTGGGCTTAGCATCTGTCTCCAGTCGTGTGTGCAGTTAGCACAGCCAAGTTTCAGAGCAAGCACAACCACCAGCCTAGACTTCCCTGGGAGGTAGCAATAAGGACCCCAACTAGCGTCAAAACCGCTACACTCCTGTGCAGACTAACAGGGTATAGCCACGAGTGCTCTCTCTACTAGTACCGTTCTGTGACGTCACAGACTCGGTTACTTCGCACTTGGTTCACACTGCGTGACTTTGAACTCTGTGTGTTTACGGTGCATGTTTGCAGCTTTGCTCCGCCATCATGTACTAACTGCTGTTTCCCATCACCGCACGGTGGATCCCAGGTTGCGATGCACTTTAATTTATATTCAGTGCGATCCGCAAACCCTAACAGTCTATTTTTGCGCACCTATTTAACTTGTCCATTTTGACAAGCATACATGCCCAACTGCTGTCACATTTTGCTTTCTTTACATTTACTTACCTAGCATTTTTGAATGAAGAGGTTGGTCTGAATTGATAAGTCTGAAGTCACTCTATGTGAATGCAGACTTATGAATCCCATCAGATCACGCACTGTGCGCTGCGGAGATTCCTCGGTTTTTAGCCAGGGTCGGCGAGTCCATATAAGCAAGTGTAAGGAGTAAGGCCATGCCCACTAGACAGGTTCTGGCCAGAAGTAGGCTTAACGCATACAAACTCACCGGTCCTGGCTCATAAACTGGCGAATCCTCACAGCGCACAGTACATGAGTTGGGGGGATTCATAAGTCTGAGGTCACAGAGAGTGACTACAAACTTATCGATTTAGACCTGACACTCAAAAATGCTAGGTAAGTAAATGTAAAGAAAGCAAAATGTGACAGCAGTTGGGCATGTTTGCTTGTCAAAATGGACCAGTTATATAGGTGCACAAAACAGACTGTTAGGGTTTGTGGATTGCACTGAATATAAATTAAGGTTAAGTGCGATCGCACCCTGGGGTCCACTGTGTGGTGATGGGGAACCACAGCTAGTATACAATGGCGGAGCGAAGCTGCGAGCAAGCACCGTAAACAGAGTTAAAGGTCACTCAGTGTGAACAGAGTGGCAAGTAACCTACTCTGTTACATCACAAAATATTTACCTTTTTTTCTGCTCCTGAACAGGTTATTTTGACTGCTTTTATGTCACGTATAGTGTTGAGCGATACGATACCGCAAGTATCGGGTATCGGCTGATATTAGCTCTATCGGCCTTTCGATACTTAGTTCCGATATTTTCGTCATATCGGATACCGGAATCGGGATTGTCACTGTCACTGTCTGTGTCCGTCGGTCGGGTCTGTCAGGGAGTCAGCGGCACTTACCTGGCAGAAGATGTCCGGCGGTCATGGGCTGGACTGCTTCATGGCCGCCATCATCTTTCCCCGGCGGTCACATGCAGTTTCTCGCGATAACTGCAGTGACTGCTGGGTAATCCGGCTGTAAAGCAGTCAGTCCGATGACGTCACCGCCGGGGAAGCAGGTAATCAGCTGTGCTGCGTGCGATGACAGGCTCTGCCTGTCATTGCGATGTAGCAGAGCTGGATCGTCGTGGGACCCTCGTTACTATGGACTGCGTCGGACATGGTATACTGTTGGTTTGTTTTTTTTCTTTTTTTTACAGGAGATCGATGGCGTCGCAGGAATGAGAGTACAATAAAAGAAATGAAAACTGTGTTGTCTCTTTTATTTCATTAAAAGACTTTTTTCTTGCTTTGTCTTTTTTTTATACATTTAATAACTTTGGGATTAATAATGGATCGGTGTCTTATTGACACCTCTCCATTATTAACCGGGCTTATTGTCACCGTGCAATCAACGGTGACATTAACCCCTTATTACCCCACTTGCCACCGCTACAGGGCAGTGGGAAGAGCCGGGTAAAGTGCCACAATTGGCACATCTTTTGATGCGCCAAATGTGGGGCTGCTGTAGCCTGGTATTATCAGGCTGTTGAGGGCCAAAATCCATGGGCCTTGACAGTCTTTTAATACCAGGCCGCAGCAGTCTGCATTTTACTTGGCTGGTTAACAAAAATAGGGGGACCCCTACGCCGTTTTTTTTTCGAGGGGATCCCCTATTTTTGTTAACCAGCCAAGCTAAGCAGACTGCTGTGGCCTGGTATTATCAGGCTTGCAAGGTCAATGGATATTGGATCCTTACCAGCCTGAAAAACCAGGCCTCAGCGGTCTGCTTCATCTGGCTGGTTAACAAAAATAGGGGGGACCCCACGCCAATTTTTTTCGAGGGGATCCCCTATTTTTGTTAATCAGCCAAGATATGCAGACTGCTGTGGCCTGGTATTATCAGGCTGGCAAGGTCCATGGATCTTGGCTCCTTAACAGCCTGAAAATCCAGGCCTCAGCGTCGCTTCATCTGGGTGTTAACAAAAATAGGGGACCCACGCCATTTTTTTCGAGGATCCCTTTTTGTAATCAGCAAGATATGCAACTGCTGTGGCCTGGTATTATCAGGTGGCAGGTCATGATCTTGGCTCCTTAACAGCCTGAAAATCCAGGCTCAGCGTCTGCTTCATCTGGCTGGTTAACAAAAATGGGGGACCCCTGCAATTTTTATTCGAAGGAACCCCTATTTGTTATCAGTCCCTCTGACGTCACTGATTGTGTCCCTGGCTGACCTGAAGTGAAAGTGGAAAGCAATCAATTAAGCTTTCCACTTCCTCTCCTGTCAGCCAGGAGAGGAGCTCATTCATTTGGGGGTTTACTGTGAGGCTGCAGCATTAGCTGCGGTCCCTGCAGTAAACATTAACCCTTTCTGAAGGATTACACGTGGGACCTGACTGTGCATGGGATAGGTAAGAATAATTTTGCTTTTTTATTTTATTTTTATTACAGGAAATGGTTTTTGCAGTCAAATAAAAGATGGTCAAAAACATGTGTCTTTATTTCATTAAAATGATTTTTAATTAAAGTGTGTGTGTTTTATTTTTATTTCATGCAATAGGATTAATAATTGATAGTTGTCTAATTGACAGCTCTCAATTATTAACCTGGCTTAAGGTCACCTTTCAATTGCAATGTGGCTTTAACCCCATATTAACCCATTCGCCACCGCTACAGGGCAATGGGAATAGACGGGCAAAGTGCCAGAAAGGGCGAATCTAATTATAGATTTGTCTTTTCTGGGGTGTCTGGGGGCAGATGTTAGTAGCCAGGGGGGGGCAAAAATAATGGTCCCTCTCTGGGCTATTATTATCTGCCCCCATTCGCTGGCTTTGTCTGTCTGGTTGCGAAAATAGGGCGGGAGCCCACGCATTTTTTTTAAACAATTTTACACCTCATATATAATATATATATATATATAAAATAATATAATATATTATATATATACATGTCATTGAATTTGTGACACATATATATATATTTATATTTATAGTTCATACACTTCTACATAGTATAATAGCCGCTAATTCAATTGACGGCTTTTGTGAAAATGCAGAACCCGACATGAAATGACACTTGGTGTACATAGGGTTAACCATGTCTTTTCATGTCCTTTGCTATCTGATTTGCACAAACAATTACATCAGTCTATGTGTGCAAAATTTCACACCTGTAGGGGTTAATTAAAGGTGTAAATTCGTAGCAAAAAAGTCCGGTTTTTTATACAACGAATTTACACCTTTAATTAACCCCTACAGGTGTGAAATTTTGCACACATAGACTGATGTAATTGTTTGTGCAAATCAGATTGCAAACGACATGAAAAGACATGGTTAACCCTATGTACACCAAGTGTCATTTCATGTCGGGTGCTTCTGTCTTTTCACAGAAGCCGGCTTTACCCGGCAATTGAATCAGAGGATATTTTACTATGTAGAAGTGTATAAACTATACATATATGTATATATATATGTCACAATGACATGTATATATATATATATATATATATATATATGTATTCTATGTGTGTATATTTAGTGTTTACAAGAAAATAAAGGTTTTTTTTAGTTGCGATATTTTGTTCCCATAGACTTACATGGGACTTCCGGTATCGGAATCGGATATCGCCGATATTTAGTGATATCGGCAATACCATTCCGATCCGATATTTTTAGATATCGAGCAGTATCGCTCAACACTAGTCACGTATCTCAAAAGTTTTATTTTAGCACAGACATAATATAGATATAATCAGAAAAAAAAAAAAGAAGCAAAAACTTTTTGCAGTTTTTCAATGCTTATTTCAAGGAAATAACACTTTCTACCAGCTGTCCCGATTTTCCTTTATTCAAGTATATATTTTGACATATTAAAATCAATAAAAAATCAAGATCAATTATGTTTCAGCCAGCATGGTAAGAGTTAACGTTATACCGGCGATCCCTAGGGCTCAGGCTGGATTTGAGTGTGCGTATATTCGCAAATACACTTTAATGTTAATATATTCAATTCACACGGTCCCGACAGTCAGACTTACTTGGTGTAAGGCACAACTAATATTTGCAGAGTAAAAAAATACTTTTTTTTTTCTTTTTAATTTACTCCTTGTGTTGACATCGGCAAACGTAAGTAAAGCTTTGAATTTCTCATGGTGATCCTGCAATAGACATGGAAGCTGTAGACTTAATATAAATGTCCAGTCGCTGGGAAGGAGGAGGAAGTGTTCATGCTCGCATTTCTTAGAGCCGCGTGCATGATACAGTGGCAGCTTTATTATAGGGGATATTTTGGATGTAAGTCATATTTCTAATTTGAACATGTGAAAAGGAAAAAAATCTATGCGCTTACCTTCAAGATAAAAGTACACTCTCATATCCTTTTTTTTTATTGAGTATCTATTAATGAAGAGGCTTTTTCTGGCTTTCTTCACAACCCCAAAGCAGTTTCTTAAATCACTTCTTTCTTCAGTAGAATTGAATTTCTGGATTAAACCCTTTTCCACAGCCAACTGAAAAACTACAGTGTGCTGGACCAATTTTCACAATTTTGATCTACCCATTTTTACCTACCTTTTTGCAAATTTTGTACCCTACAAGGAAAAATTCCACCGTAGGATAGAAAGTTAAAAAGTGTGTAATTTATTAAATAGTTTAAAATACATATTATTTATTTTATCATAGTCCCCCTGAGGAAGCATAAATGCGAAACACACATTGATGTTATAATGGGCTTGATATATATTTTTAATATATATCCCCATCTCATTGAGACCCGCTTATTGTGCTCACTATTTTCTTGTAATTTGTGTACATACAAATAGTATGATAAAATAAATATGTATTTTAAAATATTTAATAAAATTATATATATTTTTTATTTTTATCCTAGTGTTGCATCTCTCTTTGTAGGGTAAATGATTGAATTTTTAGTGCACACTTACCTTCGTGTTTTGTGTAAATCGGTAATCTCTTTTTCAAATTTTGTAAAAGACTGCAATTTCTCACAACACAAATTTAATTATTGCATTATGCTAGTAAAACTCTTGACAGACCGTAATTCACATGGTAACCACAAAATGACCACATGTACACACATTTAACATAAATATCTCCAGAGAGAGTATCTGAAAAGCATACTTTTTTTCTTCAAAGGAGATCATCTTGCGCCAGTCAACTTGGGATATTTCAAACCAAGAGATAAGGTAAGGGAGGACATATCTCCATGTAACTCTGTTATATCAGAAGAAAATTGACACCTAGTCTTAATTTCTCCCATAGCAATGACTTTCAGCCCTTACTATGACATCTACAAATCAGAAACTACTTTACCAGGTGAACACAGCGGCGATCTCTCTCTTCAGTCTTCTTATTGCTTCCATCCCAGGTTGAAGGTAATACAAACCATAGAACCAGAGCAGGCAGCTACTATGGTGCCCTTGGAAAAAGGAAACTTCATCCTGGCTGGTTCACTCTCTCTTCAGTCTTCTTATTGCTTCCATCCCAGGTTGAAGGGCATACAAACCATAGAACCAGAGCAGGCAGCTACTATGGTGCCCTTGGAAAAAGGAAACTTCATCCTGGCTGGTTCACTCCCTCTTCCAAATGACTAGCTATAATCTGTCAACTTTTCTCCAGATAACCTTTGTTGCTAGCAAAGGAGATGTTACGCACCTGACCTCTGACCTGTCCCGGATCTGGTCTTTAGTTCCCTCACCTTGGTCTGCTAAAATCTACTGTGGTTCACATTTAGCTGTGTAGATGGCCTGGCGTGATCCCATATGATCATCTGTCTGGGCCTATATAAGGCTCACCAAGACACACACCTGTGTCTTGGTATTAAAACTTTAGTGTTCCTACATCCTGGATGCCCGCGGCTTACCAATCCGCAGTCTCCAGGACCACTCCTGTCTGATTTCACCTTCCAGCACCTCTGCTAGTTGTCTGCAGTTTCCAGGACCTCTCCTGTCTGCCCACAGCTTTCAGGGCCTCTGCTACTTGTCTGCAGTGAATCTGCTACCTGTCTGCAGTCTCCAGGATGTTTCCTGCCTGACTGTGGCTTCCAGTACCTTTGCTACCTGTCTGGGGTCTACAGGACATCTCCTGTCTGCCTGCGGATTTCAGTACCTCAGCTACCCGTTCCCAGTCTCCTGTCCACCTGCAGTCTCCTGTAACTCTGCTACCTGTCTCCCGCATGCCTCACCTGCCTGCTTCAGTTGGTACATAACTAAAATGTAGGCTTTAATCACAGGATGTGGTTTAAAATTATTTGTCTTCTAAAGAAGGAGTCCTGTTACAGTCAGTGTTTTACAGCCAGACACAAGATTGAAAAAAAGAGGGGGCTTAATCACTGATCTTTTGGGCTCTATTGGAAAGAACTTATTTTTTTAGTCCTTAGTTTTGATTGCAGGACGGGATTGACAGAAAATTATAGAAAATTAATAGAATTGATGTTTTTTTACTTTTCATGTCCAGTGTTCCTTAAAAAGAGACATTTCTATCCAAAGGGGTATTTTTAAAACTTAATATTTAAAGAAGGCATATTTTTCTGAAATTTGTCAGTTACTATCAGGAGTACCGGCCTACTATCAGCAAAGATAAAAAACTTGAAAGAAACAGCGTTGTAATTTCATCTTACTACTGCTGTAAACAAATCGCGATCTTATAGTAGGTGGAGGTTTGGAATGTCTGACAAAATGACAGCTCTATGCTTCTTTGGATAAGACCAAATAAATATGGTGCAGACAGAAAAATATGATGGAGAATAAGTCAACAGCAGTCCGGAATGGATTGTCACTGAACTACAGCCATCGGCATTGTTGCACAGTTCCTTGGGGAGGTCTGATAAAAAAAAGTGATTCCTTTTTATTGCAAAGATAATGCCCTCAGGGAACCAGTTTAACACATAGGACAGAAATTAATGTACAAGGAGTGACTTTAAAGAATAATAGCAAACCACACTTTTTTTTAAAGAAGGTATGGTCACATACTGTTAATATGGAAAAAAAAAAATGTTATGCATTTATGCCAGTAGTAATATTACACAGGTCTCCCTTCGAAAACTAAATGCAATTCTGATGTTTTATGACAAATTTTTATTTAAAATGTTCTTTATTGAGCTTTATTTTAGCAGTATTGATTGATACAACCAGTGGTTAGCAGAGCTTTTGCCATAAGGCACTCGGGTTTTGGGTTTGAAAACTGTTCAAGGACAACATCTTATGAAGATTGTTTGA
The DNA here is from genome assembly GCA_033576555.1 of Oophaga sylvatica. Taxonomy (NCBI): domain Eukaryota; kingdom Metazoa; phylum Chordata; class Amphibia; order Anura; family Dendrobatidae; genus Oophaga; species Oophaga sylvatica. Next base: position 17,612,172 of record JARQOD010000010.1, on the reverse strand, counting down.
CCATGTATGTTTGTTTTAGATTTGTTTATATGTTGGAGTGAGATTTCTCCATGTTCCCCAGTTTACTTTTTGGCTTGGCCCAATATTCCTGGTCATATTGCAAAGGTTGTTAAAGGATTGGACATTTACCTGTAGGTTAACTACTTCCATTAGGTGGTGCTAGTAAAATTGTATTTCTATCTGAAAAAAAAGCTAATTTGCATTCTTTTTCCCATGGAGAATTGACAGTAAAACTCCACGCACAGATGGACTCCATCAGTAGAGCCGATGCCTTCCACAAACCTTTCTACAGTACAAAAGCTTCCATGGAGCTATCCTAAGATATACTATTGGTTCCTACTGTATGGGACAGAGGTCACCTGGGTAATAAAATTGATGCCAAACTTTTAAAGATCTGTCAACTCCCCTGATTCAGCCGCTTTTTACCATTTTGAGCTGCGTCATTCCATTGCAGAGACATTCTCATTTGTTGCTTTTGGAAAGCAGTATGTGAAAACTCTGCTTCTAGGTCAACTGGGCGTTTCTTCAGAGTCTTCCCTGGGGGTGCGCACTTTCACTCCTCCCTCCAAGATGCTGCCAATCGCAGCTCTGCATCTTCTGAGACTGCTAATTCAGCTGCCAAGCTGTGATCAATAGCATCTGGGAGCAAAGGATAAAAGCTCCATGCCCCTAGAAAAGATTTTGAAGAAATGCTCAGTTGCACTGCAAGCAGAGATTTCACATGCTGCACTCAAAAAGCAACAAATGTGAATATCTCTGCAATGGAGTGATGCATAGCAAAACAGAAAAAAGTGGCCGAATCAGGAGAGATCAGAGATTTTTACAAGGTATTTTAATCAAATAGTTTGAGTAGGTGGCAAGTGTTCTTCAAGGAGATCAGCTACATATTGAGTCTTATTGGAAAGACTATTGGAAAACAGAATGCAAATTAGGTTACTTGCAGAAAACTCAGAGATAACCATGGTCATGCGATATATGGAAAAAAAGAGAAAGGACAGCACCTCCAAAAATCATACAATGTTCGTCCTCTTTTTTTGGCATAATCATGGTCATGTTTTAAGGCTCATTATAGGGTCAAACACTGAATTAAAGGGTAGCAACTAGTGATGGGAGAATGTTCTCAGGAAAGGTGTTATCCGAACATGCTCGTGTACTAACCGAGTGTCTATATGCTTGAGTCCCCGCGGCTGCATGTCTCATGGCCGTTCGACAGACGCAACACATGAGGGTTACCTGTTTGTAAGTCAGTCCGTGCATGTGTTGCGGCTATCGAACAGCCATGAGACATGCAGGCGCAGGGAGTCGAACATATTATTCGAGCACGTCGAAGGCACTCGGTTAGAACCCGAGCATGCTCAGATAGCACCTTATCCAAGCACGTTCGCCCATCACTAGTAGCAACCTCTTCTAGGTGGCACCCCCAAGACAGTTTTATTCTGTGAAAGAAATCATTTGCATGCAAAATATGTTGCTGATATATAAACAAGAGGAAATTAATAAACTGAACGTAGCAAAGTCATTATCACACAGTTATCAATTTTGGGGTGCATTTTACTCTAAAAAAGTGCCTAATCTGCTTTGAGTCCTTTGTGCAATGTATGACCGTTTGTAAACCTCGGGTAAAAAGTGGATGCGCCTAGGATTTTGACACATATTTACAAAATAAAAACTTTTACAGAAATTTCCAAAAATTTGAAAAAATAAGTCTTAAAAATGTAAATCAGGAAAAATAAGTCATATCTAAGTTCCACAAAGACCCCGGAAAAAGTGGTGGCTTTTTAGTCAGCGTGAAATTTAATGTCATTGATAAATGTTGTGACAGGTTTATCAAAGACGGGAACTTGCAGTAATAAATGTCTAGCAATAGACAATATTGTAGCCTAGATTATCTTAAAAATTAACTAAAATTACGCCATTTTTGATAAATGTGATGCAATTGAATCATTTCAACTTCGCTTCTACAAATATATACAAAGTAGTTGAGATAGATTTCCAAATAACAACGTGTTATTACGGGAGCCCTTCGTAAACTATTACCATTCGTCTTGTTCCTATCTCATTTGACAATGGGAAGGCGTTCTTCGAGGAATGTCGTATGGTGCAGAAAATAAAGATTTCCCAAAACATGTTCGAAATCTGATGCAAAACTACAATGACAAGCACAGTGACAGAACCACAGGCCTTGTCACTCAGGTGAAAATCATTTTCTCCAATGAAAAAATTAATCTATGCAATCTCTAAGCTGTAATCCAGGAATATAACTGCAGGGGGGAAATTGTTTTAGATTTGCTACAATCAAATGTGAGGGCTTCACACTGGTCCTAAAAAAAAAAGGAGAAAAAAGAAAATTAATTTAAGGATACGTTACGATAACTCGTTGATAATTTTAAAGCAGTGACAAGTGCAGTAAATGTATAGTTAGAATGATAACTGGCACTATTAGAATCCACAAAAGGGTTTCTCTCCATGATGCCATAGGCACTGTACGCAACCCAGGTGCTTCTTACAGGTTGTGGAACTCTTGAGGTGACATTTATTATTCCTATAGCATTATAGCATTGCAGTAGAGTTTTTTGCACTCCCTTCAAAATTTGTACCTCTTAATATATTACAGTCATCATATTATACAGCATTGTGTACTTACAATTGCTCACTTTGCCTTTCTACCCAGCTAATTCTTCTCTATTAGGTCTATGACATCACTTAATTAAAACTGGCTAGCTGAATCCTTCTAGGCTCTATGTAAAAACAGGAGATCAATTTTCCCTGTATGATTCATAAGTCACTGCAAAAGTCCCTGGCAGGGGGAGGAGCAGCAGCTCAATCAGGAGTTAATCAGAGAGTGGAGCTAAGCTGCCAGGGACATTGTAGTGAGGTATAATTGTAGTTCCAATGATGATTTATGCTTCTACATAGAGCTTAGAAGGATTCAGCTAGTCTGTTTTTAAAGGAAACCTGTCAGGTACCCATGACCTCCAACCCAGTAGCATTCACATATGTATCACTAAATTCTTTACCTAACCAGCCCTGTAGAATGTTATTCAGTTACATCAATGTTTTAAAAAAAATAATTTATAAGGTCCACTTTTCCTATGCTAATTAGGACTTTGATTAGTCGACAAGGTGTTAGTTTCCCCAGACAAGTCAGCCTTCTTTCCATGTTATCATGTTTACTTTTCCATGTTTTGGCTTCATTGCGAAGGGAAGAACATAACGCATTCACTCACATCACTTTAAGGACAGCTGAACACCTCTAACTTAATAGTGGTCAGATGGATGATGCTATCCATGCCATATTTAATCTCTATTATAAATTCCTTACCTAACCAGCCCTGTAGAATGTTATTCAGTTAAATCAATGTTTTAAAAAAAGAATTATAAGGTCCACTTTTCCTATGCTAATTAGGGCTTTAATTAGTCAACAAGGTGTTAGTTTCCCCAGACAAGTCAGCCTTCTTTCCATGTTATCATGTTTACTTTTCCATGTTTTGGCTTCATAGCGAAGGGACGAACATAACGCATTCACTAACATCACTTTAAGGCCAGCTAAACACCTCTAACTTAATAGTGGACAGATGGATAATGCTATCCATGCCATATTTAATCTCTATAGAAAGATAACCTTGATCTAATAAAAATCAGAGTTTGGGTTATTGTCATTTGTCAGTTCTGGAAGACACAGTACTCTGTGGTTTTGTCCATTGCTCTAGGAAAAAGTTCTAAGGAGTGCTTCCATCCACTAAGCTCTGAGCGATTTCTGTGAAACAGGTTTAGTACTTTGTAATCCCTTTTATTATGTGATTTTATATACGGTATTGTATTGTTCCCATTTTGTAACTTTTTTATTTTTTTTATAATCTCTGCCTACCTTTCCAGATTAAATATATAAAATGTAATAGCTTTGTTCCTCTTGCTCTGTAAATCGCACCCTGATGCCATACGTTACCATAGTGGGTGTCCAATTGGCCTGTATAAATGATTCGTGGTGGCAACTTGTTCCTATTGTTATTATGGAGTTGGCAGTGACCATGCCGGGGTATGTACAGAGAAGGAAATAATTATTTGATCCCTTGCTGATTTTGCCCACTCACAAAGCCATGAACAGTCTATAATTTTATGGGTAGGTTAATTTTAACATTGTGAGATAGAATATCAAAAATAAAATTCAGAAAATCACATTGTATAAATTATAAACATTTATTTGCATTTTGCAGTGAGAAATAAGTATTTGATCCCCTACCAACCATTAAGAGTTCTGGCACCTACAGACCAAATAGACGTCCTAATCAACTCGTTACCTGCATTAAAGACAGCTGTCTTACATAGTCACCTTTATAAAAGACTCCTATCCACAGATTCAATCAGTCAGACTCTAACCTCTACAACATGGGCAAGACCAAAGAGCTTTCTAAGGATGTCAGGGACAAGATCATAGACCTGCATAAAGCTGGAATGGGCTACAAAACCATAAGTAAGACGCTGGGTGAGAAGGAGACAACTGTTGGTGCAATAGTAAGAAAATGGAAGAAATGCAAAATGACTGTTAATCGACATCGATCTGGGGGACCGTGCAAAATCTCACCTCGTTGGGTATCTTTGATCATGAGGAAGGTGAGAGATCAGCCTAAAAATACACGGGGAGAACTTGTTAATGATCTCAGGGCAGCTAGGACCACAGTCACCAAGAAAACCTTTGGTAACACATTACGCAGTAAAGGTTTAAATCCTGCAGTGCCCGTAGCGTCCCCTGCTCAAGAAGGCACATATGCAGGCTCGTATGATGTTTGCCAGTGAGCACCTGGATGATTCTGTAATTGGGAGAAGATGTTGTGGTCAGATGAAACAAAAATTGAGGTCTTTGGCATTAACTCAACTCGCCATGTTTGGAGGAAGAGAAATGCTGCCTATGACCAAAGAACACCATCCTCACTGTCAAGCATGGATGTGGAAACATTGCTTTGGGGGTGTTTCTCTGCTAAATGCACAGGACTACTTCACCGCATCAATGGGAGAATGGATGGAGCCATGTACCGTAAAATCCTGAGTGACAACCTCCTTCCCTCCGCCAGGACATTAAAAATGGGTCGTGGCTGGGTCTTCCAGCAAGACAATGACCCAAAACATACAGCCAAGACAACAAAGTAGTGGTTAAAAAAAAGAAGCACATTAAGGTCATGGAGTGGCCTAGCCAGTCTCCAGACCCTAATCCCATAGAAAACTTATGGAGGGAGTTGAAGCTCCGAGTTGCCAATCGACAGCCTCAAATCTTAATGGTTTAGAGATGATCTGCAAAGAAGAGAGGACCAAAATGCCTCCTGACATGTGCGCAAACCTCATCATCAACTACAAAAAACGTCTGACTGCTGTGCTTGCCAACAAGGGTTTTGCCACCAAGTATTAAGTCTTGTTTGCCAGAGGGATCAAATACTTATTTCTCACTGCAAAATGCAAATAAATTTATACAATGTGACTTTCTGGATTTTATTTTTGATATTCTATCTCTCAATGTTAAAATTATAGACTATTCATGTCTTTGTCAGTGGGCAAACTTGCAAAATCAGCAAGGGATCAAATAGTTATTTCCTTCACTATATATATATATATATATATATATATATCATATCATAGCATCCTGTAATGTATAACTCAAATTAATTAATTTCCTGCATCAGAAATACCCATCCCTACATAACCGCAACAGATATCTTAGCAATTCCCATCCTTACATACCAGTTGTGCATAGCCTGGCAAAAGTCAAAAGTAGGTTGCAGAGAAACTAGAGCTTCTCGTGTCATATCAGTTGTTTCTTAAGTCTTCTGAATGTATCGATTTACCACACTAGACGAGAAGTGCCTCTACCTACTCTACCTTTACATAGGGCTTTTCTCATAAACAAAGTTAATTTTAATCAATAGATCTTGGAATAATAATAACTTCCACACTTGGATGTGTTTAAATAAAATGTTCCTGTGCTGAGATAATCTTATAAATGTGTCCCTGCTGTGTACTGTGTAATGGCCGTGTCTGACTGTGCAGGAACATGGTCTCATCATACCACAGCTCTTGTGTAGGGGAGGACGCAAAAGAGTATACAGACAGGATAGCAGGGAGTCAGCTGTGATCATGTGCTATAATGTCTGTATACTCTCTTTTTCTCCTCCTCTGCCCATTAGATGTGATATGATCAGACCATGTCACTGTGAGGTCAGACACAGACATTACACAGTACACAGCAGGGACACATTTATAAGATTATCTCAGCACAGGAACATTTTATTTAATCACATCCAATTGTGGAACTAATTATTATTCCAAGATCTATTGATTAATATCAACGTTGTCATGGGAGAATCCCTTTAGGTTGCTTTATCAAATCACGTTTACTAGCGGTGTTGAATACATATAACCTAGGGCAAAATACTATAGTGCTAAAATTATCAGTCTGAATAGGACAACCCCTTTCTATGTCATATTAAGGTACATGGACTCGTATGTGGACTATACAGGTCCTTCTCAAAAAATTAGCATATAGTGCTAAATTTCATTATTTTCCATAATGTAATGATTACAATTAAACTTTCATATATTTTAGATTCATTACACACCAACTGAAATTTGTCAGGTCTTTTATTGTTTTAATACTGATGATTTTGGCATACAGCTCATGAAAACCCAAAAATCCTGTCTCAAAAAATTAGCATATCAAGAAAAGGTTCTCTAAACGACCTATTACCCTAATCTTCTGAATCAACTAATTAACTCTAAACACATGCAAAAGATTCCTGAGGCTTTTAAAAACTCCCTGCCTGGTTCATTACTCAAAACCCCCATCATGGGTAAGACTAGCGACCTGACTGATGTCCAGAAGGCCATCATTGACACCCTCAAGCAAGAGGGTAAGACCCAGAAAGAAATTTCTGAACAATTAGGCTGTTCCCAGAGTGCTGTATCAAGGCATCTCAATGGGAAGTCTGTTGGAAGGAAACAATGTGGCAGAAAACGCTGTACAACGAGAAGAGGTGACTGGACCCTGAGGAAGATTGTGGAGAAGGACCGATTCCAGACCTTGGAGGACCTGAGGAAGCAGTGGACTGAGTCTGGTGTAGAAAACATCCAGAGCCACCGTGCACAGGCGTGTGCAGGAAATGGGCTAC
>JARQOD010000010.1:17307276-17604918 GCA_033576555.1 Oophaga sylvatica | reverse complement strand
TTATCTATCTATCTATTATCTTTCTATCTATCTATCTATCTATCTATCTATTATCTATCTATTATCTATCTATCTATTAGCTATCTATTATCCATCTATTATCTATCTATCTATTATCTATCTTATCCATCTATTATCTATCTATCTATCTATTATCTATCTATCTATCTTCTATTATCTTTCTTTCTATCTATCTATTATCTACTATCTATCTATTATCTATCTATCTATCTATCTATCTATCTTTATTATCTTTTATCTATCTATCTATTATCTATTATCTATATCTATCTATCTATCTATTATCTATCTATCTATCCATCTATTATCTATCTATCTATTTATCTATCATTTATCTATCTATCTATTATCTATCTATTACTATCTATCTATCTATCTATCTATTCTATCTATCTATCTATCTATCTATCTATCTATCTATATTATTTATCTATTTAATCTATCTATCTCTATCTATCCAACTATCTACAGGCCACTCCACACCTACAGGGGCCACTCGCACCTACAGGAGCACTGCACTACAGAGCCACTGCACTTACAAGAGCCACTCCCCTACAGGGGCCACTTGCACCACAGGGGCCACTCCGCACCTACAGGAGCCACTGCACCTACAAGAGCCACCCGCACTACAGAGCCACTCCGCACCTACAGGGGCCACTCGCACCTACAGGAGCCACTCCGCATCTACAGGAGCCACTGCACCTACAAGCCACTGCACCTACAAGAGCAGTCCGCACTACAGGAGCCACTGCACCTACAGGAGCACTCGCACCTACAGAGCACATGCACCTACAGGGGCCACTCCGCACCTACAGGAGCCACTGCACCTACAGGAGCCACTCCGCACCTACAGGAGCCACCGCACCTACAGGAGCCACTCCGCACCTACAGGAGCCACCCGCATCTACAGGAGCCACTGCACCTACAGGAGCCACTGCACCTACAAGAGTCAGTCCGCACCTACAGAGCCACGCACCTACAGGAGCCACTCCGCACCTACAGAGCCACTGCACCTACAGGAGCCACTGCACCTACAAGAGTCCATCCGCACCTACAGGGCCACTCCGCACCTACAGGAGCCACTCCGCACCTACAGGAGCCACTGCCCTACAGAGCCACTGCACCTACAAGAGTCACTCCGCACCTACAGGAGCCACTGCACCTAAAGAGCCACTCCGACCACCTCAGGAGCCACTGCACCTACAAGAGCCACTCCGCACCTACAGGAGCCACTCCGCACCTACAGGAGCCACTCCGCACCTACGAACCACTGCACCTACAGAGCCACTCCGCACCTACAGGAGCCACTCCACACCTACAGGAGCCACTGCACCTACAGGAGCCACTCCGCACCTACAGGAGCCACTGCACCTACAGGAGCCACTCCGCACTACAGGAGCCACTCCGCACCTACAGGAGCCACTGCACCTACAGGGGCCACTCCGCACCTACAGGTGCCACTCCGCACCTACAGGAGCCACTCCGCACCTACAGGTGCCCACTCCGCACCTACAGGAGCCACTCCGCACCTACAGGTGCCACTCCGCACCTACAGGGGTCACTGCACCTACAGAGCCACTCGCACCTACAGGGGCCACTGCACCTACAGGGGCCACTCCGCACCTACAGGAGCACTCCGCACCTACAGGAGCACTGCACCTACTGGAGCCACTGCACCTACAGGATCCACTCCGCCTACAGGGCCACTCCGCACCTAAAGGGGCCACTCCGCACCTCCTACCCCGACACTGTGGTCACAGACTGCAAGCTGTGCAGAGAGAGGGCAAGTCCCAGCGGTGCCCGAATAACGGCGAGTGCAGCTCCAGCACACGCCAGGAGCTGCACTCTGCAGCAACAGCATTAACTCTGGTTTCCTTGTAGGCTGCAATTATCCATCACCAAAGAGTAAAACTCTATCTATCTATCTATCTATCTATCTATCTATCTATCTATCTCTATTATCTTTCTATCTATCTATCTATCTATCTATCTATCTATCTATCTATCTATCTATCTATCTATCTATTATTATTATTATTTATCTATTTATCTATCTATCTCTATCTATCCATATCTATCATCTATCTATCTATCTATCTATCTATCTATCTATTATCTATCTATCTATTATTATCTATTATCATATCATCTTCTATATCTATATTTCTATCTATCCATCTATCTATCTATTATCTACATCTATTATTACATCTATTATTCTATCTATCTATCTTTATCTATCTATCTTTATCTATTATTATCTATTACTATCTTCTATCTATCTATCTATCTATCTATCTATCTATTATCTATCTATTATCTATTATCTATCTATCTCTATCTATCTATCTATCTATCTATCTATCTATCATCTATCTATCTATCTATCTATCTATCTATCTATCTATATATCTATCTATCTATCTATCTATCTATCTATTATCATCTATCTTTATCTATTTTCTATCTATCTATATCTCTATCTATCTATCTATCTACTATCTATCTATCTATCTATCTATCTATCTATATCTATTATCTATCATCTATCTTTTATCTATATCTATCTATTATCTATTCTATCATCTACTCTATCATCACTATCTATCTATCTATCTATCTATCTATCTATCTATCTATCTATCTACTATATCTTCTATCTATCTATCTATCTACTATATCTATCTATCTATCTATCTATCTTTCTATCTATCCTTATCTATCTATCTATCTATCTATCTATCTATCTATCTATCTATCTATCTATCTATCTATCTATCTATCTACTATCTATTATCTATCTATCTATCTATCTATCTATCTATCTATCTTTTATCTATCATTTATCTATCTATCTATTATCTATCTATCTATCTATCTATCTATTTATCTATCTATCCTCTATCTATCCAACTATCTATCTTTCTATCTATCTATTATCTATCTATCTATCTATCTATCTATCTATCTATCTATCTATCTATCTATCTATCTATCTATCTATCTATCTATCTATCTATCTATCTATCTATCTATCTATCATGTATCTATTACATTTTTCCAGCCAGTGTCCTTTTTATTTTTACAGCTAAACTAACATCTGAGTACTGATCTCGTTCTCTGTGCTTCCATCTATCTCAGTGTATCCTCCTTATGAAAATTTAGATGAATCTGTTGGACAAAAAAGTTACAAAAGCATAAAACTTTCTCATATTTATTACTGCACTGATATCATAATGCTTTAGTTATTTCTTCCAAAGTATTGCGAGGTCATGTACCCCTGATTTTCCTTCCAGTCATGTCACAACAAATTTTTCAAAAGTCTAAATTTTTCATCCTCAGTTTTAGCGGCACTTCATTACTCACTAACCAATCATACTACCAACACTTTACACAATATTATTATTAACATATCATTCAATTTTAATCAATTATTCCGGCTTTACATGTCTGCTTTTTTATTATTTCAAATCAGGGAAAAAATTAAAAATTGACTTTGTAATTGTATTTATTTATTTATTTCTTTTATTCTTCTGAATCTACTTTTGATCTCTGTGTCAGTTTTTACAACTTGGGCATCAGCTGTTTTTTTTTTTTTCCGAAATGGAAAAATAGAATAATTAAACTTCTCCAATCAAAAGTGAAAAATGAGCAGTACTCAGATGACACACTGACTTTTTTTTAAATTTTGCATCTTTTTTTTTTTTATATATTTTTTTTTATGTGAAGTTCTATACAGAAGCCTATGGAAAAAAAACACCAGGAAAAATGTTAAACAACGAGACGACTGGTAGGTGGGGGAATCTAAGACTTGACTATTTTTGATCCGAGTCCTATGGAAAAACAGTCTAGGTGACATCAGGGTGAACCCTTAGTACGTAGCGTTCCTTCATTTATCACACCAGGTATCATGGGAGTTCCTGATTGATTGTTTTCTGCTGTCAAAAAAGTTGCCCCTTTTTGGCACACACCACATTTTGTGCAAAAATGTTGATTTTCAGCGCTTTTCAAACGCGCAAATAAAAGTTTTAGACGGATCATTTTCGAAAAATTGCAGCTGAAGAGCGGAGTAAGATTTCTAGATGGAAATTCTCCAGATCTTCAGGCGTTTATTAAATATTGTAGAACGCTTTGCGACAAATGACAGAAAAGTAACAATAAAGGGAAACAATAAAAAAATGCCCTAATGCGTAACCCGAAACAATAAAAAATGCCCTAATGCGTAACCCAAAACAATAAAAAATGCCCTAATGCGTAACCCGAAACAATAAAAAATGCCCTAATGCGTAACCCGAAACAATTAAAAATGCCCTAATGCGTAACCCGAAACAATAAAAAATGCCCTAATGCGTGACCCGAAACAATAAAAAATGCCCTAATGCGTAACCCGAAGCAATAAAAAATGCCCTAATGCGTGACCCGAAACAATAAAAAAATGCCCTAATGCGTAACCCGAAGCAATAAAAAATGCCCTAATGCGTGACCCGAAACAATAAAAAATGCCCTAATGCGTAACCCGCTGGGCGTCTTGTACTAACGCGATAAATATGGCGCCCATATGAGAGGCTAGACTCGCTGAGTCGGCCTCGCGAGTTTATTTTTAGACTGATTTATGAAGGGCTGCATAATATTTTTTTGCAAAATATGTCAGGGAAACATTACTGGCAGCATGGATCTATAAACAATGGGTCTTGTAGACATTAAAATATTCAAATGTTTTAGTTTACAAATAGACCCAGTCCACTGTAAAAAAAAAGAAAATAAAGTATACACAACTGACTGATCACGGCAGATCTTTGTGCAAAATGTGACCGCTGCAGCCAATCACCATCCACGGCAGTGACCAATAGATCACCACTGCAAACTGTGCTTGGCTGCAATGGTCACATGTCAGTTCGTCCAATAGAATGTACAAGACTAGCTCTTTAATTCATGTGAATGCTGCAGCCAATCATTGGCCAGTGATTGGCTGCAGCGGTCATATGTCCACTCAGACTACGTCAATGCAGAAAAGTTCCATGAATTGCTAAGATGAGTATATTTTTTTCTTTTTTTGAGTATTCTGGGTACTTTTAAAGAAAAAAAAACTAATTTCAAAGGTGGACTACTATATTTTTTTTAAATTTATGAATAAAGACAAGTTGTTTTTTTTTTTTGCATTTTCCATCAGATGTTATTAGAAAAAATTGGAGTCCGGCTCAACAGGACTGGATTTTCCTTTTCTTTTTCAAAAGAAATTTTAGTGCATACTGTACAAAAGAAAAAGAATTTTCATGGTCGACATGACATTTTCATGGTCGACGCGTTTCGACTGCACTAAGCAGTCTTACTCATGACATGACTCGTGAGTAAGACTGCTTAGTGCAGTCGAAAAGCGTCGACTGGGTCATGTCGACCATGAAAATTTTCTTTTGTGTGCACTATAATTTCTTTTGAAAAATAAAAAGAAAAGGAAAATCCAGGCCTGTTGAGCCGGACTTCAACTTTTTCTTTTAGGCCGGCGTCACACACAACGACAAAAAATCGGTCCGTTTTAGACGGTCGATTGTCGGATCAAAATGCAAACATCACACATCCTTCTGGCATCCGATTTTCCTTCAAAGATGCGATTTAGTCGCATGTGTGTGTACCTTGTAACATCCGATTTTCATCCGACTTGCGAGAATTTCTCGCAGGCTTGCAAAACTGACATATAATGGATCCAAAAGAATAGTATTTCAATCACAAAAAAAAGAATAGATATACACACATAGAACACATATATATATATATATACATGTCATTGTGACATGTATATATACATATATTTATAGTTCCTAGACTTCTACATACTGTTATAGCCGCTAATTCAATTGCCGGCTTTTGTGAAATCACAGAAGCCGACATGAAATGATACATTGTTTCCACACAGTTAACCATGTCATTTCCTGTATTTTGATATTTGTTTAGAACTTACAATTACATGAGTGTATTTGTGCAAAATTTCAGACATGTAGGGGTTAATTAAAGGTGTAAATTCGTTGAAAAAAAATGTGTGGGCTCCCGCTGTATTTTCTCCACCAGACAGACAAAGCAAGCGAGTGGGGGCAGATAATAACAGCCTAGGGAGGGTACATTTTTTTGTGCCCCCCCTGGCTACTAACATCTGCCCCCAGACACCCCAGAAAGGGCAAATCTATAATTAGATTCGCCCTTTCTGGCACTTTGCCCGTCTATTCCCATTGCCCTGTAGCGGTGGCGAATGGGTTAATAATGTCACCTTAATGTCACCTTAGTATTGAAAGGTGACCTTAAGGCAGGTTAATAATTGAGAGCTGTCAATTAGACAAATATCAATTATTAATCCTATTGTATGATAGAAAAATCAAACACACACAGTTTAATAAAAAAGAAGTTTAATGAAATAATCACACAGTTTTTGACAATATTTTATTTTCCTGCTAAAACCATTTCCTGTAATAAAAATAAAATAAAAAAGCAAAATCATACTTACCAATCCGATGTACAGTCAGGTCCCACGGTGTAATCCATCAGAAAGGGTTAACAGGTTACAGGTCGCAGAGAGCTAATAATTCTGTCTCAGACCTGTATTCCCCTGAATGAATAAGTTACTCTCCCAGCAAAAGGAGAGGAATAGATTCATGAATGGAGCTTAATTGATTTATTGCCACTTTCACTTGAGTGACCTGACCTAAGGTGAAAGTGGATACAATCAATTAAGCTTCATTCATGAATCACATCCTCTCCTGTCGGCAGGAGATAAGCTCATTCATTCAGGAGCTATCAGATGAGCACGCAGGATTACTTGCGCTGCTTATCTGATTGCTAGTAGTTAACCCTTTGTGAAGGATTACATGGTGGGACGTGACAGATTGCCAGATAGGTAAGAATAATGTTGTTTTATTATTTTATATTTATTTTAGAAGAACAAGGGCTTCGAACGGATTAAGAGTTAAATAAAAGATGGTCAAAAATATGTGTTTTTATTTCATTAAAATTATTTATTCTTAAAGTGTGTGTGTTTTTTTATTTACTTCAATAGGATTAATAATTGATATTTGTCTAATTGACAGCTCTCAATTATTAACCTGCCTTAAGGTCACCTTTCAATACTAAGGTGAGATTAATGTGAGATTATTAACCCATTCGCCACCGCTACAGGGCAATGGGAATAGACGGGCAAAGTGCCAGAAAGGGCGAATCTAATTATAGATTTGCCCTTTCTGGGGTGTCTGGGGCAGATGTTAGTAGCCAGGGGGGGCACAAAAAAAGTACCCTCCCTAGGCTGTTATTATCTGCCCCCACTCGCTTGTTTTGTCTGTCTGGTGGAGAAAATACAGCGGGAGCCCACGCATTTTTTTGTCAACGAATTTACACCTTTAATTAACCCCTACATGTCTGAAATTTAGCACAAATACACTCATGTAATTGTAAGTTCTAAACAAATATCAAAATACAGGAAATGACATGGTTAACTGTGTGGAAACAATGTATCATTTCATGTCGACTTCTGTGATTTCACAGAAGCCGGCAATTGAATTTGCGGCTATTACAGTATGTAGAAGTCTAGGAAATATAAATATACATATATATACATGTCACAATTACATATATATATATATATATGTATTCTATGTGTGTATATGTATTGATTCTAGTCTTTATTAAAGCTGTCAGTGTGATTTTACAGTATAGGCAGGGATGAATTGCCGGCTTTTCTAAAGGACACCGATGCGATTTAATCGCAAGTCACACGTGCGGTCCGTTTGTAATCAGATTTTTCATCGCTCCCATAGACTTGCATTGGCGATAGTCGACCCACAATCGGTGACAATCGCAGCATGCTGCGATTGCACACGGACGTTTAAAACGGACCACAAAAAATCTGATACTGGGAGCTGCTCCATAGATTAACATAGGGCCGACTGCAATACGATATTTCATCGCATTGCAGTCGTCCGATTCTGTCGCCAGTGTGACGCCGGCCTTATTCTCGATGTGAGGTCAGGGCGAGGCCGGTGTCTGAGCTCCAGGTGGAAGAACATAGAGCCACTGGGTGAGCTGGAATCAAGTTTTTATATCAGATGTTATTGTTGGAATATCAATTCTATATAGTTCTGTCCCTCTGTTATTCCTCCTGGAAACGCAAGGAAAAAAATGACAAGTGTTTCTCGACATACACAGATATGATCCTTGCCCATCGGACAGTGTACCAGGACATACACCATTGACATGAGGTTAGTGTTACCTAACATCTATTTGCGGCTGTTGGAGACAAGCAGCCGTGCGGACTTGAACATATTTTTCGAGCACCCGAGCATGCTCAGATAACACCTTATCCCAGCACGTTCGCTCATCACTAGAGTCCATTTCTTTTTCTTCCTGAAATGCAAGTATTTTGTCTAAAAACCATTTTTGCAGTTGAGTTACATAAAAAAATTTGCACCCTTTGCCGTGTATGACCTCTGTTTTGCATTACCTATAGCTGGCTGCAGAATGAGTTTGCCGAGACTCCGTCAGTGAGCTCATTCTGAGAACGTTTGTAACTCCTTTATCTGTATTTTTATGAGCACAGATCGCATCAAAGTTGAGCGTGCCCCCCGAAGAGCCAAACTTTCAAAACTGAATTGGACTCCAAATTTAAGTAATCCAAGTTGTCAGAAATTCCTTTTGCAGAATTCCTATTTCTCGGGGCCTAAATCAGCCACTTCAGCTCTTCCGCCCACCCGTTCTCTTTTCTATAGGACCCCCTTCGATTATGAGAAGGGACATCTGGGTTGGAGGGTCTCCAAACAGAAGAGCGTCTGTTTTTTCCAAGTGGCCAATATGTTAATTCTATACACCCCGATCTCTCGGCTTTCTTGAGAGCAAGAAGAGGAAATCTGCCACAAATAGAAGAGAAAATGTCTCCCTGACAAAACAAGTGTCAGTTTTTAATGTCTCCCTTTGTGCCGCCCTCACATATAATCATGTGCCATATTTTCCAGCCACTTCAACCCCGAGGAGCAGTGAAAAGACCTTAATCTGCGCCGCCTGGGGACCTGACAAAGTGGAGAGGCGTTTGCCTTGGGTCCATGATGAAAATCTATATTTATATATATGCAGGAAATCACACTGGGAAATACTCATTGAATCCGAAAGTCCCGGAACGAGACCCTTAATTAATTATGGGTGCTAAAAATTCAGACCAGCTGTCTGGTGCTCGTCTGGGGGCGGCAGACAGAAACACGCCGGGATTGTGTACACGGCTTGTGGTACGTAAAGTGTCAAAGAAATCAGTAACAGATGGCAAGTGGGAATTCCTACACTTTATACTAGGATTTGTGGCCTTTATTTTAATAAAATAATGATTAATTTCCTTGATATCTGGAAACAGTGTTCCTGCCTTTTATGCGGGCTCACATGCTGAGCCCGCATCTTTCAAACCGCACTTGATTTAATCAGCCATTAAGTGCCTTTAACAGCCGGAAGTGGATCCGAGATCCCAGCTTATGCCGCTGTCAATCACTGACAGGAAAGGGCGTCACTGATCCCACCCATCAGGTGATCTCGGGACGATCTGCTGAAGACCCCCCCCCATGCCTGTCATCACGATCCTCCCGTGAAGGCCGGCCTGAGGCCGACGTTCATAGGAGATGGTGATTTTCCGCTGAAGCACTGCTATGTATAGCGCAGGCGATCGGACGATCACAGCTTCAAGTTAAATGCAGTAAAAAAAAAAGTTTTAAAAAAATATTTAAAAAAAAATTAAAAAACACAAAATTTCAAATTACCCCACACCTTAAAAATAAAACAATTGAAAAAAAAATACACATATTTGGAATCGCTGCATTCAGAATCGCCAGATCTATCAACATATAAAGCAAATTAATCCGAAATGAGGAAAAAAAAAAATCAAAACGCCAGAATTACGTTTTTTTGGTCGCCGCGACATTACAATAAAAGGCGATCAAAACATCCTATCTACCCCAAAATGGTAAGAGTAAAAGCGTCAGATCAGGGCACAAAAAATAGACCCTCATCCAGCCCCAGCTCATGAAAAATGAGAATGTTACGGGCCTCGAAAAATGGCGACGAAAGCGAAATATTTTTTTTTTGACAAATTTCAGAATTTTTTTTCACCGCTTGAATAAAAAAAAAACTATACAAGTTTGGTATCTGCAGAATTGTACTGACCTAGGGAATCATATTGCCTGGTCAGCTTTACCATACATTGAACATGGTAAATAATGCTGCGCTGTGATTGGTTGCTGTGAGCAACAAAGGCAGTCTTCATTCTGTCACTTTTGAGATCTCTATATTTTGTTGCTATGCCGGGGTTCACACTTCGCTTATTTGGTGCAGATTTTGCCGTCAGAATTTACACATGTAGAATCAACATAATTTTACAGTACTAGAAAAGTGGATGAGTTTTAGCTTAAAAGGGTAATCCCATCTCCAAGATCCTAAACATAACTGCATAGTATAGCAGCTGCATAGAGAAGGCAGAGATGGTTTATTATCATATCTGCCTTCTCTATTGTACAGCACTTAATACAGCATAGGAAGTACTGACAGTGTTTCCTCCTCTTAATCCAGTGATTACATGATTGCTATGTCCAGGGTCGGACTGGCCCACAGGAGAACTGGAGAATCCCCCAGTGGGCCGCGGTATAGGAAGTACTTACAGTGCTTCCTCCTCTTAATCCAGTGTTTACATGATTGCTATGTCCAGGGTCGGACTGGCCCACAGGAGAACTGGAGAATCCCCCAGTGGGCCGCGGTATAGGCAGTACTGACAGCACTTCTTCCTCTTAATCCAGTGATTACATGATTGCTATGCCCAGCGTCAGACTGGCCCAGAGGAGAACAGTGGAACAGTGGGCTTTCACATTAAATGTTACTGGTGGGCCCTTGTCATCCCAGTCCGACACTGGCTATGTCTAGAGTGTGAGTAGTAGCTGCTGTGTCTTAGGAGACCTTATCAGTTCTGCTATGCAGCCTTCTCATTTTCACTGTAACTTGGGGTAATATATCAACCCAAGTTATAGGGGAAATCAGGTAAAAAATAAATATTTAATTGTTGACATGCCTCTCTGTTGTGAATGTCTTGGAGACGACTTCGGAGCTGATGCTCCCTCTGGTGGTTGCTGAGGGTATTGAACCAATTAAGGAATGGGTGTCAGGTGGAGATGACTGGCTTGATATAAGTGAACTGAACTCCCATGATCCTCGCCGGTAATCAATTGTTGTTTCCAGGTCTTTGTTGGAATTTCAGCTTGGTTTCCTGTTATCATTCAGATAAGTGACTTTCTGCTTTTTTTCTGTGGTTGGATTTCCCTTGCTTCTCGCAGTCTTGCCTTGGACTTCAGCCGAGTCCCCTTTGGGGGCTAGTGCTGCCCTCTGTTCTCATTTTGTATTTGCACTTGTTCTCTGTTCCTGTGATATTTTTTACTGCTGGGTAGCTGTGTGTCACACCAGAGATCTGATATAGGTGGTCGAGATTGTGTGGTCTCAGGTTTTTTGCAATCAGAAGTTCTGGTATTTTTTTTAGGGATTTTCTGGGTTGCAGACAGAATTTCTCTCCTGTACTTTACTTTCTAGACAGATTTTGGCCCCAGCATTTGCTCATTCTATTTTCTGTCTGTGTTCGTGTTTTCCTCTTGTCTAACGCCATTACAAGTTTGGGGGCTTCCTATTTCTTTGGGGGCTTTACTCCGGGGCAGTTAGCTTTCCTCTTTCTATCTTTAGGTGTAGTTATCTCTCCGGCTGTGCCGAGGCGTCTAAGATCAACGTAGGAATGCTCCACGGCTACTTCTAGATGTGCGGTTAGTTTAGGGATCTGCAACCCATTAGGTTCCAGCCTCTCTGGTGTCTTGCTGCTTTGGCAGTATTTTGCTCCTGTCCTCTTCAGCTACCTAAACCTAACACCTCCCCCAAAGGTCTTTGGTGACCTTATGGGGGGCACAATATACAAAAATAAAAAAAATAAATTAATAAAAGGAGGAAAGAAAAGAATAAATAAAAGAAGTTGCCATTCCAAATATCTGTTACTAGCCACACCCACTAAAAACCCCCAACATGTATATGATACATAAAGAAGTTTTTACGGAAAAGGGAACAAATTTTGTATGTATTCATGTATGGTGCATGTCGTAAATGGGTTAAACGTTTCATTTAGGCCTCATACAGACCGCAGATTTTTCCACATCTAAGAAAGACAAACAGATTATTGTGACCAGACTCTGAATGTCATCCGATTTTCTCACACATGGAGAAATTTAATACCACCCCTAACAAACAATCAACTGTCACTATATGAGTGTTTGTAACCATGGGTATCTAAGCTACTGCGATGCCCTGAACATGGGGTAAGCGACATAGCGAATCAGAAGAACTATACCAAATTTCAAATTGAATATAAACAAACACATGAGCCATGCACACAGTGAACAAGCCTGTAGGGACATTGTTCACACCACCAGAAGATTGAAAACACTGAAAAGCATAATAAAACCAACATATAAAAATACTCTGTTGTAAAAAAATAACAGAAAACAGCAAGTGCTAATAAAAAGATGAAAAAACACAGGGTATTTGGTTAACACGTTTTTTGCAAAAAATGTATACTAAGCCGCTCTACCAAACGTCAAGGTATATCTGTGTTTTTTCATCTTTTTATTAGCACTTGCTGTTTACTGTTATTTTTTTTACAACAGAGTATTTTGATACGTTGGTTTTATTACGCTTTTCTGTGTTTTCAAATTGGAAGTATTTGCTAATATTATTACTACATATTGGGATAGGATCTTGGAGATGGGAATACCCCTTTGGCCACGTTCACATACTCAGTATTTGGTCAGTATTTTACATCAGTATTTGTAAGCCAAAACCAGGAGAGGAACAATCAGAGGAAAGGTATAATAGAAACACGTCACCACTTCTGGATTTATCACCCACTCCTGGTTTTGGCTTACAAACATTGATGTAAAATACTGACCAAATACTGAACGTGTGAACGTGGCCTTTAAGGATATGTTCCTTGTACGGAGGTCCTCTCCCGTTAGTGGATGCAGAGGTAGCAGTCTGGTAACATGTTACATGGGGGGCGCTCTGCCTGTAATGCACTTACATTGTGGCCCAGGAGATTTTACGTTGATCTTTAAAAATTACATTTTTCCCCCCCAGAAAATGTCATTTCCAGTTGGACGGCATGGTGTTGTACTCATCGAACATCTTCCTTTAAGACTATAATGAACGCTCATGTTTCTGTTCCTGCTGAAAACATTAGTGGGCAGCGAGATAAATTGCGGAAAGGAATGTTGGAAAGCAGCGAACCGCTGCAATTAGAAAGATTTTCATATAAAAATAAACTCACATGTGCTGTAAATGTGTTGCATATTGGATAGTTGGTATTTTATAATTTCGTAAAACAAATGTAACAAGTTTCAGATGGCGCAGAGTCATTTTCATATTACATTTTTATGTCCCATGAATAGTCAGTGCTTCCTCTGTATCATGTGTGAGTTTGCCTGTTAGTGACTTCACGTGTTCATCCTGAGCTGTATAACAGTCGTTTTCAACGAACGTGTATAATTTTTCTGGGAAAAGAGAAGCAAAGAATATTGGGGTCAGTATTACTGATGAGTGAATGGGCTGAGATAAGGTGTTATCTGAGCTCGGGTGCTAACTGAGGGTCTTCGGCATGCTCGAAAAATATGATTCCCGCGGCTGCATGTCTCCCGATCAGAGCCGCCGGTGTTTCTGCATGTTTCTGGGAATCTGGTGCCTGTGCAGTGAGAATCTCTGCGCCTGTCCCCATCTCCCTCCGCCTCTTTCCTCCACCTGTTTCCTCACTGCGCAGGCGCCAGATTCCCAGCCCCGCAGTGTGAATAAATCATAACACACTGCGCGGTGGGATCTGGGGCCGCCGCTACACGGAGGCGCGATATCCTTACATCACCTGATGTAGGTTCCAGGGCAGGGCACACGGCGCATGCTCGAGAACTTAGTGACAGCACAGGCTCTGGTGATGTCGCAAGAAAGAGAGGAGGCGGCGGCCGGTAACAAGAAGGGGATGATGGACGGCTGCGAGGACGTAGAGTCAGGGGAGAATACATACCTCCCTGAATCAATAGAGGTATTTGGAAGTGCTCGGAGATTTAGTTTGTGTCGCCGCAGCTGCATGAGTTGCGATTGCTAGACAGCCTGAATACCTGTAGGGATTCCCTAACAAACAGGCATTCATCACATGTATTCAGGCTTTCTAGTAGCAGCAAATCATGCAGCTGCGGCGACAGAAACTAAATCTCCGAGCACACCCAAATACTCGGAGGACACCCGAGCATGCTCGAGAAAACCCGAGCAACGAGCATACTCACTTATCACTAATATCCAGCCGTTTTTTAGATAAAAAAAATTCAAAACAATTTTTTTAGCAGAATTCAATAAAAACAGAACATTCATAGTACAATGAAAAATGTGAGACCTTTTCCAAAATTTTCCGTTTTTATTCAATTCTACTAATATTTTTTTTAATTTTTTTTATCCAAAAATGGCTGGAGATCCCTACCTTTTTCAATAGAACAAGGAACCCTCCAAACTACATATGTTGATTATTAACCTCTGACATTATAATATTACAAAAGGATTTGGAAAAGATTCCTGCAAGGGCAAACACATGGCAGATGAAGTTTAATGCTAATAAATGTAGAGTAATGCACAGTATGTAAATATATTAGAGATTACAGAACAGGAGAAGGACTTGGGTATTTTGGTTACAAGTAAGCTGAGCAGCAGTACTCAATGTCAAGCAGCAGCTGCAAAAGCAAACATGATTTTAGGGCGTATGAAAAGAGAGATAAAATCCCGCGATTCCCAACGTATTATTACCCTTTTATAAATCACTGGTGAGGCCACATCTAGAATATGGGATCAATTTGGGCTCCACATTTAAAAGAAATTTTTTTTTGGAATTTAGATTCAGTTGAAAGGTGCAGTTATTTGCCTCCATAAGGAAGCGAATTACTAATGATTAGTGTTGAGCGATACGATAATGTAAATATCTGCTATCGGCCGATATTAGCTCTATCGGCCTTTCGATAATTCGTTTCGATATTTTCGTCTTATCGAATACCGGAATCGGAAGTTCCCATAATTCTTTGCGAGGCAATGTGATTTTAGTCAGCCAATGAGGAATCCTAAGAAGTGTGGGCACATCCTGTACTGCTGCGGTCATGTTAACTAATGGCATGGCTGTGATTGGATGCTGAAATGATGTCAGAATGCACTATAAAAGGCGCCGCCGCCATTTTAGCGTCACTGTGCTGTGAATTCAGTAAGGGACAGAACGCTGCTGTGCTGACTCTGAGGGACAGTTAGAGATTGCGATTTAGTGTACTGTGCTGTAGGCAGGCTAGCACCAACCGCTGTGTAAAGCTTCCTTTTGCCTGCAGTGTTGTTTTAACAGCTCTGTGCAAGGTGTGTGTGAGTGCAGGTGACGCTGCAGTTTGCTCTGCATGCAACGCTGTCTGTAGGCATCTGCACATGTCACTCACAGACAATTTTTTTTTCTTCAGTGTAATTCTTGCAGCTCCATGCAATTTAACTATTAGTGTGACGCGCTTCCATCCGTATCCAATACATTGGTTGCAAACACTATAGAAGTAGACAAAGGAGTAGCCTTTCACAGATTGTGGACAGTTGTGTTTCAGTGTTCACTTCAGTCTGTGTTTTTTATTTTTTGAGTGCACATCACGCTCCAGTTACTTGTTCAAGCACTGCTGCTTGTACTCTGCTGAGCGTGTCTCAGTGCCTCATCCTTTTCATTTCTCTCCAATTGGTTCTGCTCCATTCCATTTAAAATAAATATAATCTATTAGTGTGACGCGCTTCCATCCGTATCCAATACATTGGTTGCAAACACTATAGAAGTAGACAAAGGAGTAGCCTTTCACAGATTGTGGACAGTTGTGTTTCAGTGTTCACTTCAGTCTCTGCGTAATAACCACACATTAGGCCTTATAACTTTTCTGACTTTCTTTATCAATCTACCAAGATGAAGAAGTCAGTGAGTAAGGCACGTGGTCGTGGCCGTGGAGTTTCAGCAGGGAGAGGACATGGGGATTCTGTGTCTGCTGCCGCCCTCAGTGACACAGCATCCACCATTTATCCCCGTGAGCGTTCCTTTATGCGCACTTTGGTAGGAGCTCGGCGTGCCCCCCTGCTTCGGGAAGAACAAATTGAAGCCGTTGTTGGTTGGATGGCAGCCAATGCATCGACTTCAATTCCTTCCACCTCCTCTCAGGAACACAACACTGTTGAGCAACCATCTGTCTGTTCACCGCCTGTCAAATTGCCAAGGCAGTCAGAGAGTTCTGTACAGGAGCCAGCTGAGTCTCTGCTTCTGTTCTCAGAATCTGTTGGCTCGCAAACACGGGCACAGGCAAGCAGCATTCTGCAATTTGAAGAAGAGGGAGTATGCAGTGATGCGCAACAGCTGTGTCTCTCTCAATCTGAAGAGGCGGGTGAGCCAGTGCCGATAGACAGCACACCGCAGAACGCATCTTATGATGATGATGAGACTCAGGTGCCAGGTTTTGTGGAGCATGGTGCTGCCCAGACCATCCAACAGCAGCAGGTGTTGGAAGAGGGTAGTGGAGATGATGAAGTCCGAGACCCAACATGGCGTGAGCAACAGGAAGGTGGTGGGAGCAGCTCTGAGGAAGAGATTGTCCCAACGGTACAAAGAGGAGGGAGAGGTAGGCTGCAGACTCGCTTGCCTGTAGCCTCCAGTTTGGCACCTGTTGGGAGCAGTTCTCTTAGAACTGTCAAAATTGGCGCTCCCATGACTTGCACTGCGTGGTCCTTTTTTGACAGACTTGTACATGATATTTGCTATGTTCAATGCAAGCTGTGTAACCAAAAAGTTAAAAGAGGTAAAAATAGCAGGAACCTGAATACCACAAATATGTGGACACATGTACGGACAAAGCACGTAGCTGAGTTACAAAGACACACTGGAGATGTAGGCCAACCTACAGCAGCACCTACATCTTTAGGTCATGTTCGAGCCTCTACCTCCAGCTCTCACACACCTGTTTCGGCTTCCTCACAGGATCTCCATGGAAGAACCTCGGTCACTGTTGTCCACAGAGAAACTGTTATTCCACCCACTGCAGCAAGTTCACAGTCATCGTCACACTCCCAGAACAAAAAACAGCCATCGGTAACACAGGCATGGGGTAAAAGACGGCCATACTCGGCAAACCATCCACGAGCACAGGCTCTGAATGCTGGCCTTGCAAAACTCCTGTCCCTTGAAATGCTGTCATTCAGGCTAGTGGAGACTGACAGTTTCAGGAACTTTATGGCATTGGCAGTCCCACAATATAATGTGCCAAGCCGATTTTATTTCAGCAGGCAAGCTGTCTCTGCTCTGCAAAAACATGTCGAGGGAAACATTAAACATGCGCTACTAAACGCCGTCAGTAGCAGGGTCCACCTGACCACCGATGCGTGGACCAGTACCCATGGCCAGGGACGATACCTTTCCCTCACTGCCAATTGGGTCAATGTTGTGGAGCCCGGTACAGATCTTGCCAGTGGCGCTGTACGTGTTCTGCCAACTCCAAGGATTGCAGGAATCCAGTCTGTGCACATTGATTCCTCCTCCTACTCCAGTTCCTCAGAATCATCACTGCACGAGCCGTCACGGTATACCTCCACATGGACCCGTGAACGCTTACCTGTTGCGACCGATATGAGCACAGCCGTGGCCAAACGTCAACAGGCCGTACTGAAATTAATTCCCATGGGGAATCGAAGCCACACAGCGCAGGAGCTCTGGGATGCCATCAAGCAGGAGAGCGATGTGTGGTTTTTGTCAGCTAATCTCCAGCCAGGCTTGGTAGTGTGTGACAATGGCCGAAATCTGGTGGCAGCTCTGGGCCTTGGCAACCTCACTCACATACCATGTCTGGCACATGTGCTCAACTTGGTCGTGCAGAGTTTTTTGAGGGACTATCCGGATCTTGATGCACTGCTGCACAAGGTCCGCCTAGAGTGCGCTCACTTGCGACGTTCCAGCATGGCCAGATCGCGCATTGCAGCTCTGCAAGTCAGATTTCGCCTTCCTGAACATCGCATCATATGTGACGTACCCACCAGGTGGAATTCCACGTTACATATGTTGGAGCGGTTGTGTGAGCAGCAGCCAGCAGTAATGGAGTATCAGCTGCAACAGGCGCAATCAACTCGCAATTTGCGCCATTCACACTTCACCACTACTGAGTGGGCCTCTATGAAGGACATCTGCGACGTTTTGCGGGCATTTGATGTCTCAACGCGGATGGCGAGTGCAGATGATGCACTAGTCAGCATGACTGTCCCCCTTATCTGCCTGCTTCAGAAATCACTGAAAGCACTAAAGGAAGAGGTTTTGGAAGAGGTGGAGGATGAGGAGTCACAAATTCAATTACCTTCAGGACAGTCAGCGCAACGTGGTTTCTCACAAAGGGCTGGGCAGGGCTCACTTTGTGAGGAGGAGGAGGAGGGGGAGTCAATGGAGGAGGAAGAAATCCCTATAGAGGGAGGTACACAACGCTCTAGTCAGTATGTAGAGCGAGGGTGGGGTGATGCAGAGGAGACAGAGATGACGCCTCTTCCAGAGGACAGCCTTTGTTGGCCAGTTGGGAGTCTGCAGCACATGGTTGATTTCATGCTTCAGTGCCTGAGAAACGACCGCCGCATCGCCC
Source organism: Oophaga sylvatica (assembly GCA_033576555.1). Classification (NCBI taxonomy): domain Eukaryota; kingdom Metazoa; phylum Chordata; class Amphibia; order Anura; family Dendrobatidae; genus Oophaga; species Oophaga sylvatica. Next base: position 17,586,163 of record JARQOD010000010.1, on the reverse strand, counting down.
ACATTCTCACCACGTCAGATTATTGGGTGTACACCCTCCTAGACCCTCGCTACCGGGACAATTTACAAACCCTCATCACACCGGTGAACCGGGACCGTAAAATGCAGGAGTACCAAGACACACTGGTGCAATCCATACTGTTGTACATTCCAGCCGAGAGAGGTGCTGCTGCTGCTACTGCTTTACAAAGCAGCTCTGTGCGTTGAGGCAGTGTAGACACCTCTACAACAAGAGGGATCAGAAGCAGCGCCTCTGCACAGGGCAAGAACTGTATGTTACAAATGTGGCAAAGTTTTGTGACAGCGCCACCAAGGTCTACACCATCCGAGACGGCTCCAGTCACCAGGAAGAAACGTTTCCGTAAGATGGTGACAGACTACTTGGCTTTCCCTCTAAGTGTACTCCCAGATGCCTCTTCCCCTTTCAAATTTTGGGTCTCTAAGTTGGATACATGGCCAGAGCTTAGCCAGTATGCATTGGAGGTGCTGGCTTGCCCTGCTGCCAGTGTATTATCTGAGCGTGTCTTTAGTGCTGCAGGTGGTGTAGTAACAGACCGTCGCATGCGACTATCCTCAGAGAATGTAGACCGGCTTACTTTTCTGAAAATGAACAAGGCATGGATCTCACCTGAATTTGCCTGTCCGTTTTCAGATTAAATAACTGTTTGGCAACGTTTTCCATGTCTCCTGTTATGTTCATCTTTCTACCACCTGAACTCTACTCCCTGGGCTACAACACCGCCATTTGTTGCTCGTAAGTAATTGGCAGGGGTACTGACTCCTGGCCAGCCTGGTTACAGCACGACAGCTGTTTCCTGGCAGTGTGAACGTCAATTATCCTCCAATAAGTTGTGCTGTCGTGTTGCATTCGGGTTAGCCGACTCTATGGTGCCTGCAGTTTAGGTGATTCCTATGTGTGCTGTGGGATATGTAAATAAAGGCGGTTTCCATTGTGACAATAGGATAAGCACCCACTGTAGGACTGTGTGATTCAGTAACTGTGGACGGCTTGCGTCCTGTCAACTTACATTTTCATGGGTGCGTTCTTCTACCCGTCCGGGGTCCAGTACCGTCAAGTGGTTCTCCCCAGTGCCTTTGGCCTAGGTGCCTCCATCTCCGTATCCGAGTTCCAGCAACGTCTGCTGGTCCTTGGTAGTGCTTTGGAGCACAGGTACCTCCTGCTTAGTAACCGTGTCACAGTAACGTCAGCTGGTACTCGGTTGTGACATTGCCTCTTTTCCTTCTGCTACCCGTCCGGGGTCCAGTTCCGTCAAGTGGTTCTCACCAGTGCCTTTGGCCTAGGTGCCTCCATCTCGGTATCCGAGTTCCAGCAACGTCTGCTGGTCCTTGGTAGTGCTTTGGAGCACAGGTACCTCCTGCTTAGTAACCGTGTCACAGTAACGTCAGCTGGTACTCGGTTGTGACATTGCCTCTTTTCCTTCTGCTACCCGTCCGGGGTCCAGCACAGTCAGCTGGTCCTCGTTACTTCCATTGTCTCTTGCTCCATCTGATACCCGTCAGGGTTCCAGTAACGTCAGCTGTTTCTCGGAAATTAGACGACATTAAAGACCACCCAGAAGAAGATGACGACAACAAGGACGACGAGCATGAAGCCAACCAGCCTGAACACCATCACAAAGAAAAAATAAAAGATTACCCAGAAGAAGATCACCAACAGGACAAAGAAGGTTAAGACAAACTACAAGATACAGAACAAGAGACAGAAGAACAATAAGCAAAAGATCAAAAAGCAGAAGAACATGAAGTATAAGACCAAAATGAAGAGCAAAATATATGCTCTAAATTCTAAGCAGAAGAAGACTAAGCAGTGTATGGGGGTGAGTCCGTTCCTCCTCGTGGTGCCCCTGGAAAATGCCTGCTGCTGCAGGCTAAACTGAACACGGACAAATACTGTTGTAATTTAAATCTTTTGTGACAGCAAGAACGGAAGGATGAACAATTCATACTTTTACAGATTACAAGTACAGGAATCTCTGTCACAAATAAGAATATGATGAAGAAGATGAAGAGGAAGAAGATGAAGAATTTGAATATGAAGAAGATTAATTAGTTTAATAATAACAATATGAGTAATGTAAACAAAAACATGAATAGCAAGAAGTTTAAGAAGAAGATTAAGAAGGTGAAGATGAAGACTAATATGATGAGAAAGATGATGCTGCTGCTGAAGATTATGAAGGAGAAAGTGTGGCACTGGCAAAAGTTAAAAAGGTGAACAGCATGGAAGTTGTGAAACATACATATTTGCCAAAATAGAAAAAAGGTTAACAACATTGTCAATTTGTTAGTCAATCCAAACGTATTTCCAAAAAAAAATATATTAATGCTATTCCAATGCATTGGGTTAAACATGTATGCCTTTATTGTCTCCTCAACCTCCCCCAATACATTCTACATTAGTCTTTGTTGTTTTCCTTCATGTACAATTAACCAACAAGGCAAGAATGTTTTTTTTTAATTTCGATATTTTTTTCCCATAGACTTACATTGGACTTCCGGTATCGAAATCGGATATCGACGATATTTAGTGCTATCGGCGATACAATTTCGATACGATATTTTTAGATATCGAGCACTATCGCTCAACACTACTAATGATGAAAGGGTTAACACTTGGACCCTGCATCAGTAACAGCCCCTAAAGTAACCATGACAACTGTTATGAGGTCTAAACAAGTGTCATAAAGTAGATTCCATAACAGAAGGGCACGCTGCCACGATCAGCGCCATTACTGATGCGCCTGAGGACGTTGAGCTTGACCACCCCACGCAATGTGCCCACCTTGGGGTAATTTGGAGTTTCTAGCAGGGAAATGGGCTGTCTGCTTTAGACATCCCCAGGGCATGGGAAGGTAACAGAGGGGCTCCCCAGCACAGGATTCCCTTCTGTGAGAGCTGCCCTCTTTTGGGAGTTCATGGACGGATCTATGGCTTTCATAGATGAAAAATTGGGATAGGCAGGAGGACGGGGGTGGGGACATTCATCCTATTAGGGGTCATCCATAACAATCCTTTTAACCAAGTGTCCAACTTCTTGAGACTTGGACCTGGATCTGTAAGGGAGAAATGATCCTGTACATCCACTTGGGCATCAGATCTACCAAATTGGGTCTAGCAGCCAATGTGGCAGCAGATGTCCCAGCTGGATCTCATCTACATCCGGTTTATTACATTTATAGTCTATATTTGCTATGTCGTTCTCTGTAAATCTGGTAAAATGTACAAATTGTAAAATTCTGCCGTTCCATCTGTTATATATCGGCACTAAAGGGTATGCCACACTGAACAATATCGCTAACGGGATCGCTAAAAAACGTCACTATTTAGCGATCCCGTTAGCGATATTGTTCAGTGCGGCAGCTGCCAGCGACGAGCTTCCTGCTGTGATCTCGCTCGTCGCTGGAATCGCTCCGGACCCTATTTTCTCGTCGGCGCTCCCGCTGGGTAAGTATATATCGCTAGTGTGGCACCTTTTCTTAGCGATTTAGCGGTACTTTTGTACCGCTAAAGTCGTTAAGAAGATCGCTAATGGCGATAGCGTCGTTAACTATATCGCTAAATGTGGCCGCACTTAGCGATATAGAAACAATCCCGCTAGCGATCGCATTAGTATGCGTCGTTATTGTGATCGCTAGCGGGATTGTTTAGTGTGGCAGTACCTTAACTCTGTAAGCCCAAGGGAAGGGTGATCCTCCAGCCATGGTTCCCTAGAGGTTTCCTCCACAGGGGTTTTTCTTTTCCTGAGTGCTGGGGTGACTTTGTGAGTCGGGGGTTGTGCTGTTTTCGGTGTCATATGAATTTAAATAAAGTTGCTAACAAATTGACACCTAATTACAATGCTTTGTGTATTTATTTTGGGTTCTTCTGTCTGATTCGTGTTTGGGATTCGGGGTCCATCACACCTAACTGGGTCATACGTCTGGGCATCTGCCGGCCACAGCACTGACAAGTGAGCACTCATCTTCGGAGTAAGGACTGACAGTATATTACAGGACTACACGCAGCTTCCTGGCCTCATTCACACAGTGAATATTTGGGGCAGTAATTTACATCAGTATTTGTAAGCTAAAAGCCAGAGGGAACAAACAGAGAAATAATAACGGAATCACTTTCTCCTCTTCTGTGTCTTGGATTCTCTCCTGGTGTCTGGTAAGAAATACTGATGAAAAATATTGCCATGTAAAAGTGCCCCAAATCCTCACTGACTGATTTGACAGTTTGAGTTGCAGTTAAAGAAGTTGTCCACTATTTGGACAACTTCTTCTCATACCCCTCACTTGACCCCATAAATTAATAAAGCCTATACTCACCTTCCTTGCTGGCGCCATACCCGTGGTGTCAGCACTCGCTCTCCCAGGGCTCCCGTGCTGTTGTTGTATTGTTGTGACATGCCACGCCCAATGAGCACCCGCATCACTGTCCCCGCCTGCTGTCGAATTGAGGATGAATTGGAAGGTCAACTTCAGCTGCAGCCTGGACTTCCTCTTGTTCAATTTGTCCAAAGGAAGAGACAGTGATTCCAGCACTGATTGGTCGCTGGGGTCACATGTCCGAACAATGCAACAGCAGCATGGAAGCGCTGAGACAGCAAGTGCCGACACCACGGGAACGGTAGGAACGGGAGCCCTGGGAGAATGAGTGCCGAGAGAGAGCAGATCGGCTTCTGGGCATGCTCAGCATACAATAACGGATTCTGTCGTCGGATTCCGTCAATAACAGATGATGACAGATCCGTTACCCATAGGCGTCCATTATAGAAAAAGGCAAACGTGATGGATCCGTCATAGTCCGCCATTTCGACACAGACAAAAAACGTTCCAATGTCCGTCTACTCCCGACAGCGGACGCCAAATTTCTAACTGATCCGTTGGATGACAGATGGAACGGACAACCATCCGTCACAACCCGTAACTAATGCAACTCTATGGGAAAAAAAGGATTCCGTCAAAAAATAAGGCGGATCCGTTTTTTTTCTGCAAAAAGGCAGATTTTGACTGACGCCAGACGACTGAAGTGTGAAAGAGGCCTTAATCACTGCATGTTTTTGCTTCTGACATGTATGTACATTTTTTAACACTAAAGAATGTGAAATGCATTCAGTTTTTGAGATCTGCAGCTGTCACTTTTTCTTGCAGTTGATGCGTGTTTTATTTACAGGTTTTGTACAGACTTTAAGGAGGTGCCAAAAATCAACATATGAAAAAATGCATATTGTTAGGGTTTGTGGATTGCACTAAATATAAATTATGATAAAGTGTGATCGCAACCCAGGGTCCACTGTGGGCTGATGGAAAACCGCAGCTAATGAACAATGGCGGAGCGAAGCTACGAGCAAGCACTATAATTATGCCAAGTTAAAGGTCACTCAGTGTGAACAGAGCGCAAAGTACCTAACTCTGTTACACCACAGAGCGGTACTATAAAAGAAAGTACTGTGAGCTATACCCTGTTAGACGGCACAGGCGTAAAGCAGTACTGACGCTAGTTGGGGTCCCTATGACTCCCCCAGGAAAGTCTACACTGGTGGTTGTACTTGCTCTGTGACTCTGACTCTGCTTTGCTAACCGCACACAGGACAGGAAACAGATACCAAACCAGCGGGAGTTCCCACCCTACACTGCCTGTCTAGACACACACTCGCAGTGCTAGTAGCGGCACATGTGCACACACGGTGTTGACATATCCACCAACACATATAAGCTTAGTGCGCCGCGTGTGCTCCAGCGAACCTTTTATACATTCCGTTCAAGTCCAGTCTGACAGGACCTTGCTCATGGACCAATCCAGAACTGCCACGTCACCTGAGCAGCTGACGACCAACCACCAATAAAAGGCCACCACCTCACGAGCATGCTCAGTAGGGTGATTTCTGGACTTAGCCTATGGAACGTCTGTTCGCCACTGCCTATTGCTAGTTACTGTAGCTTTAGCTGTAGAGCCAGCAGTAACTAAGTGAACAGCACGAGTCTGAGCAAGATGCTGAGACTGAGGTCTTTGCTGAGCAGCTCCCACTGTGGCTGAAGCAGAATGGCAGACCGTAGAGGCAGACAGGGCTTGGTATCTACCCCGTGTAGTGGGCGAATCCCAGCACCTAACATTTTGTCCCATAACTTAAGATACAAGCCACACCAGAATCACTATTTGTAGGCATGTGTTTTGGGGTACAAACAAATCCCATATCAGGTCAATTATGCAAGAGACAATGGATCAAAGAGTTTTTTTGAAGCAAAATATACAATTTTATTAATATAATTTAACAAAGCAATACTGCTGAAACAGGCAATATAGGGCACATTAATTTATTTTTAGGTTTTTGGAAGAGAGAAATTTTTCAATGTTCCCCCATGGCTGGTATAGAGAAGGTCCATAACTGGATGCGATTTATTGATGACGTGATGTTTGCGTGGGAGGGGACTATTGATTAGCTTAAAACCTTGATGTCTGCATTGAACCACAATGATTTGAATATAAACCTCAGCTACTCTTATGGGCAGAGAGTCAGCTTTTTGGACATTGACATTGTGATTAATAATAATGGGTCGGTTTCTACTGACCTGTTTAGAAAACCAACAGCTACAAATTCAATTTTGCACGCTAAGTCCTCCCATTTAAAGTCCACAATACGCTCTATTCCGGTGGGACAGTATTTGCGAGCTAAGAGGATATTGTTATGAATGTGCTAGAGATGGTTTCTGAGCAGAGGCTCCCTCTGGTGGTTACAGACAGTACTGAACCTTTCAGCGAGGAATGGCAATCTGGGATCACGGACAGGTCTGATATAAGGGAGGTTCCCTCCCATGATGGTTGCCAGTGATCAATTGATCTTGTCTCAATTGTGGTTCCTGGTTCATTTGGAAGTTTGCTGAGTCTTGCCTGCATCTTCTGCTTTCAGATAAGATATTTTCTGCTTTTATTTTTGTGCTTGCTTTTTGCATAGTTCTCTGCACTTTTGTGGAGGTCAGCCGGGTCCCCTCCTGAGTCCTGTGCTCCTCTCAGTTTATCTGTAGCCACTGTTATTTGTTCATTTGCTTTTTCCTGTTTTTTCAGTGGCTGCGGCTTAGTTTTGTTACACCAGAGATCTGATTTAAGTGGTGGAGATCGTGTGATCTCAGGTGTTTTTGCAATCAGAAGAGTTGGTATTTTTAGGGTTTTTTTGGATTGCAGTAAGAATCCTTTCCTGTACTTTTCTGTCTAGACAGATTGGACCCTAGCATTTGCTCATTCTATTTTCTGTCTGTGTCCGTGCTTCTTCTTGTCTAACTGCCATTACATGTTTGGGGGCTTCCTATTTTCTTTGTAGTTATCTCTCAGGCTGTGACGAGGCGTCTAGGATCAACGTAGGAACGCTCCACGGCTACCTCTAGTTGTGTGGTTAGTTCAGGTTACTGCAATCCAATAGGTTCCAGCCTCTCTGGTGTATTGCCGTTTTTGCTTTTTCTCCTCAGCTACCTAAACATAACAGGATATGCTCTTCGGAGCAAGCCTATCAGATTCAAGCTGCTGATTTGTATACACGATTTCGTGAAAAAACTATTTGATCCCTTGTGTCTTGCATAATTGACCTGATATGGGATTTGTTTGTACTATATTGTAATCTTGAGTTTTGCTTGTTACGGTATTTCCAGGCTATTGGGAATTTTTGTGTCTAATGTGTTTTGTGGTGTTGGCCCTCCACAGTGCAAAGAAAGGGAACTCATTTGGCTGAATAAGAGGTTTAAGGGGTAATGTCTCTTCTTGTAGAGAGTGACATGACTGACATGCCGGTGTCAGGAGTAGGGTTGAGCGATACTTTCCGATATCCAAAAGTATCGGAATCGGAATGGTATCGCCGATACCATTAAAATATCGGCGATACCCGATACCGATACCGGAAGTCCCATGTAAGTCTATGGGAACAAAATATCGGAATTAAAAAAAACCCATTCTTGCCTTGTTGGTTAATTGTACATGAAGGAAAACAACAAAGAGTAATGTAGAATGTATTGGGGAAGGTTGAGGAGACATTAAAGGCATAGATGTTTAACCCAATCAAATGGAATAGCATATATATATTTTTTTTTTTTAAAGATGTTCGGATTGACGAATAAATTGACAATGTTGTTAACATTTTTTCTATTTTGGCAAATATGTATATTTCACAACTTCCATGCTCTTCACCTTTTTAACTTTTCACACACTTTCTCCTTCATAATCTTCAGCAGCATCATCTTTTTCATCAAATTATTCTTCATCTTCACCTTCTTTATCTTCTTCTTAAACTTCTTGCTATTCATCTTTTTGTTAACATTACTCATATTCTTCTTATTAAACTATTATTCTTATTCATATTGTACTTCATCTTCTTCATCATATTCTTATTTGTGACAGAGAATCCTGTACTTGTAATCTGTCAAAGTATGAATTTTTCATCCATCCGTTCTTGCTGTCACAAAAGATTTAAATTACAACAGTATTTGTCCGTGTTCAGTTTAGCCTGCAGCAGCAGGCATTTTCCAGGGGCACCACGAGGAGGAACGGACTCACCCCCATACACTGCTTAGTCTTCTTCTGCTTAGAATTTAGAGCATATATTTTGCTCTTCATTTTGGTCTTATACTTCATGTTCTTCTGCTTTTTGATCTTCTGCTTATTGTTCTTAAGTCTCTTGTTCTGTATCTTGCAGTTTGTCTTAACCTTCTTAGTCCTGTTTGGTAATCTTTTATTTCTTCTTTGTGATGGTGTTTAGGCTGGTTGGCTTGATGCTCGTCGTCCTTGTGGTCGTCATCTTCTTCGGGGTGGTCATCAGGGTCGTCGTCTTCATTGTTGGAGATCCAGAGTAATTACCCAAAAAAGCATTGAAAAAATCTTCAATTTGTAAATGTAGCAGAAGGTACAAGAGTCAATGCAAGTAACGAGGACCAGCTGACTGTGCTGGAACCCGGAGGGGCAGCAGAAGGAAAAGAGCCAATGGCACAACCGAGGACCAGCTGACGTTACTGGGACACGGTTACTAAGCAGGAGGTACCTGTGCTCCAAAGCACTACCAAGGACCAGCAGACGTTGCTGGAACTCGGATACCGAGATGGAGGCACCTAGGCCAAAGGCACTGCGGAGAACCAGCTGACGGTACTGGAACCCGGACGGGTAGCAGAAGGTACAAGAGCCAATGCAAGTAACGAGGACCAGCTGACTGTGCTGGAACCCGGAGGGGCAGCAGAAGGAAAAGAGCCAATGGCACAACCGAGGACCAGCTGACGTTACTGGGACACGGTTACTAAGCAGGAGGTACCTGTGCTCCAAAGCACTACCAAGGACCAGCAGACGTTGCTGGAACTCGGATACCGAGATGGAGGCACCTAGGCCAAAGGCACTGCGGAGAACCAGCTGACGGTACTGGAACCCGGACGGGTAGCAGAAGGTACCCATGGAAATTTAAGATGACAGGCCGCGAGCCGGCCGCAGTTACCGAAATCCCACAGTACTACAGTGGGTGATTGTCCTATTGTCACAACGGAAACAGCCTTTATTTGCATATCCCGCAGCACACATAGGAAGCACCTAAACTCCAAGCACCATAGAGTCGGCTAACCCGACCGCAACACGACAGGACAACTTATTGGAGGCTAAGTGACGTTTACACTGAGAGGAAACAGATGGCGTGCTGTAACCAGTCTGGGCAGGAGTGAGTACCCGTGCCAATGACACTTCCGAGCAACAACTGGCGGTGTTGTAGCCCAGGGATGAGAAGAGAACATGGTGGAGGCAGCAGGACTTTTTGCCGTTCACACAGCAGGGGAACAGCTGACATTACTGAACCCCAGTAACACAGGAGCAAGTGTTCACTGTGCTAACAGCACTTCCGAGCAACAACTGGCGGTGTTGTAGCCCAGGGATGAGAAGAGAACAGGGTGGAGGCAGCAGGACTTTTTGCCGTTCACACAGCAGGGGAACAGCTGACATTACTGAACCCCAGTAACACAGGAGCAAGTGTTCACTGTGCTAACAGCACTTCCGAGCAACAACTGGTGGTGTTGTAGCCCAGGGATGAGAAGAGAACAGGGTGGAGGCAGCAGGACTTTTTGCCGTTCACACAGCAGGGGAACAGCTGACATTACTGAACCCCAGTAACACAGGAGCAAGTGTTCACTGTGCTAACAGCACTTCCGAGCAACAACTGGCGGTGTTGTAGCCCAGGGATGAGAAGAGAACAGGGTGGAGGCAGCAGGACTTTTTGCCGTACACACAGCAGGGGAACAGCTGACATTACTGAACCCCAGTAACACAGGAGCAAGTGTAGATTGTGCTAACAGCACTTCCGAGCTATAACTGGCGGTGTTGTAGCCCAGGGTCAAGGAGGATGTTTAAATACTATATCAAGTATTTTCCTTGTTACGTGTCAATTAAAAATGTCTATACTCCAAACAAGAGAAATATAAACTTTAGTACCATAAGATGATGATTTAACTTAAAAAAATATATGTAAATTAAAAATTTACAAACATAAACGCATACATTAACATGTTGAAAAGCAATGCAAACCACAATTAAAATAGGTTAAATAATCTGCTATACGGTTTAAAATAAAAGCATACAAGTACACATCAGAATCCATTAATGATGGGTAAGTAACAGTATGTACACCATTTTTATTGTGTAGACAATGAATGGCTGACTTAAAAACATAATCAGCATTACAAGTTTTCTTTGACATTCATAAAACTTTACATTTGGTGAATAATATAACTACAATTTTTTAAAAAATATCTAAAATTTCCATCATGTAATACTGATAATATGTGCCAATCATTTATATTAACAAAACGAAAATTTAAAAAGTGCATAGTGCAGAGTGAAAACAGATATTTATGCCTGACTGTGGACTTGCAAGCATGACAACGGATAGATAAGGTATATATAGATGAGACTGCATAGCCACAGATGGTGAATGGCGATGTAATACTGTACCTCAATAAAGTGTGCGTTACTACTACATCCTTTTTTTTATCTAGCTTTATAAAAGGTTACGTGCATGTATGGTTGCGCCTCTGTTTGGACGCACAGACTGGCTTCCTGCTGTGACGCGTTGGGTATTGGAGCGTCTGTACGTCTTATGACGCAGACTAACATTCACGGTGCGCATCGTTCATCATCGCAAGCGTACCGACAACACAAAGGCGTTGTCATGACTGCTTTACTCAGTAAACATGCACCTATGATGAAACATACACGCATGTGCCCTATTACATAACAAGCTACAAGAAAAACGAGTGTGAGGTGTGACACAGCTGTTTTGTTAAGGTACAGTATTATATCGACATTGTACAGATGTCGCTATTCAGTCTGATAAATATATATCATTCACGTATTCTATCAGTTGTCGTTCTTTCAGCACCACTTACAGGTATATATTTTGCTATTGTGACTATGCACTATTGACTTTACCAAGGTAATGCATGATTTTTGTAAGCGATTATCATGTTTACATGAAGGACCTTTATGATATGGGCTGTTAACTTTCTAATCAAATATGTATTTTTTAAAATGACACAAATATAAGTAATGTTGAAGAGGACTATTCCTACATGCATTGTTTGCACAATATTACACGTGTACATCACGTCCCTTAATCAACATTGGATTATTATATTTACTTGTATGCTTTTATTTCAAAGGCAAGAACACTGAAGTATAACCTTCGCACTGCAGCAGTTGTCAAAGTTCAACCCACATTATGCACTTCCAACATTGCAGCATTGGAGTCATCATGATGTGAGTTGGATTTGTCTAAGCTATGGAGTGACAAGGTTGACCATCAGTATCCTATAGCATAAGTAGGATTTTGTGTTTGCATTTGTTTTCGACATGTGCATATCTGTAATAATATGTCACATTTATTTTGTTACAGATTTGTGACAAAGACTAATCATTTTATGGTTTGAAAGTTGACGTTTCAAATGTTTACAGCTTAGAAATCAGGGTGTAGCCTCATATCTATGTGTAGCACTAGACACTTTGAGATGTCAGGTTTTTTTCACCATGATTAGGTAGCTAGCAGTAATTTTTGCCGGACACACAGCAGGGGAACAGCTGGCGTTACTGAACCCCACTAACACTATAGCTTGTGTATTGGTCTGTGGACACGACACTTCTGAGCAGCAACTGGCAGTGTTGTAGCCCAGGGAGTAGCGTTCAGGTGGTAGAAAGATGAACATAACAGGAGACATGGATAACGTTGCGAACCAGTTATTTAATCTGAAAACGGACAGACAAATTCTGGCGAGATCCATGCCTTGTTCATTTTCAGAAAAGTAAGCCGGTCTAGATTATCGGAGGATAGTCGCATGCGACGGTCTGTTAGTACACCACCTGCGGCACTAAAGACGCGCTCCGATAATACACTGGCAGCAGGGCAAGCCAGCACCTCCAATGCATACTGGCTAAGCTCTGGCCATGTATCCAGCTTAGAGACCCAAAACTTGAATGGGGAAGAGCCATCTGGGAGTACACTGAGAGGGAAAGACATGTAGTCTGTCACCATCTTATGGAAACGTTGCCTCCTGCTGACTGGAGCCGTCTCGGATGGTGTAGACATTGGTGGCGCTGCCACAAAACTTCGCCACATTTGGAACATACTGGTCTTCCCTGTGCAGAGGCGCTGCTTGTGCTCCCTCTTGTTCCAGAGCTGTCTCCACTGCCTCGACGCACAGAGCTGCTTTGTAAAGCAGTAGCAGCAGCAGTGCTCTCGGCTGGAATGGAGAACATTATGGATTGCACCAGTATGTCTTGGTACTCCCGCATTTTACGCTCCCGGTTCAACGGTGTGATGAGGCTTTGTAAGTTGTCCCGGTAGCGAGGGTCTAGGAGGGTGTACACCCAATAATCAGACGTGGTGAGAATGTGGGCGATGCGGCGGTCGTTTCTCAGGCACTGCAGCATGAAATCAACCATGTGCTGCAGACTCCCAACTGGCCAAGAAACGCTGTCCCCTGCAAGAGGCGTCATCTCTGACTGCTCTGCATCACCCCACCCTCGCTCTACATACTGACTAGAGCGTTGTGTACCTCCCTCTGGAGCGATGTCTTCCTCCTCCATTGACTCCTCCTCATCCTCCTCACAAAGTGAACACTGCCCAGCCCTTTGTGAGGAACCACGTTGCGCTGACTGTCCAGAAGGTGATGGAATTTGTGACTCCTCATCCTCCACCTCTTCCAAAACCTCATCCCTTATTGCTTGCAGTGTTTTTTGAAGCAGGCAGATAAGGGGGACAGTCAGGCTGACTAGTGCATCATCTGCACTCGCCATCCGCGTTGACTCATCAAACGCACGCAAAACGTGGCAGATGTCCTTCATAGAGGCCCACTCAGTAGTGGTGAAGTGTGAACGACGCAAATTGCGAGTTGATTGCGCCTGATGCAGCTGATACTCCATTACTGCTGGCTGCTGCTCACACAACCGCTCCAACATATGTAACGTGGAATTCCACCTGGTGGGTACGTCACATATGATGCGATGTTCAGGAAGGCGAAATCTGCGTTGCAGAGCTGCAATGCGCGATCTGGCCATGCTGGAACGTCGCAAGTGAGCGCACTCTAGGCGGACCTTGTGCAGCAGTGCATCAAGATCCGGATAGTCCCTCAAAAAACTCTGCACGACCAAGTTGAGCACATGTGCCAGACATGGTATGTGAGTGAGGTTGCCAAGGCCCAGAGCTGCCACCAGATTTCGGCCATTGTCACACACTACCAAGCCTGGCTGGAGATTCGCTGGCAAAAACCACACGTCGCTCTCCTGCTTGATGGCATTCCAGAGCTCCTGCGCTGTGTGGCTTCGATTCCCCATGTAAATTAATTTCAGGACGGCCTGTTGACGTTTGGCCACGGCTGTGCTCATATCGGTCGCATCAGGTAAGCGTTCACGGGTCCATGTGGAGGTAGACCGTGACGGCTCCTGCAGCGATGATTCTGAGGAACTGGAGTAGGAGGAGGAGTCAATGTGGACAGACTTGATTCCTGCAATCCTTGGAGATGGCAGAACACGTACAGCGCCACTCGCAAGATCTGTACCCGGCTCCACAACATTGACCCAATGGGCAGTGAGGGAAAGGTATCGTCCCTGGCCATGGGTACTGGTCCACGCATCGGTGGTCAGGTGGACCTTGCTACTGACGGCGTTTAGTAGCGCATGTTTAATTATTCCCTCAACATGCTTTTGCAGACCAGGGACAGCTTGCCTGCTGAAATAAAATCGGCTGGGCACATTGTATTGTGGGACTGCCAATGACATTAAGTCACGGAAACTGTCAGTCTCCACCAGCCTGAATGACAGCATTTCAAGGGACAGGAGTTTTGCAATGCCAGCATTCAGAGCCTGTGCTCGTGGATGGTTTGCCGAGTATGGCCGTCTTTTATCCCATGCCTGTGCTACCGATGGCTGTTTTGTGGCCTGGGAGTGTGAGGATGACAGGGAACTTGCAGCTGTGGGTGGAATAACACTGGGTCTCTGGACAACAGGTACAGAGGTTCTTCCATGGCGATCCTGTGAGGAAGCCGAACCAGCTGTGTGTGAGCTGGAGGAAGAGGCTCCAACACGAGCTGAAGATGTAGGTGCTGCTGTAGGTTGGCCTACATCTCCAGTGTGTCTTTGTAACTCAGCTACGTGCTTTGTCCGTACATGTTTCCACATATTTGTGGTATTGAGGTTACTGATATTTTTACCTCTTTTAACTTTTTGATTACACAGCTTGCATTTGACATAGCAAATATAATCTGCAAGTGTGTCAAAAAAGGACCACGCAGTGCAAGTCCTGGGAGCGCCCGGTTTGGCTGTTGGAAGAGAACTGCTACGAACGGGTGCCAAACTGGAGGGTACAGGCAACCGAGTCTGCAGCCTACCTCTCCCTACTGTTTGGACCGTTGGGGCAATCTCTTCCTCAGAGCTGCTACCACCACCTTCCTGTTCCTCACGCCATGTTGGGTCTTGGACCTCATCATCTCCACTACCCTCTTCCAACACCTGCTGCTGTTGGGTGGTCTGGCCAGCACCTTGCTCAACAGAAAATGGCACCTGAGTCTCATCATCATAAGATGCGTTCTGCGGTGTGCTGACCATCGGCACTGGCTCACCCGCCTCTTCACATTCAGAGAGACACAGCTGTTGCGCATCACTGCATACTGCCTCTTCTTCACATTCCAGAATGCTGCTTGGCTGGGCCCCTGTTTCCAAGCCAACAGATTCTGAGAACAGAAGCAGAGACTCAGCTGGCTCCAGTTCAGAACTCTCTGACTGCCTGGGCAATTTGGCAGGCGGTGAAGAGACAGATGGTTGTTCAACAGTGCTGTGGTCCTGAGAGGAGGTGGAAGCAATTGAAGTCGATGCATTGGCTGCCATCCAACCAACAACGGCTTCAATTTGTTCTTCCCGCAGCAGGGGGGTACGCTGAGCTCCTACAAAAGTGCGCATAAAGGAACGCTCACGGGGAAAACTGGTGGATGCTGTGTCACTGGGTGCGGCAGCAGCCACAGAATCCCCACGTCCTCTCCCTGCTGAAACTCCACGGCCACGACCACGTGCCTTACTCCCTGCCTTCTTCATCTTGGTAGATTGATAAAGAAAGTCAGAAAAGTTATAAGGCCTAAGTATGGTTATTCCTCAGAGACTGCAGTGAACACTGCAGACAACTGTTCAGTAGCTGTGAAAGGCCCCTTTGTGTACTTCTATAGTGTTTGCAACCAATGTATTGTATACGGATGGAAGCGCGTCACACTAATAGATTAGATTTTTTTCAAATATAATGGAGCAGCACCAATTAGAGAAAAATGTGAAGGATGAGGCAGTGACACACGCTCAGCAGACTACAACCAGCAGTAGTTGAAGAACTAACTGGAGCGTGATCTGCACTCAAAAAATGAAAAGCTCACAGACTACAGTGAACACTGAAACACAACTGTTCAGTAGCTGTGAAAGGCCCCTGTTATGTTTCGGTAGCTGAGGAGAGCAGGCAAAAAGGCAATACACCAGAGCAGTTGGAATCTATGAGATTGCAGTACCCTGACTAACCACCACAACTAGAGGCAGCCGTGGAGCATTCCTACGTTGGTCCTAGACGCCTCGTCACAGCCTGAGAAACTAACTACACCTAAAGACAGAAACAGGAAAGCTATCTGCCCCGGAGCAGAACCCCAAAGATAATAGAAAGCCCCCAAACATGTAATGGCGGTTAGACAAGAGGAAATACTGACACAGAAAGAAAATAGTATGAGCAAACGCTGGGGCCCAAACTATCTAAATAGAAAAGGATAGGAAGGGTACTTACTGCAATCCCAGAAAACCCTGAAAAGCACCAACTCTACTAATTTCAAAATCACCTGAGATCACACGACCTCTACCACCTAAATTAGTTCTCTGGTGTAACAAAATCAAAACAGCAGCCACTGAAAAAACTGAAAAAAGCAAAAGAACAAAACTCAGTGGCTGAACTAAAATGAGAGGGCAGAAGCCCCCGGAGGGGACCCTGAAGGCCCCCAAAGAAGTGCAGTACAAAATGCAAAAATATAGCACAAACACAAAAGAAGCAAAAGTCTTATCTGTAAGCAGGAGATGCAGACACGACACAGCAGGCTACAAGGGAAACTGGAATGAAGGATTCAGACCAGAACAATTGATCACCGGCAACCCTGATGGGAAAATGACTCCCTTATATAAGACCAGTCAGTAACACCTGATTCCCAGTCCTCACAATCCTCACTAGCACCGCTTGTAACCACCAGAGGGAGCCTCTGCTCAGAACTCATCTCAAACCCATTCACAACAGTACCCCCCCCCTTGAGGAGGGGTCACCGAACCCTCATTTGAGCAACCAGGTCGGTCAGGATGAGTTCTATGATACGCACGGATAAGTCTCCTAGCATGGATGTCCGAAGCAAACACCCAAGAATTGTCTTCCTGACCATAACCTCTCCATTTAACCAAATACTGGAGTTTCCGTCTAGAAAAACGAGAATCCAATATTTTCTCAACCACATACTCCAGATTGCCCTCAACCAAAACAGGGTCAGGAGGCACAGCAGCAGGAACCACTGGCTCAACAAACCTCTTCAACAAGGACTTGTGGAACACGTTATGGATCTTAAATGTCCCTGGAAGAAGCAAACGAAAAGAAACAGGATTAATAATCTCCATGATCTTATAAGGTCCAATGAACCTAGGCTTAAATTTAGGAGATGCTACTCTCATAGGAATATTCTTTGAGGACAACCAGACCAAGTCCCCCACTTTAAACCGAGGACCATCAGTCCTATGCCGGTTAGCAAACCGCTGGGCCTTCTCCTGAGAGAGGGACAACCTCTCCACTACCTGGTCCCAAATCTGTTGCATACGCTCCACAACAGAGTCAACACCTGGACAGACAGAAGCCTCCGTCTGTCCTGAAGAAAATTGAGGGTGAAACCCAGAATTACAGAAAAACGGAGACATCAAAGTGGCAGAGCTAGCCCTATTATTAAGAGCAAACTCAGCCAAAGGCAAAAAAGAGACCCAGTCATCCTGATCAGCAGACACAAAGCATCTTAGATAAGTCTCCAATGTCTGGTTTGTTCTCTCAGTTTGACCATTGGTCTGAGGATGAAATGCCGAGGAGAAAGACAATTGAACACCCAGTTTAGAACAAAAAGTCCTCCAAAATCTGGAAACAAACTGGACTCCTCTGTCAGACACAATGTTCTCAGGAATGCCGTGTAAACGAACCACGTGCTGAAGGAACAACGGCACCAATTCAGAGGAGGAAGGCAACTTAGGTAATGGCACAAGATGTATCATTTTGGAAAACCTATCACAAATTACCCAGATGGTGCTCATTCTCTGAGAAACAGGAAGATCGGAAATGAAATCCATAGAGATATGGGTCCATGGTCTCTTGGGCACAGGCAATGGCATCAACAAACCACTAGAGCGAGAGCAAGGCTTGGAGCGAGAGCAAGTCCCGCAGGACTGCACAAATTCCCTGACATCACGAGACAAGGTAGGCCACCAAAAGGACCGACTAACCAAGTCTCTGGTACCAAAAATTCCGGGATGCCCAGCCAATGCGGAACAATGAATCTCAGACATCACACTCCTCTTCCACTGGTCCGGGACAAACAATTTTCCAACAGGGCAGCGCTCGGGCCTATCCTCCTGACACCCCTCCAGAGCAAGTCTCAAATTGGGCGAGATGGCGGAAAGAACTACACCCTCTTTCAAAATAACAGAAGGATCAGATAACTCAGGAGAGTCCGCAAGGAAACTCCTCGAGAGGGCATCCGCCTTAACATTCTTAGTGCCAGGAAGAAAGGAAACCACAAAATTAAAACGTGTGAAAAACAAGGCCCACCTGGCCTGTCTAGGATTGAGTCGCTTGGCAGATTCCAGATAGACCAGATTCTTATGGTCCGTAAGGACCACCACCTGATGTTTGGCTCCCTCCAGCCAATGTCTCCACTCTTCAAAAGCCCACTTCATGGCCAACAACTCCCGATTACCCACGTCATAATTACGTTCAGTAGGAGAAAATTTTCGAGAGAGAAAAGGCACAAGGGTTACTTTTAGAGGTCTCTGGATCTTTTTGGGACAAAACGGCACCTGCCCCAATTTCAGAGGCATCAACCTCCACCTGAAATGGCAGAGAAACATCAGGCTGCCGTAGAACAGGAGCAGAAGTGAATCTCTGCTTAAGTTCCTGAAATGCAGAGACTGCCTCAGGAGGCCAATTCACCACATCAGAACCCTTTCTGGTCAAATCAGTTAATGGTTTAACAATAACCGAGAAATTACCAATAAATTTACGATAAAAATTGGCAAAACCCAAAAATCTCTGAAGAGCCTTTAATGAAGTAGGTTGGACCCAATCACAGATGGCCTGAACCTTGACCGGGTCCATTTCAATAACAGATGGGGACAAAATGAATCCCAGAAATGAGATCCTCTGTACGCCAAAAAGACACTTTGATCCCTTCACATACAGAGCATTCTCTCTCAAAATCTGGAATACAGTTCGAACATGTTTCACATGAGAGTCCCAGTCATTAGAAAAAATCAAGATATCATCCAAATAAACAATCAGAAATTTATCCACAAAATCCCTGAAAATGTCATTCATGAAGGACTGGAAGACGGAAGGAGCATTAGTGAGCCCAAAGGGCATCACTAGGTACTCAAAATGCCCTTCAGGGGTATTGAATGCCGTCTTCCATTCATCCCCGTGCTTAATGCGAATAAGGTTATACGCCCCCTGAGGTCAAGCTTGGTAAACCAAGTAGCGTTTTTCACCCTGGAAAACAGGTCAGAAATCAAGGGTAACGGGTATTGATATTTCACAGTAATATTGTTCAAGAGACGATAATCAATACACGGCCTTAATGAACCATCTTTTTTGGCCACAAAGAAAAAACCGGCACCTAAGGGTGAAGAGGATGGTCTGATATGACCCTTCTCCAATGATTCCTTGATATAAGACCGCATAGCGTCATGTTCAGGTACAGACAAGTTAAAAAGGCGACCTTTAGGGAATTTACTACCCGGCACTAATTCAATAGCGCAGTCATAGCTCCTATGGGGAGGCAAGGATGCAGATTTACTTTCGCTAAACACATCAGAAAAATCAAACAAAAAGTCAGGAACATCCTGAGCCTGGGGGGAGGCAGAAAAAACAGGAGTGTTGGTATTAACACATTGGCAGCCCCAACTGGTTACAGACACAGATTTCCAATCCAAAACAGGATTATGAGACTGTAACCAAGGGAAACCCAGCACGATAATGTCATGCAGATTATATAGAACCAAAAATTTGCAGCACTCCTGGTGATCAGGTTCAACCCTCATTATCACCTGAGTAGAAAACTGGGGTTTATTCTCAGCCAAAGGGGTAGAATCGATCCCCAGTAGGGGAATAGACTTCTGTAGGGGTATCAAGGGAAACCCACAACGTTTAGCAAAATCATAATCCATCAGGTTAATAGCTGCTCCAGAATCAACGAAAGCCTGAGCAGAAAATGAGGACAGAGAGCATATCAGAGTGACAGTTAATAAAAACTTAGTCTGAACACTACCCAAGACAACTGAGCGTGCAAAACGTCTTCCCCGCTTAGGGCAGACTGAAATAGCATGAGAGGCATCACCACAGTAGAAACATAACCCATTGCGCTTTCGAAACTCATGACGCTGTGCCCCAGACACCACTCTATCACACTGCATGGGTTCAGAAGCTGGTTCACAAGGCAACACCATTCCACGCATACTTCTCCGCTCACGCAAACGTCTGTCAATTTGAATCGCTAATGACATAGAATCATTGAGACCAGAGGGGACAGGGAATCCCACCATAACATCCTTTACATTATCTGACAGACCCTTCCGGAAAAGGGCCGCCAAAGCGTCGTCATTCCATTTGGTCAGGACTGCCCACCTACGGAATCTCTGACAGTATAACTCAGCGTCATCAAGCCCCTGATTTAATGCCAACAAGGTTTTTTCAGCTTGATCAGTGACATTAGGCTCATCGTACAATAACCCCAAAGCCTGAAAAAACGCATCAACATCACTCAAAACAGGATCCCCAGGTATCAGGGAAAAAGCCCAATCCTGAGGATCGCCGCGCAGGAGAGAGATGATAATTTGAACCTGCTGCGCTGCGTTTCCTGAGGACTTAGATTTTAAGGCAAAAAACAATTTACAATTATTTTTGAAATTCTGAAACTTAGCTCGATCCCCCAAAAACAAATCTGGCATGGGGATCCTAGGTTCCACAACAGGCAACCTAGCAAGATATGCAGCAATACTCTGAACCTCAGTGGCAAGCTGATCCACACGGCCAGACAACTTGTAACGCTGGTATTCTGTACTTTGTTTTCCAGCGTTACTCTGCATGTTTTTTGCATTAACCCTTTTGCTCCTTTCCCCCTAACCAGCTGGGATACTGTTGTCTGTTACCTATATGGATGCTGCTCAGTTCCCGGCTCTGCTGCGTACCCGTACTTGCGTGAGTGGCTCCGCTGCTTTGCATGACCGCCCGCATGTGCGGTTCCTGACTTGCTGTGAAAGCCGTCCGTAGCTTGCAAAGTCCTCTGCAGTGGTGCATGACTTACTACGTGTTTGGCAGCAGCCATTGTTGGGTTCCCTCTGTGTTGTGCTGTCTGGCTCTGCATAGGGGGCGCGGCCCACACCTGTCCTGCTTTTATGTGGATTGGGTGTTTACTAGAATTACTGCTCCAGCCTATCGCTGTGAAGCAGCTCATATATAAAGTTCCCCAGCCCTAGTGGGCGTTGCCAGAGCTTCACATTGAATCCACACTGAATCCCTGAACCTAGCCGTATGTGGTTGTGTGTTCAGCTCCTGCTCTGAAGTTGATCAGCTCTGGAGAGCTGATTCCCTGTTCCTGCTGTGTCTTGTTCCCTGATCCTGGATCTAACCCGGTACCTGAATGTCTGAACTGTGTCTTGTGTTTCCGCCTATGCTGGGGGCTGATTACCCAGATCGCCGTTCCTGGAGGCTGTATATCCAGGCCTGTTCCTGTTGTGTCTAATTACCTGAACCCCTGATCCCGGATCACATCCTGTACCTGTGCAGTCTAACTCTGTTTCAGCCATCAGCTCCTGATTTCAGTTACCTGCCTGTTACCTGTCGGCTTGCCTGTCTGCCATCCGTCTGCAGTTCCATCCAGAAGTTCGGACATCATCTGCAGAGGTCCCCGGCTCTTGCCTGCTCACCTGGGAGCGATCATCTGCCATCCGACTGCAGCTCCATCTGGAAGTTCGGACATCATCTGCAGAGATCCCCGGCTCTTGCCTGCTCACCTGGGAGCGATCATCTGCCATCCGACTGCAGCCTACCTGGAGGCTCCACCATATCAGGTCGTATATACCTGCCTGTCTAGAGACTGCCTGGTCACTTGCTGTGACAACCTGCCTGCCCAGAGACTGCCTGGTCACTTGCCGTGACAACCTGCCTGCACAGAGACTGCCTGGTCACTTGCCGTGACAACCTGCCTGCCCAGAGACTGCCTGGTCACTTGCCGTGACAACCTGCCTGCCCAGAGACTGCCTGGTCACTTGCCGTGACAACCTGCCTCCTGTAATACTATTGTAGGAACTCGAGGATTCTGATAGCGTGGGGCAATGAACAGTCAGAGACGGGTTTCTTTGAATGCAAATAATGTATTTGTGAAACAGCAAAACACCCAAAAACAATATTCAAACAACCCGTAGTGACATGCAATGAGTCCATATATATATACACAAGTCCAGTTATATGAATCCGGATATATAAGTCCTTGAACCTCTATAGCGAGGGTGGTAAAGTTCTTACGACGGAGTCCTCACACAAATGTGACCACAAGGTAAGTCTGATGCACAGGTAACGTGGCTGGATTTACACACTGCTGGTGTGTGAAGAGTCAGATCCAGGTATGCAGAAAACACAGGGAGGTCCAGGAACAAGTTAATCTCAGTTGTGGCTTAATTCAGTGAAGTCCAACAACAAGTTCATATGTCAGTAAGGTTCCAGTAACAGTTCCAACAGCTCTCACCAGAGGTAATGCACGAAGGGTTAAACAGCAACAGTTCAGAAACACAGTTCTTATCAGATGGAGTGAACCAAGGGTTAAATTCCCAAGTCAACAGTTTAGTGATAACACAGTATGTGCAACTTACATATGCAGAGAATGTCCAGAGCCATGGGTAGAAACTGCTGTGGCTGAGAAACACCTGAAGATAAGGTTATGCACTTTCCTGGTAAATACACAAAAGATCTGTGAGGAACAAAGCAGCTGGGTTGCAGGGAAACGGAAGCAGAATATTCCAGCAGTGAAGCCAGCACCTGAGCCGGGTTTTAAACAAACGAACAGGAAGTAGGGCACAGAAAACAGCAAACTCCATTTTAACAAAGGGCAAAATCATTGACAAAGTTACCTAGAAAACCCGGAATACTGACATTACTCCCCCCCTAAAGACGGCCTCCGGACGGTCCTGGACCAGGCCTGTCCGGGTATCTCCGATGAAACTGAGCAATCTTCAGAGGCGCATTGATGTTACTTACTGGTTCCCAAGAATCATTTTCAGGAGAGTAACCTTGCCATCTAACTAAATACTGAAGCCGGTTTCTATGAAGTCTCGAATTAACAATATCCTGTACCACGAATTGTTCTTCGCCATCAACCAACACTGGTGGAGGGGGAGGTACGATACGTCCCTGAAACGTGTTAGGAGAGACTGGTTTTAATAAGGAAACATGAAATACTGGGTGTACCTTTAAAGTCCGTGGTAGCTTCAACCGACAGGCAACAGAGCTCACAATCCCAGTGATCTTGAATGGACCGATGAATTTCTGTCCCAGTTTCTGCGAAGGAACACCCAATTTTAGATTCTTGGTGGACAACCAAACTGAGTCTCCTACCTTATACATAGGTGCTGGTTTCCGGAATCTATCGGCCGACTTCTTGTAACGCTCCTGTGCTGTGGTCAGGGAGTCCTTCAAAACTTCAAGATTACGTTGCAACGCCGTCACTCTGTCTTCAACCGCTGGTACCGAAATCGTAACCGGAGACCTAGGCAAAATACTTGGATGATAACCCAGGTTGGCAAAAAAGGCGTTACCTTCGTGGAACTGCTTTGGGAGTTGTTGTACGAAAATTCCGCTAGAGGAAGTAGCTTCAGCCAATCGTCCTGCAAATGACTGATGTAACAGCGTAGATATTGCTCCAAGGTTTGATTTGTCCGTTCGGTCTGCCCGTTGGTCTGAGGATGGTATGCAGAAGACAAGCAAACATTAATGTGGAGCGCAGAACAAAATCCTTTCCAAAATCTAGAGGTAAATTGTATTCCCCGGTCAGAAATGATGTCATCTGGTACCCCATGCAGCCGGAAAATGTTCTGGATAACTAGATCTACTGTCTCTGTAGCTGAGGGAAGACCAGCACACGGAATGAAATGAGCAGCTTTCGTTAAACGATCTACTACCACCAAAATAGTATTTTTACCACCAGAGGTGGGTAACTCCACAATAAAGTCCATCGAAATAGACCCCCAAGGGCGAGACGGTACAGGTAGCGGTTTAAGAAGACCAGTAGGTGAAACGCGAGGAACCTTGTACCGGGCACAAACTTCACAAGAGCGGACATAGTCATTCACATCCTTCAAGCAGGTAGGCCACCAAAAAAACGAGTTAACAATTCCTGCGTCTTCTGTACCCCCCTATGACCAGCCAATTTAGAGTCGTGGACCAATCTGAGAACTCGAAGTCTTACAGCCTCTGGGACATAAATACATCGATCTCTAAGCCACACACCATTCCGAAGGACAAGATTCACATTGTCAGGTGGAGCTGCAAGAAATACGTCACCGTCATAGGCCAGCTTGATCTCCTGCCACAAGTCCCGGTTCCGGAGCACTCCAACGAAATTGGCCTCCGACAAGATGGTCTTCGACGGGGTCCCAGGCACGGAATCCACGGTATGGATTCGGGATAATGCGTCAGCTTTCCCATTACGTGAACCTGGGCGGTACGAAATAATAAAATTAAACTGGTTCAAGAACAAACTCCACCTAGCTTGTCGAGGAGAAAGACACCTGGCAGACTTAAGGAATTCCAAATTGCGATGATCCGTGAGTACTACTACCTGCTGAGTTGCCCCCTGCAAATGGTGTCTCCATTCCTTAAAGGCAGAAATAATTGCCAAAAGTTCCTTATCTGCCACATCATAGTTCAGTTCTGCAGAAGATAACCTACGAGAGAAGAAGGCACACGGGTGCAGCAAACCTTTGTCTCCGGTACGTTGTGAGAGGATAGCTCCCAATGCACAGTCAGACGCGTCCACCTCCACGATAAAAGGCTGTGCAGGATCCGGATGCATCAATATTGGAGCCGTGGTAAAACAACCCTTCAGGCGATCAAAGGCTTCCTGAGCTTGCGAAGACCATTCAAACTTCTTCCCCTTCTTGGTGAGGAGAGTGATGGGACGGACAATTTCTGAAAAATTTCGGATAAACCGTCTATAAAAGTTAGCAAAGCCAATGAATCGTTGTACCTCCTTAATGTTTCCTGGTACCGGCCAGTCCAAGATTGCCTGGATCTTGCTGGACTCCATATTCAATCCCTGAGGCGAGATAACATAGCCTAAAAATTGAATTTCAGAACAATGGAACTCACACTTTTCGAGTTTGATGTACAAATGATTATCTCTCAAACGTCTAAGTACGGTCTTGACATGTTCCTGATGTTCCTGTAAGGAGTCAGAAAAGATTAAGATGTCATCAAGGTAAATTACCACATATTGGTCCAATAAATCCCTGAAAATGTCGTTGGCTAAATGTTGAAAAGCAGCAGGAGCGTTACAGAGTCCGAATGGCATCACCAAATATTCAAAATGTCCATACCGGCATCTAAAAGCTGTCTTCCATTCGTCTCCGGGCCGTATACGGAGTAAATTATATGCCCCACGAAGATCCAATTTGGTAAATACTTTGGCCTGGCGAACTCTTTCCAACAATTCTGGAATTAGGGGCAACGGGTACCTGTTACGAATGGTTACCTTATTTAACTCCCGGTAGTCAATGCAGGGTCTTAGAGTACCATCCTTCTTCTTTACAAAGAATATTGGAGCTCCCGCTGGTGAAGAAGATGGTCGGATAAACCCCTTGGCTAAATTCTCATCTATATACTCTCGTAAAGATTTTAATTCCGGAGCCGCCAACGGGTAAACATGGCCGAAAGGAATCGCTGCTCCAGGAAGCAATTCTATGGGGCAGTCATACGGTCTATGTGGGGGAAGTTGATCTGCCTTCCTTTTATCACAAATGTCTGAGAATTCCTGATAAATCAGGGGAGAGTAGGTACCTGTATCACCTCTTCCAAGTTCTGGGTAACTGGAGCCGCCACAGTTGGACTGATGGTAGAACTGCACTTCGGGAGAAAGGTTATCTCCTTGGTTTCCCAATTGATGATTGGATTTTGTGACCGTAACCAGGGAATTCCTAAAATTACAGGAAAATGAGGAGAAGATATTAACATGAATGAAAGTGTTTCTTGATGGTCTGGTTCCATCTTACACTCCAGAGGCACTGTCTCCCGATCTACTGGTCCAGAAACTAATGGGGAACCATCCACCGTTTCCATAGTGATTGGTGAAGCTCTTAGTTGTGTCTTTATACCATGTTCCTCTGCAAAAGAAGAATCCATGAAATTCCCACCTGCTCCAGAGTCTATCATGGCAGAACTTGATATCCACTGTTCCTCCCACTGAATCTGTATAGGAAGAGAACAATGTGAATATTTCTCCCTTGATCTTTAGGGGAAGTCGGCATCAGTATTGGGGGAAAAACCGCATCTAGATGTAAACTGGTTTCCGAAACTTCAGACTCAGCGTCTGTGTTATCATAATCCCCTACTACCGCCAACACCTTGTTGGGTCGCCTAGGACATTTAGGACAATTGATGAGGAAATGGTCCGATTGACCACAATAGAAACATAAGCGCTCACGGAGACGGTGTTCGCGGCGTTCATTATTCTCACGTCTCTGCAGTGAGTCCACCTGCATAGGCACCTCCTCAGCCTCTTGCGGGTTTTTGCCTGTGGTTTCCCTGGACGGAAGAGAGTAATTAGTAATGCGATTTACAGCGGCCCATTTTTCTTGTCTGCGTTCAGTTAAACGGATATCAATACGTACACAGTGCTGTATAAACAATTCAAACTCCTGTGGAGACTCTGAACGAGCTAGCTCATCCTTGATTGCATTTGACAAACCTTTTCTAAAGATTGGTAATAAAGCATTGTTTTCCCACTGGGTGTCCACCACTAACCTTTTAAATTCAGTAACATATTCTATGACTGACCGTTTCCCCTGGCGTAAGGAAAGCAAGGCAGATTCAGCGGTAGCACGGCGGTTGGGATCGTCGAACATTTGCGCCATGGCTGCCAGAAAATTGTCCAAATTATTTAGACGGGTATCATGACTTTCAACCATAGGATTTGCCCAAGCCAGTGCACGTGATGTCAACAACATAATAATACATAGAACCTTAGATCTATCAGACCGGTAGTAGGAGGCATGTACATCAAAAAATAATATACATTGATTAACAAACCCACGGAATTGACTTCGGTCACCATTAAAACGGAATGGAGGCAATTTGGGCATACTGGTGGATGAGGTAGGCTCAGTAGGTAAGGCCTCCAGGACTCCTAACCTAGAACGTAGATCTTGGAGAGCCTGACCAAACCCCTGTGCATTGTGGTTAACCCGAGACTCCAAGTCTCTAATCTGATTGTGTGCAGCCGCCACCTCCTGCTGCAAGGAGTTAACTATGGTGAACAATTTGTCTGCCCGTGTCTCCGTCATTGCCCCAGCAGAATCCTCTTTTTTAGGCTGGAATATCCTGTAATACTATTGTAGGAACTCGAGGATTCTGATAGCGTGGGGCAATGAACAATCAGAGACGGGTTTCTTTGAATGCAAATAATGTATTTGTGAAACAGCAAAACACCCAAAAACAATATTCAAACAACCCGTAGTGACATGCAATGAGTCCATATATATATACACAAGTCCAGTTATATGAATCCGGATATATAAGTCCTTGAACCTCTATAGCGAGGGTGGTAAAGTTCTTACGACGGAGTCCTCACACAAATGTGACCACAAGGTAAGTCTGATGCACAGGTAACGTGGCTGGATTTACACACTGCTGGTGTGTGAAGAGTCAGATCCAGGTATGCAGAAAACACAGGGAGGTCCAGGAACAAGTTAATCTCAGTTGTGGCTTAATTCAGTGAAGTCCAACAACAAGTTCATATGTCAGTAAGGTTCCAGTAACAGTTCCAACAGCTCTCACCAGAGGTAATGCACGAAGGGTTAAACAGCAACAGTTCAGAAACACAGTTCTTATCAGATGGAGTGAACCAAGGGTTAAATTCCCAAGTCAACAGTTTAGTGATAACACAGTATGTGCAACTTACATATGCAGAGAATGTCCAGAGCCATGGGTAGAAACTGCTGTGGCTGAGAAACACCTGAAGATAAGGTTATGCACTTTCCTGGTAAATACACAAAAGATCTGTGAGGAACAAAGCAGCTGGGTTGCAGGGAAACGGAAGCAGAATATTCCAGCAGTGAAGCCAGCACCTGAGCCGGGTTTTAAACAAACGAACAGGAAGTAGGGCACAGAAAACAGCAAACTCCATTTTAACAAAGGGCAAAATCATTGACAAAGTTACCTAGAAAACCCGGAATACTGACACCTGCCCAGAGACTGCCTGATCACTTGCCGTGACAACCTGCCTGCCCGGAGACTGCTTGGTCACTTGCCGTGACAACCTGCCTGTCCCAGAGACTGCCTTGGTCACTTGCCGTGACAACCTGCCTGTCCCAAAGACCGCCTTGGTCACTTGCCGTGAAATCCTGCTGAGTCCAGAACCCTGTGCCAGTGACTGTGAATCCTTGCTATATAACCTGAGTTCATCTTGGAAGGAGGAGTCCGGTGTGTGCTGAGTTTCTGTTACTCTGTGCTCAGCTTCTGTGCAATCCCCGGCCAGCTCCCGTTAAGCCTGGCGGGGCTTGCACCAGACCGCTGGGGTTCCTTTTCAGGTCGCTACCAGATGTTCCTGTCCGTGTCCTCCCTGATGACCACTGCCTGATATCCGATGTCCGATGACCATTTCCAGATGTCCGGATTCTATCCATCTCTACCTGATGTCCGGAGCCTGCTGATCGGTACCAGATGTCCGGAGTCCGTTGCCTGTGTTCCAGTCCGTGTCCCTGAGATCCAATCCGTGTTCCTGATTTCCTGTCCATGTTCCTGTGTCCCTGAGATCCAGTCCGTGTTCCTGATGTTCCGATGTCCGATGACCATTTCCAGATGTCCGGATTCTATCCATCTCTACCTGATGTCCGGAGCCTGCTGATCGGTACCAGATGTCCGGAGTCCGTTGCCTGTGTTCCAGTCCGTGTCCCTGAGACCCAATCCGTGTTCCTGATCTTCCAGTCTGTGTTCCTGTCTGTGTTCCTGACTCCCTGAGATCCAATCCGTGTTCCTGATTTCCTGTCCGTGTTCCTGTGTCCCTGAGATCCAGTCCGTGTTTCTGATGTTCCGATGTCCTGCCGGTTCCTCCTTGGTCTACCCTGTGATGACGTCTGTCCTGGGTCGGTGTCTGATGTTCTCCTGCTGAGCCTGTGCTACGCCTGAGGCCTGAGAGAGAGGCCGTCCTAGTATGCCCGTGCCAGATGACCCTGGACTTCATCAACCCGTGATGACCCCGCCATCGTCTGACGTTCGTCCTGGGCCGGTGTCTGATGTTCTCCTGCTGAGCCTGTGCTACGCCCGAGGCCTGAGAGTGAGGCCATACTAGTATGCCCGTGCCAGATGATCCTGGACTTCATCAACCCGTGATGACCCCGCCATCGTCTGAAGTCTGTCTGAGGTCGGTGTCTGATGTTCTCCTGCTGAGCCTGTGCTACGCCCGAGGCCTGAGAGTGAGGCCATACTAGTATGCCCGTGCCAGA
The DNA here is from genome assembly GCA_033576555.1 of Oophaga sylvatica. Classification (NCBI taxonomy): domain Eukaryota; kingdom Metazoa; phylum Chordata; class Amphibia; order Anura; family Dendrobatidae; genus Oophaga; species Oophaga sylvatica. Next base: position 17,556,641 of record JARQOD010000010.1, on the reverse strand, counting down.
TGATCCTGGACTTCATCAACCCGTGATGACCCCGCCATCGTCTGAAGTCTGTCTGAGGTCGGTGTCTGATGTTCTCCTGCTGAGCCTGTGCTACGCCTAAGGCCTGAGAGAGAGGCCGTCCAAGTATGCCCGTGCCAGATAACCCTGGACTGCATCTACCCGTGATGTCCTCCAACACTCGTCAGTGATTCTGAGTCGTGTACCCTTCTCTGATGTGCGGAATTGGGAGTCCGGTCTTATGTTCTGTTTATGTACTGTGTTTCTTTAAGTAAACTTTATGTTTCTTCTTACCTGAAGTTGTGCGGTGTTGTCTAGTCCTGCAGGTCGCCACCTTGCCCACATGCTCAGCTGCCACGGATCTCGGTCGCTGCCCTTCCCTAGTCCGGGCAGGCCCGGGTCTCCCTCCGTGGTCCAGTGGGTCCACATTCTCTTATCATCTGGGACCCATGCCTCACGTCGTCGTGGACTGGCGGCGTGGGAGCATAGGCTAGCTAGGCAAGCTATGCCATGTCCCGGCGCCCCACAGCCGTGGGAAGCGCCACAGTAAGCTCTGGCCATGGACTCCGCTGAGCATGTGCGGTCTGCAGGACTTTCTCCAAGCTCCACCTGATGTGCGAACTAGACTACTTGGTCCCCACACGGTAAGTGGACTAGATGGCTCGATTTCCCGCTTGGTCAGCGGTTCGGACTTTTCGAGCTATTAACTATGCTGCCATATTGTGAACTATGGGACTTACCGCCAAACCCAAGTGAATTTTTCTGGGGAATTTTTTTTTACTTGGGTCTTCAGAAGAGGGGTTCTGAGGAGGGGGATACTGTAACGCTGGTATTCTGTACTTTGTTTTCCAGCGTTACTCTGCATGTTTTTTGCATTAACCCTTTTGCTCCTTTCCCCCTAACCAGCTGGGATACTGTTGTCTGTTACCTATATGGATGCTGCTCAGTTCCCGGCTCTGCTGCGTACCCGTACTTGCGTGAGTGGCTCCGCTGCTTTGCATGACCGCCCGCATGTGCGGTTCCTGACTTGCTGTGAAAGCCGTCCGTAGCTTGAAAAGTCCTCTGCAGTGGTGCATGACTTACTACGTGTTTGGCAGCAGCCATTGTTGGGTTCCCTCTGTGTTGTGCTGTCTGGCTCTGCATAGGGGGCGCGGCCCACACCTGTCCTGCTTTTATGTGGATTGGGTGTTTACTAGAATTACTGCTCCAGCCTATCGCTGTGAAGCAGCTCATATATAAAGTTCCCCAGCCCTAGTGGGCATTGCCAGAGCTTCACATTGAATCCACACTGAATCCCTGAACCTAGCCGTATGTGGTTGTGTGTTCAGCTCCTGCTCTGAAGTTGATCAGCTCTGGAGAGCTGATTCCCTGTTCCTGCTGTGTCTTGTTCCCTGATCCTGGATCTAACCCGGTACCTGAATGTCTGAACTGTGTCTTGTGTTTCCGCCTATGCTGGGGGCTGATTACCCAGATCGCCGTTCCTGGAGGCTGTATATCCAGGCCTGTTCCTGTTGTGTCTAATTACCTGAACCCCTGATCCCGGATCACATCCTGTACCTGTGCAGTCTAACTCTGTTTCAGCCATCAGCTCCTGATTTCAGTTACCTGCCTGTTACCTGTCGGCTTGCCTGTCTGCCATCCGTCTGCAGTTCCATCCAGAAGTTCGGACATCATCTGCAGAGGTCCCTGGCTCTTGCCTGCTCACCTGGGAGCGATCATCTGCCATCCGACTGCAGCTCCATCCGGAAGTTCGGACATCATCTGCAGAGATCCCCGGCTCTTGCCTGCTCACCTGGGAGCGATCATCTGCCATCCGACTGCAGCCTACCTGGAGGCTCCACCATATCAGGTCGTATATACCTGCCTGTCTAGAGACTGCCTGGTCACTTGCTGTGACAACCTGCCTGCCCAGAGACTGCCTGGTCACTTGCCGTGACAACCTGCCTGCCCAGAGACTGCCTGGTCACTTGCCGTGACAACCTGCCTGCCCAGAGACTGCCTGGTCACTTGCCGTGACAACCTGCCTGCCCAGAGACTGCCTGGTCACTTGCCGTGATAACCTGCCTGCCCAGAGACTGCCTGGTCACTTGCTGTGACAACCTGCCTGCCCGGAGACTGCTTGGTCACTTGCCGTGACAACCTGCCTGTCCCAGAGACTGCCTTGGTCACTTGCCGTGACAACCTGCCTGTCCCAAAGATCGCCTTGGTCACTTGCCGTGAAATCCTGCTGAGTCCAGAACCCTGTGCCAGTGACTGTGAATCCTTGCTATATAACCTGAGTTCATCTTGGAAGGAGGAGTCCGGTGTGTGCTGAGTTTCTGTTACTCTGTGCTCAGCTTCTGTGCAATCCCCGGCCAGCTCCCGTTAAGCCTGGCGGGGCTTGCACCAGACCGCTGGGGTTCCTTTTCAGGTCGCTACCAGATGTTCCTGTCCGTGTCCTCCCTGATGACCACTGCCTGATATCCGATGTCCGATGACCATTTCCAGATGTCCGGATTCTATCCATCTCTACCTGATGTCCGGAGCCTGCTGATCGGTACCAGATGTCCGGAGTCTGTTGCCTGTGTTCCAGTCCGTGTCCCTGAGATCCAATCCGTGTTCCTGATTTCCTGTCCGTGTTCCTGTGTCCCTGAGATCCAGTCCGTGTTCCTGATGTTCCGATGTCCGATGACCATTTCCAGATGTCCGGATTCTATCCATCTCTACCTGATGTCCGGAGCCTGCTGATCGGTACCAGATGTCCGGAGTCCGTTGCCTGTGTTCCAGTCCGTGTCCCTGAGACCCAATCCGTGTTCCTGATCTTCCAGTCCGTGTTTCTGTCTGTGTTCCTGACTCCCTGAGATCCAATCCGTGTTCCTGATTTCCTGTCCGTGTTCCTGTGTCCCTGAGATCCAGTCCGTGTTTCTGATGTTCCAATGTCCTGCCGGTTCCTCCTTGGTCTACCCTGTGATGACGTCTGTCCTGGGTCGGTGTCTGATGTTCTCCTGCTGAGCCTGTGCTACGCCTGAGGCCTGAGAGAGAGGCCGTCCTAGTATGCCCGTGCCAGATGACCCTGGACTTCATCAACCCGTGATGACCCCGCCATCGTCTGACGTTCGTCCTGGGCCGGTGTCTGATGTTCTCTTGCTGAGCCTGTGCTACGCCCGAGGCCTGAGAGTGAGGCCATACTAGTATGCCCGTGCCAGATGATCCTGGACTTCATCAACCCGTGATGACCCCGCCATCGTCTGAAGTCTGTCTGAGGTCGGTGTCTGATGTTCTCCTGCTGAGCCTGTGCTACGCCTAAGGCCTGAGAGAGAGGCCGTCCAAGTATGCCCGTGCCAGATAACCCTGGACTGCATCTACCCGTGATGTCCTCCAACACTCGTCAGTGATTCTGAGTCGTGTACCCTTCTCTGATGTGCGGAATTGGGAGTCCGGTCTTATGTTCTGTTTATGTACTGTGTTTCTTTAAGTAAACTTTATGTTTCTTCTTACCTGAAGTTGTGCGGTGTTGTCTAGTCCTGCAGGTCGCCACCTTGCCCACATGCTCAGCTGCCACGGATCTCGGTCGCTGCCCTTCCCTAGTCCGGGCAGGCCCGGGTCTCCCTCCGTGGTCCAGTGGGTCCACATTCTCTTATCATCTGGGACCCATGCCTCACGTCGTCGTGGACTGGCGGCGTGGGAGCATAGGCTAGCTAGGCAAGCTATGCCATGTCCCGGCGCCCCACAGCCGTGGGAAGCGCCACACAACTGTGCAAACTCCATTGGGAGAAAAGATCCTCCCCAGCACCCAGAGATACAGAGGGAAAAAAAAAAAAAATGCAACAAACAGAAAAATATCTCTGACAACTCTGACAACCTTTTTTCTTTCACAATATTTTTCCCTTCTGTGAGTACCATACAATTTTCAATTTTTTGGGCCGGTGATACTGTTATGTTTCGGTAGCTGAGGAGAGCAGGCAAAAAGGCAATACACCAGAGCAGTTGGAATCTATGAGATTGCAGTACCCTGACTAACCACCACAACTAGAGGCAGCCGTGGAGCGTTCCTACGTTGGTCCTAGACGCCTCGTCACAGCCTGAGAAACTAACTACACCTAAAGACAGAAACAGGAAAGCTATCTGCCCCGGAGCAGAACCCCAAAGATAATAGAAAGCCCCCAAACATGTAATGGCGGTTAGACAAGAGGAAATACTGACACAGAAAGAAAATAGTATGAGCAAACGCTGGGGCCCAAACTATCTAAATAGAAAAGGATAGGAAGGGTACTTACTGCAATCCCAGAAAACCCTGAAAAGCACCAACTCTACTAATTTCAAAACACCTGAGATCACACGACCTCTACCACCTAAATTAGTTCTCTGGTGTAACAAAATCAAAACAGCAGCCACTGAAAAAACTGGAAAAAGCAAAAGAACAAAACTCAGCGGCTGAACTAAAATGAGAGGGCAGAAGCCCCCGGAGGGGACCCTGAAGGCCCCCAAAGAAGTGCAGTACAAAATGCAAAAATATAGCACAAACACAAAAGAAGCAAAAGTCTTATCTGTAAGCAGGAGATGCAGACACGACACAGCAGGCTACAAGGGAAACTGGAATGAAGGATTCAGACCAGGACAATTGATCACCGGCAACCCTGATGGGAAAATGACTCCCTTATATAAGACCAGTCAGTAACACCTGATTCCCAGTCCTCACAATCCTCACTAGCACCGCTTGTAACCACCAGAGGGAGCCTCTGCTCAGAACTCATCTCAAACCCATTCACAACAGGCCCCTTTGTCTACTTCTATAGTGTTTGCAACCACTGTATTGTATATGGATGGAAGCGCGTCACACTAATAGATTAGATTTTTTTCAAATATAATGGAGCAGCACCAATTAGAGAAAAATGTGAAGGATGAGGCAGTGACACACGCTCAGCAGACTACAACCAGCAGTAGTTGAAGAACTAACTGGAGCGTGATCTGCACTCAAAAAATGAAAAGCTCACAGACTACAGTGAACACTGAAACACAACTGTTCAGTAGCTGTGAAAGGCCCTTTGTCTACTTCTATAGTGTTTGCAACCACTGTATTGTATACGGATGGAAGCGCGTCACACTAATAGATTAGATTTTTTTCAAATATAATGGAGCAGCACCAATTAGAGAAAAATGTGAAGGATGAGGCAGTGACACACGCTCAGCAGACTACAACCAGCAGTAGTTGAAGAACTAACTGGAGCGTGATCTGCACTCAAAAAATGAAAAGCTCACAGACTACAGTGAACACTGAAACACAACTGTTCAGTAGCTGTGAAAGGCCCCTTTGTCTACTTCTATAGTGTTTGCAACCACTGTATTGTATACGGATGGAAGCGCGTCACACTAATAGATTAGATTTTTTTCAAATATAATGGAGCAGACACCAATTAGAGAAAAATGTGAAGGATGAGGCAGTGACACACGCTCAGCAGACTACAATCAGCAGTAGTTGAAGAACTAACTGGAGCGTGATCTGCACTCAAAAAATGAAAAGCTCACAGACTACAGTGAACACTGAAACACAACTGTTCAGTAGCTGTGAAAGGCCCCTTTGTCTACTTCTATAGTGTTTGCAACCACTGTATTGTATACGGATGGAAGCGCGTCACACTAATAGATTAGATTTTTTTCCAAATATAATGGAGCAGCACCAATTAGAGAAAAATGTGAAGGATGAGGCAGTGACACACGCTCAGCAGACTACAACCAGCAGTAGTTGAAGAACTAACTGGAGCGTGATCTGCACTCAAAAAATGAAAAGCTCACAGACTACAGTGAACACTGAAACACAACTGTTCAGTAGCTGTGAAAGGCCCCTTTGTCTACTTCTATAGTGTTTGCAACCAATGTATTGTATACGGATGGAAGCGCGTCACACTAATAGATTAGATTTTTTGCAAATATAATGGAGCTGCACCAATTCCACAAAATCAAATAAAAAAAAGAGTCAGTGAGTGACACGTGCAGATGCCTACAAACAGCGGTGGATGCAGAGCAAACTGCAGCGTTACCTGCACTCTCACACACACACCTTGCACAGAGCTGTTAAAACAACACTGGCAAAAGGAAGCTTTACACAGCGGTTGGTAAACTAGCCTGCCTAAAGCACAGTAGAGTACACAAAATCGCAATGTCTAACTGTCCTCAGAGTCAGCACAGCAGCGTTCTGTCCCTAACTGAGTTCACAGCACAGGGACGCTAAAATGGAGGCGGCGCCTTTTATAGTGCATTCTGACATAATTTCAGCAGCCAATCACAGCCATGCCATTAGTTAAGATGACCGCAGCATTACAGGATGTGCCCACACTTCATAAGATTCCTCATTGGCTGACTAAAATCACATTGCCTCTCAAAGAATTATGGGAACTTCCGATTCCGGTATACGATATGGAAAAAGTATCGGAATTAAGTATCGGAATTCCGATAACGCGAATATCGGCCGATACCCGATACTTGCGGTATCGGAATGCTCAACACTAGTCAGGAGTCTTATAGGCTACACTGGATAGTCTTCATCAATTACTACTCCCATGAAAGCAAAAATTGAATTTTGGAAAAGCAAAAAGCATTGGGAATTTCATAGCACCAACAGTAAAAAGATTCAATTAACGTGGACACAAACATGATTATTTTATGAATAAAGTAGGTTTCTTCTTATTTAAAAAATGTACAAAATGTAGAATACAAAGGCAAAAAAAAAGTACTGTATGAAGTGTTTCCAACAAATATGAAAAATTAAATTATAATAAAGATCTTATCACATATGACACAAAAGGTTTAATATTATATAGTATTAAATTTACATGTGAGAAAATATATAAAGGAAGGATAAAATTACCCCTACGTGCAAGGATGAGGGAGCAAATATAAAAGATATTTCCTACAATGCAATTTTTACTTTTCGATCCATTCAGTTCTCCTGGCGCCCGGTCATCTACGCTTTCATTTTTCCTTTTATTCACTTCTACTCTTCTGAAGGGACCTCACTGGATCCTGGTTTACAGCTAGGAGGAGCAGACTGGAGCTAATCGTACTTACACACACCGTTTAAAGTTATGCCAAAAAATGGTGAGCGTATGGCATGAAAGTGTTAATTCCACCTCTTCTAGAGACATACTGCCTTAGAAAAATGCCACTGCATCTTTCTTTTTAGACCGTGTATCACACATGCAAAAAGCCAGTGAAAATGGTTAAAAAATTAAAAATATTCACCTCTCTTCGGTCCTCACTTTGTCCACACAGCTCCTCACTTAGTCGTTCTAGTCAAGTCTTCATAAGCAGGACACATATCGCGCTTACATCGGTTGAATATGACAATGTACCTCAGATGATCATGAGGCCTTGCAAGTTTGCGACCGTCATGATGTCACAGTCCGACAACAGGTCACTTCACGTAAGGCCTGGACTAACTAGGCCTCACTCTACACTGTAACGTGCGCTGCACCAAGTCCTACTGACTCATACAGTTGTTCTATACATCAAGAGAAGAGATGAGTGAATATGAAAATGGTCGCCAAATCTGAATGTGCCTGCCACGACACAGCTGTCAGGTGAACCAGGACCAGGAGCTCCTTCCCTGTCCCTAACAATAGTGGGCGCCCTAGCTCGTCCTATTCCCCTGTATACTTCCGAAGGTGAAGATGCCGGAACCTCCACCCTTGCCTTATCTCCTGAGTTAGCCTCTGTCTGTTCTCTTCCCCACACAGGGAAGAGGGGCGCTACTGTGCACTGTAGTACACCAAACCCGACAAACAAGGCAACACAAACAAGGGTTAAAAGAAAACTCCAGGCATACAAATATTCATTCACATATAACAGAGAAATGCACCAGGGCATGGAGGTAGGGGAATAAACCAAAATAGAGAAGGATAGGGAATTACTACACATAAAAGCCAAAAAACAGTCACAGATAACTCCTCCAACTGTTCTTATAAGAACTCGTCTCCCTCCGTTAGCCATGCAGCAAATGCTAGCTCTGACAAGGATTTGCATCAGAGCCCAGATTATAAAGGGAACGGGAGTGGATAACGGAGCTCAGCAGCGAGCTCAGAGATTTCCAATATGGCCGATTAACCCTTGTTCTACCTGAAGGAATAAACACCATTAAAAAAAAGGAGAAGTGCTTCTTCTCAGCACCGGAGTAAGAGGAATCAGATACTGCGGACTTCTGGCTCAACACTGTTGCGGTAACTCCATGACAGTGCTATATTTGTGTTGAATTTATGCTTGGTTACAAGTTGTAATTAGAGGTAAGCGAATATGTTCGGAAATCGATCGCCAAACATAAATTCGGCATGAATATGACACATTCGTATTCGGCGACCGTTTTCCGAACATATTTGCTCATCTCTAGTCAAAAGTCCACATACTTTACACCATAAAGTCTATTATAAACGCTCCTCGTCAGCAATAAACCTGGATATTACGATTTATGTCTAGAATTAAGATTTGCTTGTTAATTTGTACCAAAATTATTAAATAAGCGCTATGTATGGTCAGAATGATGAAGCAGAGCACAATTGTGCCTGTATATCTGAGCTCCAATACAACCCGTAACTAGCAGTGCTGCTTAAAATATTTATGTGGGCATCGTATAATAGTGGAGACTAGAACAAGACAATGTTACATGTGTTGTTCTCAATTTCCCTAATGTGCAAGGGGCTTATTTCATCAAATGTCTTCTCCCTTGGAACAAACAAATGTATCAAAAAATAAATATCACATACCCCCGTCCCCCATCTTCCAGCACATTCTCCTGAGACTTTCTGGTTATCCTGCAGATGTGAATCTCAGCTTCATTATAAAATATTATAAGACAGGTTCTATACAGAGCCCCAAATCTCCGGCAGATACCACTAATAAGATGCATGTTACGGAGTAGTAGGAATGTGTTGTCTGCAGCTGCCGAACTTCGGATTTGTGAAGTCTGGGCTACTATTGTCTCTTATTGTATCACCTATCTAGAAGGAAGGAAAGGAGGATATGGGTGCAAAGTCTCCTCGGTAAGGACCAAACCATCCAGATGAGCTGTGAAATCTGAAGGCAGCACTCCGAAAGCTGTGGCAAAAAGAGTGATTTATTTCGCCGATAGTAACGACGTTTCGGTTCAAATGTTTGAATCGTCTTCAAGCAACAACAAAGTGCAAGTGCCATATACATATGGGCAAAGTGATTAAGAAAATGACTATACATCATCTGGAAAAACACATATAAAGTAAAATTACAGGATTATAGGAAAACATGTACACATAGAAGCAAGTGAAAAAGACATATAATTGTGTGTAAGTGAAATCGACGAAATAATTGAGTATGTGCAAAATAGTGCAAACGTGCTTATTATTATGCAACTGAATACCAGGTATATATAACATTAAAATATAGCAGATGATTCACCCTATAGTGTAAGGAAAGCTGGCACCAGTAACTATAGTAAAAAAAACTCTGATCTTGGCATCCTGTTTAGTCCACTGCGCATATCTGAGCATCAAGAAGGTGTGTATAACCCGTTTGCGCATGTGCAGTAAGGTATAAGGTCACCGGCTCCATCTTGGTATAAAGTGCAATGCGCATGTCCGCTATCATATAGCAGCAAAAGCATCATCATATAGAAGTATTCAGAATGAAGCTGAATTCTTCCTCTCTATCACCTTAGAGGGGTTGTCTGGTCCAAATCAATCAGTCTGTAGTCACTGTATGTAACTGCAGACTTATGAATCCCCCCTAGCGCATGCACTGCGCGCTGCAGTGATTCGCCGGTTTCAGACCGGGGACAAGAGGGTATGTTTGAGTTATGCATACGCTCTGCCTCACTCCATACCCTTGTATAGAGCTCAGGCCATGCCCCGTCTTTTGACCTGGCCGGCCAGTGGGCATGTCTGATTAGAGGGTGCCCACTGACCGGGGTACAAACCCTTCAGTCTCGGGTCTGAAACCGGTGAATCCCCGCAGCGCTCAGTGCATGCGCTCGGAGAATTCATAAGTGTGCAGTCACACAGAGTGACTGCAGACTTATTTATTTCGACCGGACAACCCTTTTAATATTAGGACAGGTGCAGACGACTGAATATTCTCTCATTCGAGACAATCGGGCCGATTACACAAATGACACTGACCATATAGTTTGGTCAGGGTGTGATTTGATTCTGTTAGATGAGAAAAAGCTGGAGAAAAAAATTTCTTCTCCATTCTGTGACTGTGCAGAAATCAGATGATATCCGAATGTAGCCCGATGTTTCCAATGGTCCTATTGACTTGCATGGCTAAGTGCGATCCGAATATCAGATCAAACTCGGGCATGCAACAATTATTTCCAAGATCAGTCCTTGACCGAGGAAATAATTGGGCATATGCAAAGCACTATAGACTTGTTTTGTCGGATCACACTCGGACAGCAGATACTCTCATCTGCACCTTCCCTCACAATGGATGATGATAATACAGTCCTACATCTGCTGCTAGCATTGTAGAACAACTCTTCATGATGACTGATCAATACTGATTAAAGGAATTGTACAGGATTTAAAGGGAGCCTGTCACCAGGTTTGACGATATGAGATACGGCCACCACCTTTCAGGCCTGATGTACAGCAGTCTATAAGTCTATAATGCTGTTTATAAGCCCTCAACCCAACATGAAAGACTAGAAAAACAGCTTTTATTATACTCACCTGTAGGGCGGTCCGGTCTGGTCTCTGGCCTTGGTCTGGTCCCTTCCTTCTTCTTGCGATGCCATCCTCCTTTTTGCTTAAGGTGGATGACGCGTCCCTACATCATCCACACAATGTTCCCCGGCATCGCGCTCCTGCGCAGGCGTACTCTTCTGCCCTGTTGAGGGCTGCAGTGTGCAGGCGCAGGAAAAGGTCAAAGAAGCCCCGGTGCATGTGCACTGCAGTACTTTACTCTACCCTAGTCAGGGCAGAGAGGTACACCTGCCCAGGAGCGTGATGCCGGGGAGACTGTATGGATGATGTAGGAATGCATCATCCACTTGAAGAAGGATGGTATCGAAAGAAGAAGGGAGGTGCCAGACCAAGACCAGCGACACCCCTCAGACCGGACCGCCCCACAGGTGAGTATAATAAAAGCTGTTTTTCTTGTCTTTCAGGTCGGGTTGTGGGCCGATATACAGCATTATAGAAAGCTGTATATCAGTCCTGAAAAGTGTTAGCAGTATCTCATATGGGACAAATCTGGGGACAGGTTCACTTTAACATTGACCTGCCACATGGCAAATTATAGGAGAAGCAAAAAGGGGAGGTGATTAGGGATCTGAACCACCATGGGACTTTCACCACCCAGTTCTCTCCAGGTCTTGCAACTTTTGAAACAATTTTAACAGCACCTCCAACAACACAAAACTTTTAATTCTTTTTTTGAGCCTTTGGAGGTTCACACTTGATGCTGTCTGTGGACACTGGTAAAGCTTTTAACAGGGCTGATTGGAGCTCCATATAGGAGGTTATATTGCATTTCCCAATAGAATTTATTAAATGGATATTTTACTATCAAATGTACAGACGGATAAGAATTAATAATACTGTGTCTCATCCTCTTCAAATGTCGAGAGGCATCAGAAAAAGTTGCCCCTTCTTCACTTTCTTTGCATTGGCAATTGAGTCTTTTGCTCTTCAGGGAGGAAAATGCGGTATAAGGGGCATTTAATACAGGACACATGAGAACCGAACTTCATTATATGCTGATGATGTTTTATTTTATCTTAGCAACGCAGAAAAATCGTTAAAGGTAGCTTTTGATGTAATTGATTTTTTTTTGGTGTGGCCTCTGGACTGAGGATTAATTGGTCAAAATATGTTTTGATTCTGCTCCAAGCTGGGAAGGATGAATTTGCGAGTATTAGAGGCTCATGAAAGTTAATATTTAGGTATTGGATTTCACAGTTTTTAATATATATTCTTTGTTCTCTAGGTTAAGGAAAACGTTAAAGATAACCCATACATACATATATATATATATATATATATATATATATATATATATATATATATACAGTGGGGGAAATAAGTATTTGATCCCTTGCTGATTTTGTAAGTTTGCCCACTGACAAAAGCTGGTGAGCAGAGGATTCCACGTCGCTGAGGGTCACACGCACATACCAGTTCCTCCTCTTTAGGACGGTCTATTGAGCACAGGCATCCCTGATCTAAGTGATCCATGTGACAGCCCTCAATTTAAAGCGATTTTTGTGACTCTGTCCACTGCTTAGTCACAAAAGATACCAACTTCTCATTGCAGTCCGTAACTGAGGAACGTTAAGTTTGGCTGAAACGTTTTTATACTTGACTGCATTAAAAAACAAAAATAAATCCACCCAAAATTGAGTGCCAAGTCTATTTTTCTTGCCCACTGACAAAGACATGAACAGTCTATAATTTTAATCTTGAGAGATAGAATATCAAAAATAAAATCTAGAAAATCACATTGTATAAATTATATAAATGTATTTGCATTTTGCAGTGAGAAATAAGTATTTGATCCTTCTGGCAAACAAGACTTAATACTTGGTGCAAAACCATTGTGGGCAAGCACAGCAGTCAGACGTTTTTTGTAGTTGATGCGATGAAGTAGTCCTGTGCCCTTAGCAGAGAAACACCCCAAAACATGTTTCCACCTCCATGCTTGACAGTGGGGACGGTGTTCTTTGGGTCATAGGCAGCATTTCTCTTCCTCCAAACACGGCGAGTTAAATTAATGCCAAAGAGCTAAATTTTTGTCTCATCTGACCACAGCACCTTCTAATGTGTTACCAATGGTTTTCTTGGTGACTGTGGTCCCAGCTGCCTTGAGATCATTAACAAATTCCCCCTGTGTAGTTTTAGGCTGATCTCTCACCTTCCTCATGATCAAGGTACCCCACAAAGTGATATTTTGCATGGTGCCCCAGATCGATGTCGATAGACAGTCATTTTGTATTTCTTCCATTTTCTTACTATTGCATCAACAGTTGTCTCCTTCTCACCCAGCGTCTTACTTATGGTTTTGTAGCCCATTCCAGCTTTGTGCAGCTCTATGATCTTGTCCTTGACATCCTTAGAAAGCTGTTTGGTCTTGCCCATGTTGTAGAGGTTAGAGTCTGACTCATTAATTGAGTCTGTGGACAGGAGTCTTTTATAAAGGTGACTATGTAAGACAGCTGTCTTTAATGCAGGTAACGAGTTGATTAGGAGCGTCTAACCGGTCTGTAGGATCCAGAAGTCTTAATGGTTGGTAAGGGATCAAATACTTATTTCTCACTGCAAAAATGCAAATAAATGTATATAATTTATACAATGTGATTTTCTGGATTTTATTTTAGATATTCTATCTCTCAATGTTAAAATTAACCTACCCTTAAAATTATGTCACATGATCAATGAGGCCAATCGACGCTATATTCACTCTCCTCTCCTTCGAACAAACCAAGGCATCTGGAGGAAGTGAGAGATGTGTCTGTTCTGACTTTCTCCAGATGTCTTGATTTGTCCAAAGAAGGGGAGAGTAAATCCAGCTCTGATTGGCCTCAGTGATGGTGTGACATTGTGTCACTCAAGCACAGGGAGATCCAGCACCTACACTCTTGGCACCAGAGGTGATTATAAGTGTTATTGTTTTACCGGGTGGAAACCTAGGGATTCAGAAAGAGTTGTCCAAGTAGTGGACAACCCCTTAAATGATTTACACATCATTTACTAATTGGTACTTTCCATATGTGGAAGATAATAATGAAGGCACAATCATCAATAATATTGGGTCATGCTAGTATCTGAACATTGTTCTGCGTAATTATTTTTTGTCCTACTAATTAGCTTCTTCTTTCCAACTAAGCTGTGGTGGAATCGGAGTCCTGTGTTTCCTGTATCTCAGCATTGTAATATCACTTGTTCTAGTTATCTAATTCTAGCTGGCAATAGATAGCTTTAGATCTACCTGACAAGTGCCCTGTTAAGGTGAAGGAGAAGAGGATACCTGGATTGTGTTTCTAGAACAGACGGAACAGTCTCTAGCGTGAAGATAAAGAGATCAGTCCAGTCTTGTGAACAAACCTTCTTCCGCATCACTAGCAAGCTTGTACAAAAATGCACTTTGCCCACATTTACTAATGTGGTTGTGCCAGAAAACAGCCACAAGTTTCAGCCACTTTTCATACAAATCAGTTTAGACAAATTATTCTTTGATTTTCACCAAATTAAAATGACATGTGAACCTCACGCTTTTCCTAAGACTCTTAATTGGCGTAAGTGTCTAACCTCATGTAAGGTCCACCAAACCTAATTCACACTATGCCCCACTGTGACAAATTTGTCACATCTTGTAACTGGCAGGTCCAAGTGTATGCCGCCCAACTATAAAATGGCTTTAGGTTTTTTTTCAAAAGTACGTCCAAGGCTCTAAAGGGTGTGTGTCGGTTGCAATGCACATTAGTCAATAGATTATGACAGTCTCCAGAAAATGATAGTTTATAGCCCTTTACCCAAAGACCAGGAAATAGTAGGGAATATGGAGACAGACATTTCTGTGTATAATCATGGCTGAAAGTGTTGCCACCATTGAAATTTTTCAAGAAAAGGAAGAACTTCGCCCAGAAAATTATTGCAATTACACATATTTTGTTATACACATGTTAATTTCATTTGTGTGTATTGCAATAACATAAAAAAGAGAATAAAAAAGGCAAATTGGACATCATATTACACTAAACCTCAAAAATGGGCCGGACAAAATTGTTGGCACCCTCAACTTATTATTTGGTTGCCCACCATTTGGAATTAATAACTGGAATTAATCGCTTTGTGAGGAACTAAGCCGACCGCCCCACGGTAGCCTGGGTATCACAGCTTCTGATCCCACCTCCGCTACCAAATGTGAGGGACGATCCCCTTTCCTCCCACGTCACCAATGGGACGTAACTCCACAGGTACAGCTCGCCGGCGCCCCCTTTGTCTCTCAGGTCAGTAAGGGAACTGCACCTAGAGCAAATGGCCGCCGGGGAGGATGTCCTGTTACCCAATGGGTATTCTAAGATTCGTGATCAGAGTAAAAGCATTAGCCCAAGATTAATTTTATGGTTTAATCGCCTTAAGAGCGCACTAGATAATTACAGAAATATACAGTAAAGCTATACAACGTAATTACAATGGAATTGCAGTCAGAGAAAAAATACAACGATAATGTACAAGGCTTAAAGGTATAAGCTATGGATCAATATTACCGGGTATTATGGTCATGGGAAGGCCTTGGCTCTGCCGTTCCCAGGTACAGTCTTCAGTTGCTGGATAGTCCCTTGGTCTTTCCTAGACCATCTTCTTGGCTTCTGTGTGTGAAATGGAATGACCACCCTGTACATGGCTACAATTCTTAAACCTGTTAGGCCCTTCCCTTTTGCTTTGAAGCATGCATATTAACTGGCCTGCAATTCATATGGAGCAGGAAACAAGGGCTTGAGCTTGAGCTATTTACCATACGACTGACCATCTTATTCAGACACTGGCCTAAACTAATTAGCATGCTAAAGCCCCTTTGATTCCTAGTGGACATCAAAACCGGTCGTACTGGATATGCTAATAGGCCCTGTGTAGTTAAAAGTTTGCGGCTCTGTGAACAGACAAGATGGAGGCTGGTATACAAAATGGCGACGTCCCTTTCCTTACACCTCCCTGCTTTTGAGGGCGCCAGGGGGTATCACATTCCTGTGTTCCCCCATGCGCCCTACCGCACCCTCTCTTTGGCTAGGGTGGCAGATCCAGAAGGATTTCTGACTCTCTGTCCTCTGAAAGGTTGCACACTGGTTGGGCATAAGCCTCCCGCTCATGATGGGCCTTCATCATGTTCACATGGAAGGCCTTCCTCCTTCCACGGGCGTGGTCCAGGGTGACCAGGTAAGTGACGGCGTTGAGCTGCTCGTGCACGAGGTATGGACCCTCCCAGGCCGCCTGAAGCTTGTTTTGTGGTACGGGGACCAGTACCCACACCTTTTGACCCACCTGGTAGGTCCGCTCACAAGCATTCTGGTCGTACCATCGCTTCTGGTCAGCCTGAGCTTGGGCCATATTGTCATGCACCAGCCGTGTCAAGGCCATCATTCGGTCCCGGAAGCGCACGACATACTCAATGACCGACACTCCAGGGGTGGCTAAATCCCCTTCCCATGCTTCCTTCACCAGAGCAAGGGGCCCCCGTACACATCGCCCGTACAGGAGCTCAAAGGGGGAGAACCCAGTTGAGGCCTGTGGGACCTCCCAGTAGGCAAACAGCAGGTGTGGGAGATACCGCTCCCAGTCTCTCCCATGGGAGTCGACCAACATCTTCAGCATCTGCTTTAGGGTGCCATTGAACCGCTCACACAAGCCATTGGTCTGTGGGTGATACGGGCTGGCCACCAGATGTTGCACCTGTACCTGCTTACAGAGAGACTCCATCAGCTGCGACATGAACTGGGTCCCTCGGTCGGTGAGCATTTCCTTGGGAAACCCCACCCTGGAGAAAATCTCCAGTAAGGCAGTGGCCACTTTGTCGGCCCGAATGGACGACAAAGCTACCGCCTCCGGGTACCGGGTGGCATAGTCCACTACCGTTATTATGAAGCATTTCCCGGAGCGGCTGGGAGTGGACAGAGGTCCAATGAGATCCACAGCCACCCTCGAGAAAGGCTCTTCGATGATGGGCAGAGTTACCAATGCGGCTTTGGGGCGCGGCCCCGCCTTCCCCACCCTCTGACAGGTGTCACACGAACGGCAGTAGGCTATCACCTTGGTCCTCATTCCAGGCCAGTAGAAATGCTGAGCTAGCCTGGCCCTGGTTTTAGTGATCCCTAAGTGTCCGGCCATTGGAATCTCGTGTGCGATCCGCAACAATTCCGCCCTGAACGGATGGGGCACCACTAACTGTCGGTCCCTGGTCCACGCCTCCGGTGAACCCTGCTGGACCGTTACCCGGTACAGCCGTCCCTGGTCCCAAACCACTCGCTCGCGGTCGGACTCCAGGGGAGGCTGTGCCGCCTGTTCCTTGAGAGTCTTCAGGCTAGGGTCAGCTTCCAACGCTGCCTGAAATCCCTGACTTGATATGGCAAGAATTGATGAAACTGCCATGTCCTCTGTCAGTTCCCCGGGATCTGTCTCCTGGCTACTGTCTGACTCGGCAGCCACTTGGTCAGAGAGAGGGAAACCGTCGGACCTCCGCGAGGTTCCTTGGGCTTCAGCGCTCCCACTCCTGGTAACAGCGGCCACGACCGCTGAGACCACGGGTAGCGCCTGCTTTCCCGCATCCTCTGACCAAGTCGCCGGGTCAGGCAGACTTCCCTGACTTCCTGACATCCCGGATGTGGGGAACTCCTGACCTGGAGTCCTACCTGGTGGCTCCTCTCCCGGGACACCCCCTCCCCCCATGGCCTGTTCCTCTTCCTGCAGGGGCCCTAGACTCAGCAGGCTGGGTTCACTTAGGGGCCCTACACTGCTCATAGCAGCCCCTCCCTCCACCTCTGAGCTCTCCCCTACAGCCTCCTCACCTGTCCTCACTGTGAGCCCTGTGTGTGTAGTGTCAGTGCATGGCTTACCATCAGGTTTCACTCCC
This sequence comes from Oophaga sylvatica, assembly GCA_033576555.1. Classification (NCBI taxonomy): domain Eukaryota; kingdom Metazoa; phylum Chordata; class Amphibia; order Anura; family Dendrobatidae; genus Oophaga; species Oophaga sylvatica. The sequence goes on along the minus strand of JARQOD010000010.1, from coordinate 17,539,076 downwards.
TCCTCCACTGTTGGAGGCACATTCAATACATTAACATTAGCATTCACAGTAGAGTCATGACATTCTTGGGGAGCCGAACTTGGGGGTTCAGTGGCCACATACTGGGACACTAGCCACCCCAAATCGGTCCCAAGCAACACATTTGCAGGAATATTCGGCGTTACTCCCACCTCCCGCATCCCCCTCCCGGCGCCCCAGTCCAAATACACCTTGGCAACGGGCAGCGCCGGTTCAACGCCTCCAATTCCGGAGACGGAAAGGGTTTTCCCAGGTACCAAGTCTTGAGGGGACACCACCTCAGGGCATACCAGGGTTCGTTCAGCGCCTGTGTCCCGCAGTCCCATGACCGCTGAGCGGCCGATGGTGACGGGTTGGTAATTGTCTAGGGACCTCCCACCACCCCCTCCCACACACAAAACAGTGGACGGTTTCTGGGACAGGGATGGGGCCTTCTGGCGCTGGGGACATGCAGCCTTAAAGTGTCCTGGCTGATTGCAATTATGACAACGTCTGGGTTCTGTTCCTGGCCTGGAGAGGGCAGCAGGGGGGTACACCCCTTGCACTCTGGGGGCTGGGTATGGGGCTGGGGCAGGATTGGGCTTACCCCCTCTCCAGGTGCTGCTGGCAGGCTTCTTTGGCTCCGGCGCCCTGTTGTTGGCATACTCGTCTGCCAGGGCGGCTGTAGCAGAAGCCCCCTTTGGTTTCCGGTCACGGAGGAACTGCTGGAGGTCCTCTGGGCAGTTCCACAAGAATTGCTCCATGACAAACAGTTCCTGGACCTCCTGGCGGGTAGTGAGCTCTAGACCCGAGGTCCAGTGCTCCGCAGCTCTCAGCAGGGCCCGCATGTGGTCGGTCCAGGTGTCCTTTGAACCCCGCTGCAGGCTCCTGAACTTCCTGCGGTACGACTCCGGGGTGAGGTTGTAGTGCTGGATCAGGGCCCGCTTGATGCTGTTGTAGTCCTGCTCCTCCCCGGCAGGTAAGTCCCCCAAAACTTCCAGGGACTTACCCCTCAAACGGGGGGTCAGGTACCTTGCCCACTGATCCAGGGCCAGATGATGTTGGAGGCATGTCCTCTCAAAAGCAAGCAGAAAGGAATCCAGGTCTCCATCCTTTTCAAGTAAGGGAAAGTCCTCCGCCCGGACCTTGGAAGCCCTTGTCTCCGGTGGGCCTGGTGCGTCCAGCGGGGGCCCGTACTGAGCCATCTCCAGTCGGTGCCGGCGCTCTGCAGCTTCACGGCGTTCTGTATGCTCACGCTCCGCTGCTCTCTCTGCGGCTGCTTGCTCCCTCTCTGCTGCTGCTTGCTCACGCTCTGCTGCTTTCTCTGCCGCCACCAGGAGTCTGTCATAGGCGGCGTCATTACCAGCCTCGAGCTGTGCCATAGCCGCTTGGAAGAGGGCCTCCGATCTGTACACACTGGGACGGGCAGGGGGTGGACAGCCCACTGCGGGACTGAGCACTGGGATCTGGCTCCTTGGGGAGCCCTGGCTGAGCTCCCCCTCATCGGTGTCGAACTCCTCATAGACCATAGCATTGGCCTCCCCCTTTGCCCTACTCCTGGTGCCTTCCGCCATCTTGGGAACCTTTGGTTACTGACACAGCTGCAACCCTGACCTTGCACACAACTTATTATATTTACACTCTGACCGTCTAGTGCTGGGCTGACCTTGAGACCCCAGCAGTGAAAGTACCGCTGGTAGTCTCTAGTGTCTGGGAGTAGGGGTCCCACGCACACTATTACTCTGATCCCACCGCTGCCACCAATTGTGAAGAACTAAGCCGACCGCCCCACGGTAGCCTGGGTATCACAGCTTCTGATCCCACCTCCGCTACCAAATGTGAGGGACGATCCCCTTTCCTCCCACGTCACCAATGGGACGTAACTCCACAGGTACAGCTCTCCGGCGCCCCCTTTGTCTCTCAGGTCAGTAAGGGAACTGCACCTAGAGCAAATGGCCGCCGGGAGGGTGTCCTGTTACCCAATGGGTATTCTAAGATTCGTGATCAGAGTAAAAGCATCAGCCCAAGATTAATTTTATGGTTTAATCGCCTTAAGAGCGCACTAGATAATTACAGAAATATACAGTAAAGCTATACAACGTAATTACAATGGAATTGCAGTCAGAGAAAAAATACAACGATAATGTACAAGGCTTAAAGGTATAAGCTATGGATCAATATTACCAGGTATTATGGTCATGGGAAGGCCTTGGCTCTGCCGTTCCCAGGTACAGTCTTCAGTTGCTGGATAGTCCCTTGGTCTTTCCTAGACCATCTTCTTGGCTTCTGTGTGTGAAATGGAATGACCACCCTGTACATGGCTACAATTCTTAAACCTGCTAGGCCCTTCCCTTTTGCTTTGAAGCACGCATATTAACTGGCCTGCAATTCATATGGAGCAGGAAACAAGGGCTTGAGCTTGAGCTATTTACCATACGACTGACCATCTTATTCAGACACTGGCCTAAACTAATTAGCATGCTAAAGCCCCTTTGATTCCTAGTGGACATCAAAACCGGTCGTACTGGATATGCTAATAGGCCCTGTGTAGTTAAAAGTTTGTGGCTCTGTGAACAGACAAGATGGAGGCTGGTATACAAAATGGCGACGTCCCTTTCCTTACAGCTTCCTATAACCTTCAATAAGCTTCTTACACCTCTCAACTGGGATTTCGGACCACTCTTCTTTTGCAAACTGCTCCAGATCTCTCATGTGTGAAGGCGCCTTCTCCCAAAGGCAATTTTAAGATCTCTCCATAAGTGATCAATGGAATTTAGATCCGGACTCATTGCTGAACACTCCAGCACTTTGTTTCCATTGATTTCTGGGTGCTTCTTGGAGTATGTCTGGTGTCATTGTCCTGCTGGAAGATCCATGACCTAGGACGCAAACCCAGCTTTCTGACACTGGGCACTACATTGTGACCCAAAATCCTTTGGCAATCTTTTTTTAAAATCAAATATTTTTTATTATTAAAATTATTTTTATAACGCAACAGTACAAAACAACAACTCAACCATAAAAGGGACCCAGTCCCTCTTCAATCCCCCCCACAACATGTCACCCTTTTAAACATAACATCATAAGTAAAAAATTCACAGTTCTGTCCACAGCAGAATAGAAGTCTTACAATATTAATAATCACTATCGTAACAGTATTAATGGGGAATCTAAATCTTGATTTGGCACAGTTATATACGTGTCTAAAGCTGCCCAATGTGGAATATAGCACCTATCATGTCTTTAAATTGAATCAAAACAGTCCTAGTTGAAATCTTTGCAGTTCTCTGGATGCTAGGCTGGAGCCAACAATCCATTGAGCCCATATTTTTTCAAATTTGGAGATGGCCTTCCTTTTCAGATATATACACAACAGATATCTATAAAATAAATGAGATTAGTCCCCCAGAGTAATGTGAGCTGTCTATTCTCTGTATTACATCATTTTTAGTCACTCCGTTATTTAGGACAGGACCCTCTGCCTGATATGCATGTTGTAACTGAAGATACTTATTAAATTCCGTGTTGGGTAGTCCATATTCATTCTGTATTTGTGAAAACTCCTTGAGTATATTTCCCTCTAAAACATGTGTAAATCTTTCTACTCCTTTTAGACTCTAGATTTTAAACCCTTCTAAATTGCACAGATTAGGGACCAATGGCATTTCCCACAGTGATGTAAATTGTGAAATTCCTTGTATACCCTGTAGTTTCTTCACCGTCCACCAAAGTTTGTGTATTAACAGCTTAGTTGGGGTTCTACAAGAGGGTATCTTAAATTTGTGAGCCTTCAATGCTTCATAGAGTCTGAATGATTTAAAATGTGGTTGAAGTAGTAGACGTTGAACTTCCCCTCCAGGGACGTCCCATCCACGAATGTGCTGGAGCTAAGCTGCCATGTAATAAACCCACGGATTTGGGACTGCAAGGCCACCCATTGTTTTATCTCTTTGCAGAGTTTCCAGTTTAATTCTTGGAGATTGTCTTCCCCAGACTAAAGGTACTGCCACACTAAACAATCCCGCTAGCGATAACGACGCATACTAATGCGATCGCTAGCGGGATTGTTTATATATCGCTGAGTGCGGCTTAACTTAGCGATATCGTTAAGGACGCTATCGCGGTTAGCGATCTCCTTAACGACTTTAGCGGTACAAAAGTACCGCTAAATCGCTAAGAAAAGGTGCCACACTCAGCGATAATACTTACCCAGCAGGAGCGCCGACGATAAAATAGGGTCCGGAACGATTCCAGCGATGAGCGAGATCACAGCAGGATCTCAGCAGGGAGCTCGTCGCTGACAGATGCCGCACACAACAACATCGCTAACGGGATCGCTAAATAGTGACGTTTTTTAGCGATCCCGTTAGCGATGTTGTTTAGTGTGGCATACCCTTAAGTCTCTGAGCATCCCATAAACTTTAAGGAAATATATCTGGGGCAGCCAAATTAGAGCATTGTGCAACACATATAGCAATTGTGGCACTCAGATCATCTTGACCAAGTTGGTGCGATCCACAACTGACAGTGTTAGTTTAGACCACGTGTTCAATTTACATTTGAATCTCACCAGCATTGGGTTGAGGTTAAGTTTCTCATTGTCAGTAATTTTAGATGTTACATTAATACCTAGATATTTAAATTCAGTGACCACTTGTAAGCCTGAATCAGTATAGTGAGATGCATTAATGTTCCCGTTATCCATAGGAAGCACTACTGATTTAGTCCAATTTATCACCAAACCCGAATATTTCCCAACCTTCTCAATTGTCTCCATAGCTACAGGTAATGTTTTGGAGGCTTCAGCCAAAAATAGTAGACCATCGTCAGCAAAAAGCACAATTTTCTCCTTCATATTCCCTCTGCAAAATCCCACTACTCCAAGGTGCTTCCTAATAATCACAGCCAGAGGTTCAATGGCTAATGCAAAACAGTATGGGGGAAAGAGGACAACCTTGCCATGTACCCCTCCCCAGTTCCAAGGCTGAAGTAAGATGCCCATTTACCCTTAATCGTGCCAGTGGCCTGTCATATAGTAATTTGATCCATGAAATAAATCCAGCACCCATAGCAAATTTCTCTAAAACTGCCTATAAGTATTCCCATCCAACAGAGTTAAATGCTTTAGCAGCATCAAGCGAGCATACGACCCTATCTCCTGCATTATCCACTGGTAGTTGGAGATTAAGAAATAATCTACGGATATTAACGGCTGTAGACATAGCGGGCATGATCCCCGATTGATCACTATGTATGTTGCTAGACATTATGTTATTTAACCTGGAGGCCAGAACTTTTGCTATAATTTTAACATTAGCAGGTAGCCAAAATATAGGTCTATAGGTATCGGGAAGCAATGGATCCTTGCCCGGTTTGGATATAACGATAATAACTGCTTCTCTCATTGATAGGGGCAGAGAGCTTCCTTGGCTGCCTCCTAAAGGTGCACAACAATTGAGGTAGTAATATATCCCCTGAATTTCTTGTATATTTTCACAGGGTACCCATCCAACCCCGGTGATTTATTATTGGCCATTGAGGCTGTGGCCATTTGTAGATCCTCTAATTGCAGGGGACTATTTAAGTATTTTTGATCTGCTTCAGAGATAGCTGGAAAATCAATCCCCTTCAGATAAGACAGGATTTGTTCTCTGCTAAACTGCATTTTGGTATACAGTAAGTCCTGATAACATTTTCTGAAAATATTTGAGATTTGATCCTACTGATTAATCATTGCGCCTTCCTTATTTTTTAAAGCTCCTATATAAAAGAGGTCCCTATTTGAGCCCTTATGATCATAGCCAATAAATGTCCTGCCTTTTACCCTTTGTCATAGAAATGTATCTGGGAAAATAATCGCTTATTCTTGGCATTCTCCCTAATGTGTGTTGAGTATGCCTCTCTCCAAGTCATTAGGTTCTCCTCTGCACCTGATTAGACAAATTTTGTAGTTGACTGTGTCTTGCTGCCCACCTTCAATAGGTGTATATTGGACTTCTGACGTAAGCACAATCAAAGCCGCTGAGCATAGGGGAAAATGTTATGTGATGCCTAAGAATGCTTTAAGAAATATAAGTAGAAGTGTTAATAGTTTATTAATTAACAAAATGCAAAGTTAAAGAACAGAAGACAAATCTCAATCAATATTTGATATGACCTTCCTTTGCCTTCAAAACAGCATAAAATCCTCTAGGTTCACTTGTACAAAGTCACAAATTTTGTAGGATTATAGTCAGGTGTATAAGTAACCAATTGTACCAAAAAGGAGAAAATGGTCATCACCCTAGCAAGACTAAGCACAGCAACAAGAGACAAGGTAGTTATACTGTATCAGCAAGGTCTCTTCCAGGCAAAGATGTCAAAGCAGACTGGGGTCTCAAGATGTGCTGTTCAAGCTCTTTTCAAGAAGCACCAAGAAATGGCTAATATTGAAGACCAAATCGTAGGCCCAAATGATCAGCCAAGGAAACTTAGTGCAGCAGATGAAAGACTCATTATGTTTACTGCCCTTGGAAAACGGAAGATGTCCAACAGTGTATTCAGCTCAGAATTGAACCAAAAATGGAAAGAAAGGGTAAATTTTGCACTGCTAGTGGATCAAGGATGAGAGATAATTGGTATCCAGAATTGCAGTTTAATTGTCAACGTGTTTAGAAGTTCGAACCTTCTTCATCAGGACAAACCACAGTGTTACAGTGTGGGAGCTAATGCAGAAGCCATTATAAAGCATGGGAGCTAATGCAGGGGCCATTACACAGCATTGTAGCTACTGTGGGGGCCATTATACAGCATGGGAGCTAATGCAGGGGCCATTATACAGCATTGGAGCTAATGCAGGGGCCATTATAAAGCTTGGGAGCTAATGTGAGGACCATTATACAGTGTGAGACCTAATGTGAGGGCCATTATGCAGTTTGGAGCCTTATTTGGGGGTCATCATACAATGTGGGGGACTACTGTGGTGGCCAATATACAGCATCAGAGCTAATATGGGGCCATTATACAGTATGGGGGCTAATGCAGGGGCCATTATAAAGCTTGGGAGCTAATGCTGGGGCCATTATATACAGTGTGAGACCTAATGTGAGGGCCATTATGCAATTTGGAGCCTTCTTTGGGGGCCATCATACAATGTGAGGACTACTGTGGTGGCCAATATACAGCATCAGAGCTAATATGGGGGCCATTATACAGTATGGGGGCTAATGCGGAGGCCATTAGACAGTTTGAAGGCTACTCTAGTGGCCATCATACAGTGTAGGGGTCTATATACAGTGTGGGAGCTACTGTGAGGGCTATCATACACTGTGGGGGCCTTTGTACAGTGTGTGTCATGTGTGCATCGCCACGAAGATCGTCGCGGTTGCACATTCTGACTTCTCACAGCTGAGTTGCTGTTTCTTTGTGTTTGGCAGTTAGGGAGTTAATTCTGTCTGTGCTCAGTTCTGGGACTGGGTGCAGTTTCTCCCGGCTGCAATTAATTATTTGTTGATTGGTTTCCTTTAAATCTCTGGTTGTCTGTGTTGGGAGTTGCCAGTGAAATTCTTCATGCAGACCACAGATAGGATTGTATCTGTATAGACTTAAGTTAAAGAGCTCCTTAGTTGTTTTAAGCTCACCTTGCTTAGAGTTTAATATCCCAGATCATTTATGTTCCTTCTGTGTTTGAGTGTGTATGCAAGTCTGTGTTTTCTCCAGTCTGTCTTATATGTCTTATCTGTGTATTTAGCAGAGATCAGCCCATATCCCTTTGGTGGTAATCAGAATCCTTCTTAGGACTGATTACAGGGTTCAGGGACTGATAGGAGACAGGGTTAGGCTGGAGACTTGGACCTCTGAACCATTATCAGTACCTCCAAGGTGAGGGATTAGTTAGGACCCCAGTTTAGGGTCAGGTTAGAACCCGGTCCTCCTCTTTCCTGTGACAGTGTATCAAGTCCTCAAGATTAACCCTGAGTTCAACGGATATCGTGTCAGGTAAATCTATTCTATATTTACATGCTGATGTTGCTAATCTATATGTTGTATAGAGTGTTGTTCTTTTAAGAATAGTTTACTGACATCGTACACATATCATAAGACTGCGTGACATTTTCACTGGCCCATAAAATTATTCCCAGTTGCCATGGATCCAGTAGCCCAGCTGGCTCTGCAGTTGCAGGGATTATCCATGGAGCTGACGGACATTAAGTCCAAAGTTTTGTCTCCCTCGGAGCAAACCAGATTTGAACCTAAAGTAGCTCTCCCGGACAGGTTCACTGGTGGGCGAGACAAATTTTTTACCTTCAGGGAAGCATGTAAATTGTATTTTCGGCTTCGGCCTCGATCATCAGGGAGTGAAGAGCAGAGAGTGGGAATTGTTATCTCGCTCCTACAAGGGGACCCTCAATCCTGGGCCTTCTCCCTTCCTCCGGGATCCCCGGCTCTACAGTCAGTAGATCGATTTTTTACTGCCCTGGGTTTGGTATATGATGACCCAGATCGGGTCTCTCTTGCTGAGACAAAATTACGTAAGATACAGCAGGGAGATCGTCCGGCGGAGGAATTTGCTTCTGAGTTCCGTAGATGGGCCACAGATACTCAGTGGAATGACCCAGCTCTTAGAAGCCAGTTTTGTCATGGGCTTTCTGACAAATTAAAGGACGTTTTGGCTCAGTATGATTCTCCTCCATCACTGGAGGCTGCTATGGCCCTAGCTATCCGTACTGATAGACGGCTCCGGGAGAGGTGCGAGGTAACTCCGCCCCCTGTTGTTACTCCACCTACTACTAAAGTCCCTTATGTTGAGGTTCCCCTTGTCTGTTCGGAGGAGCCTATGCAGTTGGGAGGGACATCATTTCGTAGGAGGGGATTGGCGGTACGCCGCAGGACTAGAAGGTGTTTCTTCTGCGGGAAAGAGGGACATTTTGTTGGGGGATGTCCATCCCGTGCCTTGTTGAGCAAAAAGTCGCCGGAAAACTGTTAATCCCAGGTTGTGTGGTGGACGACAACCTGGGAGTATGTATTTCATCCGCTAGTTCTTCTCAGTTCCTTGTACCAGTGGAGGTGGTGGTTGGTACGAGAGTGGAGAGATTTTCTGTTCTTCTTGATAGTGGGTCCAGGGCTAATCTGGTTGACGCTCAGTTTGCTCAGGCTCAAGGTATGCATCTGAGTGTATTGGTCAAACCAATCCCTATATTCTCCATTGACGCCAGGCCTCTCGGCCAAGGTAGCTTTGTTCATGAGGTTCATAACATTGACCTTCGGGTAGGGGCAATACATAGGGAACAATTATCTTGTTATGTGTTGGAGGGTCTACCTACTCCTATTGTGTTGGGACTTCCTTGGTTGGTTAAACATAACCCTGTGATTAATTGGCAGTCCAGAGATATAAGCCAATGGGGGGAGTTTTGCAAAAGTAACTGCATGAACACAGTCATCAGTGCGGTCGTGCCTAGTACTTTGCCTCCTTTTTTGGAGGACTTTGGGGATGTGTTCTCTGAGGAGGGGTGTCAGGAGTTGCCTCCTCATCGTGTGTATGACTGCTCTATTAATTTACTTCCTGATGCTAAGTTACCTAAAGCTAGGTTATATAACCTTTCTGGTCCTGAGAGGCAGGCTATGAAAGATTATATTTCGGAAAGTCTGGCCAAAGGGCATATTAGACCTTCATCTTCCCCAGTGGCCGCGGGGTTCTTCTTTGTGAAGAAAAAAGATGGAGGCCTACGCCCTTGCTTGGATTTCCGCGAACTTAATCGGATTACTGTTCGAGATCCGTATCCACTCCCTCTGATTCCTGATCTCTTCAATCAAATTGTTGGCGCCAAATGGTTCTCTAAATTGGATCTCAGGGGGGCGTATAATCTGATTAGGATAAAAGAGGGGGATGAGTGGAAAACGGCGTTTAACACGCCGGAGGGACATTATGAGAACCTTGTCATGCCTTTTAGTCTGACTACTGCACCAGCAGTATTCCAACATTTTGTTAATGACATTTTTCGTCATCTGGTGGGGCTGTTTGTGGTCGTATATTTGGATGACATTTTAATTTACTCACCAGATCTTGTGTCTCACCAGGAGCATGTGAGACAGGTGTTGCAGATCTTGCGAGACAATAAACTATACGCCAAACTGGAAAAGTGTGTATTCGCCGTACAGGAACTTCAGTTTTTGGGTTTCTTGGTGTCAGCCTCCGGTTTCCGTATGGACCCTGAAAAGGTGAGAGCAGTGCTTGAATGGGATCAGCCAGAGGATCTTAAGGCTCTGCAGCGTTTTCTGGGGTTTGCTAACTACTACCGGAAATTTATTTGTAATTTCTCATCTGTTGTCAAACCTCTCACTGACATGACAAGAAAAGGGACGGATTTTTCTAAATGGTCGGACAAAGCTTGCCAAGCTTTTTCCTCTTTGAAAAAATGTTTTGCTTCGGCACCCATTCTCATCCAACCAGATGCATCACAGCCGTTCGTTGTGGAGGTGGACGCGTCTGACGTAGGGGTGGGTGCAATATTGTCCCAGGGTCCGTCCCCTGGTAAATGGCATCCGTGCGCTTTCTTTTCTAAAAAATTGTCGTCCGCCGAAAGGAATTATGATATCGGCAATAGGGAACTTTTGGCCATTAAGTTGGCTTTTGAAGAATGGCGTCACTTTTTGGAGGGGGCAGTCCACCCGGTCACCGTCATTACTGATCACAAGAACCTGCTGTATTTGGAATCTGCTAAGCGTCTGAATTCCAGACAAGCTCGATGGTCGTTGTTTTTTACCAGGTTTAATTTTGTTGTCACTTATCGCCCTGGATCTAAGAATGTTAAGGCGGATGCCTTGTCTCGCAGTTTCCCAGGGGCCGGGAAAATGGATGACCCGATTCCTATCCTTCAGGAGGGGGTGGTAGTGTCGGCTGTATGTTCTGAGCTTGAGGAGGAGGTGTTAGAGGCTCAGGGGGACGCCCCTGCAGGACCTCCAGGGAGACTGTTTGTCCCAAATCAGTTGAGACAAAAGGTTATTGAGGCACATCATAATTCTGCTTTAGCAGGACATCCAGGGAGTAAGGCTACTTTAGATCTCCTTTCTCGCCGGTTTTGGTGGCCTAACGTTAATAAAGATGTTTTAACTTTTGTCGCGTCCTGTGGGGTTTGTGCTCGCTCTAAGACCCCTCATACCCGTCCGTCTGGGACCCTCTTACCCTTGAAACTTCCGGAGCGTCCATGGACTCATTTGTCTATGGACTTCATCACGGACCTTCCTCAGTCGTCAGGGAAGACTGTCATACTGGTGGTTGTTGACAGGTTCAGTAAGATGGCACATTTCATTGCTCTTCCTGCCCTCCCTAATGCTAAAACTCTGGCGCAGGTGTTCATTGGGGAGATTGTGAGACTTCATGGGTTGCCTTCTGATGTGGTGTCAGATAGGGGGTCTCAGTTTGTGTCCAAGTTTTGGAGGGCATTTTGTTTACGTCGGGGGATGCAATTGTCATTTTCCTCGGCTTTTCATCCGCAGACCAATGGTCAGACAGAGCGTCTGAATCAAAGCCTAGAGACTTATCTTCGGTGTTTTGTCTCAGAGAACCAGGAGGACTGGTCTTCTTTCTTGCCTCTGGCAGAGTTCGCTCTTAACAACAGGCGGAGCGAGTCCACTGGTAAGTCCCCGTTTTTTGGGGCATATGGTTTTCATCCCCAGCTTTGTACATTCAATGGGGGGGGCCCTTCTGGGGTTCCTGAGGAGGAGCGTTTCTCGTCGTCACTTGCTTCAGTGTGGAGAGGTGTATTGAATAATCTGAGTGCTATGGGGAACCGTTATAAACGTATGGCTGATAGGAGGAGAGTTTCTGGTCCAGATCTTAATGTGAACGATCTGGTATGGTTGTCTACCAGGAATATAAAACTTAAAGTTCCCTCCTGGAAGCTGGGCCCCAGATTCATCGGGCCGTACAGGATCAGTTCCATAATTAATCCTGTGGCATTTCGTCTGGACCTCCCTCCTACGTTTAAAATCCACAATGTGTTCCACAAGTCATTACTTAAGAGGTACGTGGCACCAGTCATACCATCACCTCTACCTCCTTCTCCAGTGGTGGTCAATGGTAACTTGGAGTTTCAAGTGTCAAAGATCATTGACTCACGTCTGAATCGCCGGTCCCTTCAGTACTTGGTGCATTGGAAGGGGTATGGTCCAGAGGAGAGGACGTGGGTTCCTGCGTCTGACATTAACGCAGATCGTTTGGTGCGGACCTTCCACAGAACTCACCCGGGCAAACCTGGCCCTGAGGGTCCGGAGGCCCCTCGTAGAAGGGGGGGTACTGTCATGTGTGCATCGCCACGAAGATCGTCGCGGTTGCACATTCTGACTTCTCACAGCTGAGTTGCTGTTTCTTTGTGTTTGGCAGTTAGGGAGTTAATTCTGTCTGTGCTCAGTTCTGGGACTGGGTGCAGTTTCTCCCGGCTGCAATTAATTATTTGTTGATTGGTTTCCTTTAAATCTCTGGTTGTCTGTGTTGGGAGTTGCCAGTGAAATTCTTCATGCAGACCACAGATAGGATTGTATCTGTATAGACTTAAGTTAAAGAGCTCCTTAGTTGTTTTAAGCTCACCTTGCTTAGAGTTTAATATCCCAGATCATTTATGTTCCTTCTGTGTTTGAGTGTGTATGCAAGTCTGTGTTTTCTCCAGTCTGTCTTATATGTCTTATCTGTGTATTTAGCAGAGATCAGCCCATATCCCTTTGGTGGTAATCAGAATCCTTCTTAGGACTGATTACAGGGTTCAGGGACTGATAGGAGACAGGGTTAGGCTGGAGACTTGGACCTCTGAACCATTATCAGTACCTCCAAGGTGAGGGATTAGTTAGGACCCCAGTTTAGGGTCAGGTTAGAACCCCGGTCCTCCTCTTTCCTGTGACAGTGTATCAAGTCCTCAAGATTAACCCTGAGTTCAACGGATATCGTGTCAGGTAAATCTATTCTATATTTACATGCTGATGTTGCTAATCTATATGTTGTATAGAGTGTTGTTCTTTTAAGAATAGTTTACTGACATCGTACACATATCATAAGACCGCGTGACAGTGTGGGAGCTACTGTGGAGGGCCATCAAAAACTGTGGAGTTAATTTGGGGACTATTATAAAGTGTGGACGCTAATGTGAGGGCCATTGTACAGTGTGAGGACTACTGTGGACTCCACTGTGAGATTACAAAATAGACATTTTACTATGCAAGGGGTATAGTGGTGGCACTAATTTGTGGGGCAGTATGTGGAGCATTGTTTTTGTACCACTTAGCAGGTGCATTAATAGAGACACATATGGCAGCGGCTTAGTATTGGGGAATCAGCAGGATGAGGAGTTTGAGAAGGGTGGGAATAGATGGAAATGTGAGAAGTCAAATGTGTCTTTGTTGTAATCTCTCCAGACGAGTCGTGACTGAAGAAGTTGTTGTGTCGGTCTGAGCAAAATGGCAAAGACAGAAAAAGTGAATGACTCCATCAGAAAGAAAGTCACCTGTAAGTCACCATCTATAACTGTACTGTAATCACTTGTATGTTCTGCAGGACTAGTATCTACTACTTTATGGTCACCAAATGGCTTGGTTTTTGTTTAGAAATTTTCTTTCAGCAATAGCATGATCATCTGCTGAGGTTTTCCTATATCCATGATAAGGATGCAACACTGTAGTTGTAATCATGGATACTCAGATGTTGTCCCCCCCCTCCTGAGCTGAATCCCTAGCTACGTCTCTACAGAGAGCATATAAGGCACATTCAACTTGCGGTGAAAATTTTCACTGTAAGGCCGGCGTCACACACAACCACAAAAAATCGGTCCGTTTTAGACGGTCGATTGTCGGATCAAAATGCAAACATCACACATCCTTCTGTCATCCGATTTTCCTTCAAAGATGCGATTTAGTCGCATGTGTGTGTACCTTGTAACATCCGATTTTCATCCGACTTGCGAGATTTTCTCGCAGGCTTGCAAAACTGACATATAATGAATCCAAAAGAATAGTATTTCAATCACAAAAAAAAGAATAGATATATACACATAGAACACATATATATATATATATATACATGTCATTGTGACATGTATATATACATATATTTATAGTTCCTAGACTTCTACATACTGTTATAGCCGCTAATTCAATTGCCAGCTTCTGTGAAATCACAGAAGCCGACATGAAATGATACATTGTTTCCACACAGTTAACCATGTCATTTCCTGTATTTTAATATTTGTTTAGAACTTACAATTACATGAGTGTATTTGTGCAAAATTTCAGACATGTAGGGGTTAATTAAAGGTGTAATTTCGTTGAAAAAAAATGCGTGGGCTCCCGCTGTATTTTCTCTACCAGACAGACAAAGCAAAGCGAGTGGGGGCAGATAATAACAGCCTAGGGAGGGTACATTTTTTGTGCCCCCCTGGCTACTAACATCTGCCCCCAGACACCCCAGAAAGGGCAAATCTATAATTAGATTCGCCCTTTCTGGCACTTTGCCCGTCTATTCCCATTGCCCTGTAGCGGTGGCGAATGGGTTATTAATCTCACTTTACTGTCACCTTAGTATTGAAAGGTGACCTTAAGGCAGGTTAATAATTGAGAGCTGTCAATTAGACAACTATCAATTATTAATCCTATTGAAGTAAATAAAAAAACACACACACACTTTAAGAATAAATAATTTTAATGAAATAAAAACACATTTTTTTGACCATATTTTATTTTACACTTAATCCGTGCGAAGCCATTGATCTCCTAAAATAAAGAAAAAAAAATAAAACAACATTATTCTTACCTATTCCGCCGATCTGTCACGTCCCACGCTGTAATCCTTCACAAAGGGTTAACTAGCTTTGAGCCAAGCAGTGCAAGTAATCCTGCATGCTCAGCTCAAAGCTCCTGAATGAATAAGTTCCTCTCCTGGCGACAGGAGAGGATGTGTTTCATGAATGAAGCTTAATTGATTGTGTCCACTTTCCCTTTAGGTCAGGTCACTAAAGTTAAATTGCCAATAAATCAATTAAGCTCCATTCATGAATCTATTCCTCTACTTTCGCTGGGAGAGGAACTTATTCATTCAGGGGAATACAGGTCTGAGACAGCATTATTAGCTCTCTGCGACCTATAACCTGTTAACCCTTTCTGATGGATTACACCGTGGGACCTGACTGTACATCGGATTGGTAAGTATAATTTTGCTTTTTTATTTTATTTTTATTACAGGAAATGGTTTTAGCAGGAAAATAAAATATGGTCAAAAACTGTGTGATTATTTAATTAAACTTATTTTTTATTAAAGTGTGTGTGTTTGATTTTTCTTTCATACAATAGGATTAATAATTGATAGTTGTCTAATTGACAGCTCTCAATTATTAACCTGCCTTAATGTCACCTTTCAATTCTAAGGTGACAGTAAGGTGAGATTATTAACCCATTTGTCACCGCTACATGGCAATGGGAATAGACGGGCAAAGTGCCAGAAAGGGCGAATCTAATTATAGATTTGCCCTTTCTGGGGTGTCTGGGGGCAGATGTTAGTAGCCAGGGGGGGCACAAAAAATGTATCCTCCCTAGGCTGTTATTATCTGCCCCCACTCGCTTTGCTTTGTCTGTCTCGTGGAGAAAATACAGCGGGAGCCCACGCATTTTTTTTCAACGAAATTACACCTTTAATTAACCCCTACATGTCTGAAATGTTGCACAAATACACTCATGTAATTGTAAGTTCTAAACAAATATCAAAATACAGGAAATGACATGGTTAACTGTGTGGAAACAATGTATCATTTCATGTCGGCTTCTGTGATTTCACAAAAGCCGGCAATTGAATTAGCGGCTATAACAGTATGTAGAAGTCTAGGAACTATAAATATATATATATGTATACATGTCACAATTACATATATATATATATATATATATGTGTGTTCTATGTGTATATATCTATTCTTTCTATTCTTTATTAAAGCTGTCAGTGTGATTTTACAGTATAGCCGGGGATGAATTGCCGGCTTTTCTAAAGGACACCGATGCGATTTCATCGCAAGTCACACAGTGTGGTCCGTTTGTAATCCGATTTTTCATCGCTCCCATAGACTTGCATTGGCGATTGTCGACCCACAATCGGTGACAATCGCAGCATGCTGCGATTGCACACGGACGTTTAAAACGGACCACAAAAAATCTGATACTGGGAGCTGCTCCATAGATTAACATAGGTCCGACTACAATGCGATTTTTCATCGCATTGCAGTCGTCCGATTCTGTCGCCAGTGTGACGCCGGCCTAAGGGTACATACCCATTTGCGAGAAAAAAAAGGTCCGTTTTCTGGATGGAAAAAACGGTCCGATTCTATGCAATTGGCATGCGATTGTCATGCGATTTTTTATCGCATCATCCGTTTTACATCCATATACAATGCGTTTCTTATGGAGAAAGAAGGCCAAATAAATTTGAAAGCAGTTGTGATAGCCCTATATAAAGGCATTTAGCTACATATGTGATTGCTTGATGTGTTTTTTGGCGTGTGTCTTTTTGGATTCCAAGCAAGCATGGCAGCTACTTATCTAGGATCCCACAGCTCCGGCCTTTCTTGGACTAGCACCAACAGCATCTCAACATTTATTGTTCGGGACATGGCGAAATTAGGTGATAAATTAAATCCGTGGAGGTGTGTCTCATGCAAGGCTTTCTCTGACTGGTTTTTCTACCATCCCTCTCCACACTTCCCTGTTTGTCACTTCCTGTCATGGGTTCATTTTTTTTCCCTTTCAACTTTTAGGTCTTGTTTTCCCCAAAAAACGGACAGAAAACGGATTGTCCGTTTTTTGTCCATTTTTTTTATCACATCCATTGACTTGCATTAGTGATTATCATGCGAAAATCGCAGGAAATCGCAGCATGCTGCGATTTTTTTCTCAGTCCGATTTCAGCTGAGAAAAAAAATCGCAAATGAGATGTCACCTATTGAATAACATTGGTCCGAGTACAGTCCGTTTTTCTCTCCAGTGAGTATGTACCCTTAATCGAATTTCCTGGTAAGATCCCCACGATCTAATAAATTAAAATTTTTCAGATCTGCTCATTAGTGATAACCGAGCACTAAGATACACGAGTTTTCGATACTCGTGTTTGGAACACCCTCCCTATCGAATTCTTTCAAAGGCCGGGGTCACACATGCGAGAAACTCGCACGAGAATCGTGCGAGTTTCTCGAATGAGCACCCAGCACTGCCGCCGGCACTCGGACCGGAGTGTGCTGCTGCATAGAATTACATGCAACCGCATGCTCCGGTCCTAGTGCCGGTGGCAGTGCCGGGTGTTCATGAGAGAAACTCGCACGATTCTCGTGCGAGTTTCTCACATGTGTGATCCCGGCCTAAGGCCGGGGTCACACTAGCGATGAATACGGACGAGTGCTATGCGATAAAACATCACATAGCACTCGGACCAGTATATCTATGGGGCAG
Organism: Oophaga sylvatica; assembly: GCA_033576555.1. Taxonomy (NCBI): domain Eukaryota; kingdom Metazoa; phylum Chordata; class Amphibia; order Anura; family Dendrobatidae; genus Oophaga; species Oophaga sylvatica. Next base: position 17,521,631 of record JARQOD010000010.1, on the reverse strand, counting down.
CTCCCATCACTGTTTTTTTTTCGGCCTCATTCTGCGTGCGAGTGAAATCGCAGCATGCTGCGATTGTCACCGACACTCGGCCGAGTCTTGGCGTACTCACACCCATATAAGCCTATGGGTGCGAGTGAGACAACGCACATCACTCAGATCTCAGCCAAGTGCTGTGCGATATACGCTGACCCCGGCAGCAGAGGAGATAGAGAAATTAGTTTCTCTGTCTCCTCCGCAGCTGTGCTCCGATCCGCTCTGTGCGAGAGGCTCGGCGCACAGTCGCATGACACTCAGCTCCAGCTCGCAGCAGAGCAGGAACCGAAGATCATTAGCATATGTTCTCGCATCCGATGCCATACGCTAGTCCGACCTCAGCCTAAAACTGACTGCAAGTGACAAGTGTACCTAGAAGAATAGTTTCTGTTTTGAACGCCCAGAGCAGTCACACAAAAATATTCATTTGTTGATTTCTCTTTTCGTCAATTTGTGTTACTTTTATCGATTAAAAAAACTTATTAACTCTTGCATTTTTTAAAGAACTCTTAATCTGCCTCATTTTTTTTTTACACCAGTGTAAAACTTTTGCTTAGTATATAATGTGAGGCAGTGACCCCTGTTACAGCTAGGGGGCGCTGTATGTTCTCCCCAGGATACGCACGTCGGCGTATTGAGGCTATGGGAATGCATTGCGGTCACAGGCGCAGCTGGGATTGCAATGGTGAAGCAGTGACCGATGTGACAGGTAGGGGTCGCTGTGAAGTCTCCCCAGGATATGCACGGAGGTGTATTATTATTATTATTATTATTATTATACATTTATATAGCGCCATTTATTCCATGGCGCTTTACATATGAAAAGGGGAAAAATATAGACAGGTACAATAAACATGTGCTGGACAAGGGACACACAAGTACAGAAGGAGAGAGGACCCTGCCCGCGAGGGCTCACAGACTGCAGGGATGGGTGAGGATACACTAGGAAAGGGTAGAGCTGGTCGTATGAAGGCCATAGGTGTGCATGGCAGTCGCGGGGATAACTGTGACTGCAATGCAGGTTAAATATAATAATAAATAAGGTTAGTCTTGGACATGTTAGTGTCCAAGGCAGATAAAGGGAAAACCTGCTCTGGATGTTGTGTTTGAAACAGACTGCAGGATGGTAGTGTTGCAGTCTGTTTCATTCAGGTTTTCCACAGGTTTCTATGTTAAAAGCCCTGCAGGAAAGGGTTAATGAGGTTTTACTGAGTCTGAGTTGTCTCAGGTGTGTCAGGGCCAGAGTAAGTTGGTGTCTGCTGTTGTGCAGAGCAGTCAGTATGTCGCAGAGCACGGCCTGTGAGATGAGTCAATAGGCCTGGCACCCACAGCGTACACAGTGGTGCTGCCGTCCACGATGACTGGTCTCGGATGTGGATGTCTTGTGGCCGGAGGTGAGCCGGAGGTAGACAGCTCCAGTGCCTGAAGGAGAACTGGCATGTGCAACCGCTGCAAACAGGTGGATATGGTGCCCGGCTGCAATCCGGAGGATATCAAGTACCGAGTGCGTGAGTAAAGAGATATTGATACAGAGGTGCGGTCACCTGCGGCATCTGGTCAGAGGCGGACTAGCGTGTAGTGACTGCAAACTAAAGGAGACTGTGAGTTAAAGGATTCTGTGTACTGTGTAGAGCTATGAACTGGTGTGAACGGAGCACTAATGATGTGCACTTGTGTGAAGTAACACATTAAAGGAAGTTTTGTGTCTGAATCTTGTGGTACGGTGCTACCGCTGCACTGCAATATCTATATATATTTTTACTTTCATACTCATTATATCTTTGAAACCTAAACCCTGTTTCACCAGCTCTATAAATGAAACTTGCAGCTACTGTAGAAGGCGCAGGGTCCTCGAAATCTCAACTATTCTCATCCCCTTACGCATCAATCATCGAATGTAATCTGCGATCCTTTGTCCAGGAACATTCACTTTTTTTTTTCTTTTTTTAAATAAGAAATTGACTTTATTTGCTTAAAGCAAACCGAAACCTCTCCCCCCTCCGGGCCTGATGAATGCAGATGTAAATGTGCACTTATATAATTGGATCAGGTCCCACGATAAAAGAGATAAACGTCTCCCAGTGTGCCAAGTTATTTTCAGAGGCATGCAGTGATGTGTGCAGGGAAAGTTAATGAAGGAGAGACGCACTGTACTTAAAATACCTTTGGTCTAGACTCGTAGAGAAGGACTGAGGCTTCCCCTGTGCTGCTGAAGAATCATTACTGGTGTTTATTACAATCGCTTACGTTTTGGGCGAAAGTTTAATCTCTACGCAACACCGCATTTATAAATTCTTTATATAGAAAATCGTATTTTAAAAACGTGTAGGATTGCAGATATTTATATTTATAAGTAATTTTTCGCTTTTTCCCTTTTTACCAGGCTGTGAACGTCATTCTTTGGGTCTAAATTAATACAACAATCCCCAATAAACAATAAATTATAGGATTACTTTTATTTGTTTTAGTACTTTGTACAATAAAATAATGTTTCTGTTGTCATATTTCAAGATATATATATATATATATATATCTAGTGTGTGTGTGTGTGTGTGTGTGTTATATATATATATATATATATATATATATTTATTTTATTTTTTTATTACTTTTTACAGGTTGGAATTTTTTACATTGATCTATTTTTTTAAAAATAAATTTTAATGAAAAATTGAAGAATCCATGGGGTATATTTATTTACTTATTTATTTTTATATGGAAGACACTTTTTTTGGTAAATTTTATTAAATTTTATTAAGCTTTATTTCTTTTTTTAAATTTTTTACCCCTCCCCTGAGGGACATGAAGTGGCAATACGTACATTATTGCCTGTTAATTTGGTTCTCCACTGCTCAGACAATTCCTTCTCAATTCGTATGTTTGCTGGTACAGTGCCGGTACCAAAGATAAGTAGATGTGTTACTATTTTACTGGGGGCAAAAATAAGGATTGAGAAGGTGTTGTCCAAGAGTGGACAACCCTTTTAAATCAGACCTGGGATCCTTTGTTAAGCCCTTGGCTAACATGGCATCCCAGCTGAGAAAGAACCTCCCATCTGTCAAACACCTTAAATGCTGCAGTTATTTTGGTCAGCAGCAACCAAGAGGTGTACTAGCCAGGATCGTTTTTTTTTTTATACAGCAAGAGATCACTATTGGACTCCTTGATTATTTTGAGAACATTCATAGAGGTGAATAGAGACAGCCTTTTATATACGGTCATCCCTGCATTTCTGGTAGAGGAAGATGGGGTCCGACTCTCAAGATTGGTGCAGGTCCTAGAGGTGGAACCTGCAACTACCTGACATGTCTGTCATGTGGATTTGCCAATAAATGTTTAAGATGGGACTATCCTCTAATTTAAAGGCGTTCTCAACTACTTTTATATTGATGGCTTATGCTCAAGGCTATAAATTGATTTTCTTCATAAAGTTTTGAGAGGCCTTGAGTCCAGTGCTGGGTCACTTGCTTTGGTTGGGTGTAGTAGCTTTCATACAATCACTGTATATTAGATGTAGCAGGATCAAAGATTGCAGTTCTTTCAGCATATCACATGCTCTTCCGAGACCTTGATATTTAGGAGCTGTGGGTTAAAACCTCCAGCTCTTTATCTATAGCTTTCTTCCTTTGTACAAAATATGGAGAAAGCTGTTGATCAACAGTGAGGAGGCAGGATTACACCAAAAATTAATGAATATCAAGGACAAATAACATTAATGCATTGGAAAAATGTGTAAAGTTGTTTTCTGATAGTTTGGTCTAGTAGACCAACAATTGGGAAAAATTAGTTCTTTAAGGGCAGACTGTATCATGCATTATGGTTGTACTTGACCCAATAAGTTGAACTTGATGGACTTGTCTTCTTCAACCTTATTAACGATCCACAACGTGTATGTGCGTAATGATTAGAGTAGCGACAAAACTAGAAATTTGTGGGGTCGATTGTAAAATGTCCAACAGGGCTGCCAACTGGCACAGGTCTTTAACAGTATTGGTTTTGTCATATGGGCCACATAAACCTTTTGTGGACCCCCATAGGCTCCAGGTTTTGGTGTGTTTGCCACCTCTGCAATATTCCTTTTTGAGAGGACTCGTCTCGCCTCCCGATGCTGCTAACAAAAATGATTTTATAAGACTACAAAAGTAAGTGACCCATTGTGATGGTACTTTCAGCTCTCTCCAAATAGTCTTCCAACATTTGGCTTGTTTGACCACTGTGTTCTCAAAATGTAAGGCGCTCCTTGATCCAAACCTCTTGACCACTATCCAAGGAGCTGTCTAGATCAGAGATAACATTGATCCCGAATATTTCTATCATAGTGCAGGAACAAAACAACTTGCTTATGATGGATTTATCCATTGCACCATGATAAGGCTCTACACACATCTGCCTTGGGAATTCTGCTTTTCTGTTCTGCTGTAGGAACAGAAAAACAAACTTTAAGCAGAAAATGGATCTGTCATAAGTTGAACTCAAACAAAATAAAAAAAAAAATATATATGTATACTTTTTTTTTGGGGGGGGGGTTGTCCTTCCAAGATAAATGTAAAAAAGTATGGTCCTAAAGGCCAACAGCGATATTGACCATAAAGCCGTAATTACAAGCCTACTAGCTAATTATAGAAATGTGCATAATAAAGCTTTACAATAATATAAAGTCAGTAGAGTTTGGATACAGCAGACACCACAACGTTCTCCATGTTCCACACTAAGTGCCTAATACCCGGAGCAGACATGGAATCAATCGCTCTCAGATTAAATACAGTCGTTATTGCCGCTTTCTCCAGCAATCTGTCCTTCTTGACAATCGCATCCTCGAGATTTATGTAACCACTCCCTAGCTGTCTGCACGGGTAGCAATGAAGATTTTTCACAATACGGCCGGGTAACAATTGTAATATTGCTCCATCCAGTCCCCTAACAAACAACAAGAGGATGAGATTGAGCCGCGAACCTCCGCGCGGAAGGTCATTGTGATCAGATCCACATGAAAGTCATCTGATTTGATTTTCTTTCGAGGAGGTGGAGTACAATTTCAGAACTGCTTGTCTTCAATTATTTTACTTATTAATAGTCGCTTTCTAAAGTTCTTCTACTCTTTGTTTTCTCATGATTGTCCCAAAAAAGACAAAACTTTGGTGTGCAATAAAGTAGCAGCGCTTTGATCTCTTGAACCATGGAGGGTGAGCTTTCTGCAGCCGAAATTGAGGCTTGAAACAATGTGCACTTTATTGTTGGCACTTGCTGAGCTCCGGAGACAGAAAAGACTGATTTATTAGCTTGTCAGGGGAAGCATTGTTGAAGGAGGCAATCAAAAAGCATTTACCTAGCTAAACTAAAATTACTGCCTTTTCACTGGCTAATTTGTATAACTCCCATGGAGGAACTTGGAAAGTGTTTGATGAGGCATAAAATGATGATTAATGAATTTATTGCCTTGCTTCCCATCAAACACAAAGTAGTATATCCCCCCTCCCTTTCTCTACGCAATGCGAAGGCAGAAAAATCCTATTTCCAACCAGGTTAATATCAACTAACCTATGGAATCACATTAAATGGTCTCTACATATTTGTACATAGCTCTGGGGTCCTGGGTCTGAAAACACCCAAGGATAATATTTGCACGTGTTCCCTATGTTTCCATGGATTTTCTTTGAGATCTTACTTTTAGCCTTACGCTCCAAAGAAAAATCTGATAGATCAAATGCAAACTTATGAAATATACCCTAATGTGTGTTTAAGGCTATGTCCTCATGATGAGTTTTTTGTGAGTTTTTTTTTTTTATGCTGTGTATTTTTAGAAAAAAAAATGCAAGTAACCTATTTAACTTTAATGATGGCTGAAAATCTGCAACATCAAATATCGTAGGAACGTAGGTCAACCCTTTACCACCATCCACAGGTAGTGTAGTAGCTGTCAGAAGTACTATATAGACAGCTCTGCCATTCTATCAGCTTCCCCATGGGTAAAAATTCCTGGATCCAAAGCGCCAGACGTTCTCATTAAATTTTTCACTTTATTTGTAACGGCTGTAAGGTTTCACTCACTCGGCTGCTTCAGAGGTAAATCAGGAGACTCGATCTTATGCAAAAAGTCCTTAGGTTTATTACATCATAAACCATATGGTAACATATAATACAGCTCTTCAATGCTTCAGCTCCTGCCTGGAGCCTCACTCTTCATTCACAGAGACCTCTCTGTAATGTCCTGCCTTGGACACATGGAAGCCTGTCCATACTGGCAGACTCCCACACACTCTCTCTCAGGTGCAAAACAAACTCCATTACATAGGTGTAACCCCACCCATAGGTGAGGTCAGGATCACATGGTTAGGTCACCTGATCATGACCTCATCACAGGTCCTTTTGATACACATAACATAGGTGAGGTCAGGATCACATGGTTAGGTCACCTGATCATGACCTCATCACAGGTCCTTCACCACAACACAAACCATGCTTCCATGCATACCTCGAGGAGCACACACAGTGCCCCTAGCTGCATCAGGTGTCACTACACCACACGGCGTAAACACCGTAAAATTACATGCAACGTTTCGGCCACATGGGGCCTTTATCAAGCTGTAAATTGTAAGAGATGTACCAAGACTGCATGGACTACACAGTGGTACATGGGAGTATACCATTTGCAAATGTAAACTCCCCCCATGGGTGTTTGTTGAAGGCCCCACGTCTACCAAGTTTGTACTCATGTGAAGCCCCGTCATAGAAGATACAATTAGTGTTTTGTGTCCTGTTGTTTATTTGGTCGCATGTTCACGCTACAAGTTTCAAAGAGCCTATAAAATATAAAACATAAATATATATATACTAGCTTGGCCCATGCAAAATTTTTGCACACTGGTCGTCGGGGGAACAGGCAATTTCAGGAAAAAGCAAGCTGGTCAAATGTAAATGTATTTCATGAGATGATGAACACAGACAGGTATTTATATATGTAGCTTGGTAATACAATAAATTGGTTTGAGAAGTAGAGGACAAAAAATGTCTTCCAGTTGAGGTGCCACCAGCAGGTCGTTGTGTCTTTCTGCAGGTTTATGAAAATGAATGTTTAAACTGTATTTAGTGATAAAATCGAGAATGTGTGGTTTGTTTGGCTCTTTTCTTGCTGAAGGGAGCAAGTTTACCTTTCAAATGGTATTATTTGTGTGTATGGGGCGAAGTAATCAGCGAAAAAGCAGTGCATGTATACAAATGTGGTTTCATATGTGACTCACCTGCAGTGAAGTGTGCAATCCTCCAATGTGCCTGAAATAGGCTGGGCAAGCACTTGGGCAAGCTGGAAAGACCCCAAGGCAAATGTTTGGATTTGTTTGTGAAGTCTGTAAGCAGCTTTGTGGTAGTGTGCTTTGGGGTACTGTGGTGCCACAGGCAGGACATTTTTCCTTACTGCAGGTTTATGAAAATTAATGTTTAAACTGTATTTTGTGATCAAATCGTGGGTGTGTGGTTTGTTTGGCTATTTTCTTGCTGAAGGGGGCAAGTGTACCTTTCAAATGGTGTGTCATTTGTGTGTGTGAGTGCAGTATGAACGGAGATACAAAGTAATCACCAAAAAACAGTGTTTAGAAATAATAGAATAGATTTACACTGTATATATACAACATATATTACGGATCCTCCATCCACTATAGAAATTATGGAGCTGAAGCATCTGAGAACTTCCAGTCGGACGCTGGGTTAGGGTGCCGAGTGTCACACACTCACCGATGAGATATTGATTATCTATCCAAAGGGCTCACGCACACCACTGGAATTTCCAACCAAATGAGATCCAACAAACATCGGATCGTACTCGGACCAACATTCTTCTATGAGACTGTGCGCATGCCCGATTTTTATTTATTTATTTATTTTTTTCCTCCTCGGACTATCTTGGTCTAAGGAAAAGGTGTCCAAGTTTTGTCCAATATTCAGATCACGCTCGGCCATGAAAGTCAAGGAGTCCATAGAAAACATCGAACCGCACTCGTATGATATTGGAGTGCAGTCTGATTTCTGCACACTTACACAATAGAGAAGATGGAACAATTTAATTCTCCATCTTTTCATTCGAGAAAATCAGATCACGCAATGCTGACAGTATGATCAGAGTGCAGGGCCGGCTCCAGGTTTTTATGGGCCCCAGGCGAAAGAGCCTAAGTGGGCCCCTTTAACACAGACCACGATTCATGATGCACAGATACAGCAGAGAAATATAGGTACAGTACAATGCCAAATACTTCACTTCTTCCATTACATGAGTGATATCTATTGTAAATTGTACAATAGCTCAAAAACCGCCAAATCCTCACAGCGCACAGAACAGACTGGACAGTACAGTCTTCCATACAATATTATGGGCACCACAGTCTCCCCCTCATCACCCATATAATGCTCCATACAGAATACTGGACCCAAAATAATGCTCCATACAGAATACTGGACCCAAAATAATGCTCCATACAGAATACTGGACCCAATATAATGCTCCATACAGGATACTGGTCCCCATATAATGCTCCATACAAAATATGGAGCTCTCCTCTGCGCTGTACTGCGTTCTGCACTGTTACGGCTCAGGAAAGGGCGCTGTGGAAAGACTCCCCATTATCATCATGATTGTCTCCCCATCATCATCATTGCCTCCTTATCATCATCATTGCCTCCCCATCATCATCATGGCCTCCCCATTATCATCAATGCCTGCCCATCATCATCTCCTCCTCCCCATCATCATCTTCTCCCCATCATCAATGCCTGCCCATTATCATCAATGCCTGCCCATCATCACACACAGACAGCACACAAGCACTCTCTCACATACATACACACACACATACACACACACACACACACACACACCATACATACATACATACATACACACACAAAGCACCGCACTACATACACACACACACACACACACACACGTCTTACCTGTCCGGCGTCCCCGCGCTCTCTGCCACAGCCGGCCGCTGAATGATGACGTCATTCAGCGGCGCTGCTGTGAGAGGAAGCGCCGGCGCCCCCTGGAGCCCGGAGCTGCGGCAGCGGAGGCACGGGAGAGGTAAGTATTGTGCTAGCTGATGCCGGGGCCCTGAGCAAGCGGGGGGGGTCCAGTGGCGGCGCTGACACCGCTCTCCTCCGCTAACGGGCGCGCGGGTGCCAGACTGCGAGTGGGCCCCCCCGCCTGCTCAGGGCCCCGGCACTTGCCCGGGTGTGCCGGGTGCTGACGCCGGCCCTGTCAGAGTGTCATTTGAAAAATTGTCACGATTCTCTTCGACAGAACATAAAGTAGTTTGACCGTAGGCCAAAGATAGGCTATCGAAAAGTAGTTGGTAAGGCCCAACACCTTTAACTATGCCTGACCACAAAAGAATGTTAAAAAAAAAAGGCAAGCTCAATAAAGTACTTTTATTTTCTGAAAAACCAAATAATTAACTAAAATGGACATCAAATTAATAAAAATCTCAAAAAAGGCCATACTTACCAATATCTGGTCACCAATATACTGCAGCATGCAGTAGACCCCATGATAAAGGTTGGAGGTGGCACAGCCAAATTACTGATGAGGAACAGGTCACACATCCACCATTTATGAGGCTCATGGCAGCTTAGTGTTATACATGCACATAAATAAGGCTTGTATAAGGTGGCAGTCGCATAGATACATGTAGTTCACCATGCTGACTATCCAGCACTATGTTAGTGCACCCCACAAAGAAAAAAAATCCTTATTGTTTATTTTTGAAGAATGCAGCCAGGCCTGGTAATGTTGATGGGATGAACATCAAGCCGGCTGGCTTTCATAGGAGACTGATTTTTGCTATGTACTGCAATACTGTGCTACTGCTGTATATACAGGTTTCCAATAAATATAGTAAAATTAATAAAAAACATAAAAAACAAGTTCGAATCATCCTTTATTTTCCACATTGAAAATAGTCATTCCATACGCCCAATGGCGCACCTATGACGTGATCGTGGGTTGTCGATGGGTCATCATGACAGACAGGGTGTGCTGATGACCCCTCTGCCTGTCATTACGATCCTCTTTAGAAAGTCAGTTTAGCCAGCGCTCATAGGAGATGGTGATTTCTGCTTTACATAGCAGTGCTGATGCACCACTATGTATAACATAAGTGATTACACAATCTCAGCTTCAAGTTCCCTAAGGGGACTACCAAATACATTGAAAAGTAAATATTTTTTAAAAAATGAAAAAATAAAAAACAATTTCAAATCACCCCTACTTATGTCACTGCACACAAATTTCGCATTGCTTTATTCGTAAAAATCCAATCTATCAAAATATAAAATAAATTAATCTGATCGGTAAGCAGCATAAGAATAAAATTCAAATGATTTTTAACAGGGAGAAATGCAAAGTACTACATCTGGGCAAGAAAAATGAAAAAAGCCTATACAGAAAGGGAGGAATAGGGCTAAGCAACAGCACATGTGAAAAAGATTGGGTATACTAATAGATCACAGACTAAACATGAGTCAATAGTGTGATGCAGCAGCAAAAAGGCAAACACAGTGCTGGATTGCATTAACAGAATCACACAATCCCGATCACGTGAAGTAATTATCCCCCTCTACTCCTCCTTGGTCAGGCCTCATCTGGAATACTGTGTCCAGTTCTGGGCACCACATTTAAAAAAAGTCATGAACAAACTGGAGCCAGTTCAAAGAAGAGCGACCAGAATGGTGAAAGGTCTGCAAACAATGTTCTATGAGGAAAGGCTAGAGGATTTGGAAATGGCTTTCAAAAGAGAAGACTGAGAGTAGACTTTTTAGCTGTCTGCAAATATCTGAAGGGCTGTCACACTGTAGAGGGATCATCCTTATTCTCATTTTGCCCTTTGAAGGACCAGAAGCAATGGGATGAAACTGAAAGGGAGCAGATACAGATTAGATATTAGAAAAAACTTTTTGACAGTGAGGGTGATCAATGAGTAGAACAGTCTTCCATGAGAACGTGAGTTCTCCTTCAATGGAAGTTTTGAAACAGAGGCTGGAAAATCTGTCTGGGATGATTGAGTGAATCCTGCATTGAGCAGGAGGATGGAACAGATGAGCCGTCCAAATCTACCATTCCCTGATTCTGCAAAAATGTTGCAAATTTTAGCTTTTTCACAATATTTTAAATCCGCTTCACCAAAATGAGTAGAGCCGGTGAGCAGCCGGAATGGGGCATGGCGACACCTACCTCTCCAATTCTTCAAAAGTGTTGGAGTTTTTTAACTTCGACTGGCGCTACGCATGGAGGCACACACTGATTAGAAGATGCGCTTCCACCTCTTAATGAATTCAGCACATGGTACTTCAACAAGACTGGTATAGCATAAGCATGTTCTACGCCAGTCTTAATGGATCGGCCCCACACTTATGAATATAATAGATATACCTAGATTATTTTTTTTTGAACAGCTTTATAATCATGAATAAAGGTGAAGTGGAGGCTTTTAGATAAAGAAATCAAAACATTTTAGGAACTCATTTTTACATCAGTCCTTTAAGCAGACATTTAGATAATTAATACTGGTAAAAAATTGTCTTTTTATGGTGTTCCAGATTATGGAATTACATAAAATACAATGTTTGAAATTGCATAGAGAGCATATTAAAAGGGGTGAAACCACATATCTGTCTTACTGAAATTAATGTACCAAATTACATTTTATTAGGTTAATGGTGTATTTGAAAATGCTTATTTCATTTTCTAATACTACATTTGATAGAAGTGAAATGTCTCTTTTCTGAATTGTAGATGAGCCGCCATATTTTGCATGGGGCATTAGTGTCAGGATTTACTAAATCCACGTGAACTATCCATTTTTTTCTTCTGAGAAGTTTCTGAATGTTTAGTGTAAAAATTATTCATTTAACCCTCAAACATGTTTTATTCTATAACATCGATGTAAATGTTTTTACATACATTTTTGTGTCGAACGTGGTATCACAACATAATATTTTATTGAATATTGTGTGATATCAAAATCACAACGGGTTGAAATCGTTCATGTCAGATGATTTATGTGAGGCCAGAAAAAGACCCTGAAACTTGAAGATGTATAGTTATTTTATGTTTTTTTAGTATTTCATGTTTATCTGTTTAAAATAGCACTGATCAATGAAGTATGTTCTCCGCATGTAGTAAAATACTTACCAGCTGCCATCTTCTGCTGCTCTCAGTGCCACTCTGATTCATTTCTGTGACCTCACTCCAGTGTTTGCTGGTCGGACAAGAAGTCACTTCTCTTTGTAAGTCTGAGAGCCCAGAATGAGACCAGAACAAGACTCTCATAGACTTGCGTTGAGAGCTTGTGACCGTTACCTCTGACTTACGGTCAGTCAGGAGCAAGGGCCACAAGATAGCGAAGACCAAAGTGGCGCCAATAAGAGTAGAAGACGGCAACTGGTAAAAATGCCAAAGTAGTGCTTCAAATTCTGTCAGGACTTACAAGAATGTCTTCTCTGTTTGTATACATGGAAAGCGATCAATTGCAATGTGTGAGTGGTGAAGGAAAAACTGTTACTCCCCAATTCATTAAGACTGGCGGTTTTCATGCCAGTCTCGATGTGGGGGCCTGTTGAAATCAGACGCACCAGATTCATTAGGAGGCACATGTCTTTTAAAGAATTTGGAGCTTCTGATGAGTGGCGTGGGCCTTGCCGCAAATTGGGGACTGGAGTACAATTTCTTGAGTATACAACTCATTATGAATTAGGTGAGCTGTCATGCCCCCAACATGACCCAGCTCCTGACCCACCATAAAGGAGTGTCAATGTCATGTATGAAGGCATCATGACCATTGAGTAAGTGTTATAAATTCAGTATTCAACTACTGTCACTGGTAGGGCTCATGCAGAGGGGACCATGTAAGTCGGAACAAGTGCTATTCATTGGTTTGACGGAAAGCACTTGTGCCCATGGTATTTTATGGGTCTGCTACAGTCCGAAGAAAAAAATCACAGCATATACAGCACTCACCCTATCAACTCTATAGTTCTGTGGAAAAATCGTAAACACTTGTATGATATCCAAATGCGGTCCAATGTTCACAGACTTACATTATAGGGAGGCTGGAGAAACTTTTTCTTTCTGCACCTTAGAAAAAAATCGGATCAAACTCTGATCAGAGTGTGATTAGCCCAATCAGACAGATTTTCTTGGATTTGGAGAAAAGTCGTTTGCACCTGATAATTTATGGGGAACTGGGACATGGTGGAACGAAAAAATTTACAGCATTGTCCATGTGCCACTTACACTTCTTATTGGTGTCCAAAAAAATGTACATTGTAGATCCCATGCTGTTAAAGTTTGGCAGAATCAGGCTAGATTTTATGTTCACTTTTCAACATTTTGTCAATTTACAGAAGGTTTATCGTAAGAAAATTCCTCTAAAATGGGTCTCTAGCAAAGAAAATCCATGTCCAAAGAAAATCCATGTCCATGTAAGAGGAGCTCTCTTCTCTGATGGACTCCAGATTGGCTATGAATTGCATAGATGGCCATTTATCTAGATGCCTTCAGAATACTACTACTATATTTTGTTCGATATATGCTGGCTGGCGTCCACTTTCCCCAACAAAAGCATGAGGAAAAAATACCCTTCATTCTTAGAGGAACCTTTTAAAAGAAAAAAAAAATCACTTAATCAATCATGCGGAATATCTTATGTGCAAGGGGCATTTTTTTTACGAGCAGCTGATTTAATAATTTCCTAACCAAATACGACTGACATCTTAAAACTTAGTGTAATATTCGCTACTATCATATATATCTTTATCTGTCCTGAAGTAAAACATTTTATTTGTCCTCATGGAGCAATAGAGGTGTTAAGCATCTATTGACCTTTCATTGGCTATGGGGACTAGAGGGCCTAGAGATGTTCGGGAGGTTAACAGTCTGATCGGATTACAAATAGTATGACATTTGATGGACTGATAAGATGGATAGAGGGCAGAAACATATTATCCTCCTCCTTTGCTGTCACATTCATTTTAGCAGGAGAATATAAGTCCATTTTCTGAGTATTTCTGCTTGATTTTAGGCCTTGAGGCATGAGGAAATCAAAGCTGTGAATTTTCCCTTTTGCTTTCTGCTATTGCCTCGCACAGCAGCAATGTAATGTATGGGTTCAGAGAATTTGTAAGAAGAAAAGCTTTTTGACACGAGCTGTACATTTGTCCATCGGCAAAGCTTCTCACTGAGGAATGGGATGTGTCATCCTGAACAAGAGTGTAATAAGACCCTGCCATATCATGTTCATGTGAGATACTCAGAAAATCGAGACAATCCTTCTTTATAAAGTATGTAGCATTTTCAGTGGAAACTCAACTAAATCCCTGGAGCTTAACCATCTCATTTTTGGGTCGTTGTTGCTAACAGACCCTACTTCTAGACCAAGACACCATCTCGTATGTAATATTCTGTGGAAATCCTGCTCTGTTCACATCTGGGTTGATTTTCAAAGACGTTTCTATCATATTCCCATGATTGCCAACTCTCCCAGAAAGTTAAGGAAGCTCTGAGAATATGGGGACACCTCCCAAAAGAGTCAACCGATTGGTGCTCCACTAAACTTGCCTTAAATCTCTCAGAAACAACCATTCTAAGAGATGTCTTCATTCAGTGAGGTGGGGAATGTGTTAGAATTTATTTAGCTTTGACCATCCGCCATCTTGTTGTGGTTTTCTGGCTGCTGGTCTTTTTCCCCTGGTGCTGGGCTTGTCATTAGTCAGGTGATTGTATCACCCTTTATTACCCTGCACCTGCCTCCCAGTCCTTGCTGGACATCAGTGTTAATCTGCTAGAGTTCTGGATAGGTGCTTTGATAGCTTTCTGTGTTTAACTTTGTGCAGTTCTGGGGTCTCTATTTCTGCTTGCATAGTCTTTTGATTTTCCTTTTGTTTCTGCAGCTTCCTTTATTTCTCTGCTAGGAGGTTACCTGTTTTTTTGTTCCCAGTCCCTAGATCTTCCAGGGATACCCTTCCCCCACCTTTAGGTCTTTGCTCGGGTCTAGACTAGGAAACTTCGGTGGGTCTATTCACAAGGAATAGGTCGCCCACCCCATCATAGAGATTCAGTCTAGTCCTAGTACAGGGTCAGCTTCTTCCCCCTCGTTCCCTATTCCTAAGTTGCAGATCTGTAACAGAATGGGGTATAGAGAGTCGGGTAACAAGGTATCAAGAGGAAGAAAATGGGCAGAAAGGAGTGTGAAGTAAAAAAAAAGGGAATTTATCTTCGCATTCCTGGACTGTGGATGCAGTATTATGTCTACCCGGTCAAGTAGGCTACTTCTCTATGCCATCAACGAAACTCCAGTGATGAATCTATATGAAGAAATGCATCGGGAGAGTGAGGGAGCATTTGTGGTTTATTCTCTTCCGGGGTAATGTGTAAATGAGTGCCCCCCACAACCTTCATGTAGAGGAGAATGTATTTGGAGGATCACTAGTGGATACTACCTAAACCCATGGGTGAGACTGTTTCACTTATCTCATGTCTTGTTGCATACTAGGTTTCCTGTTTTGGCAGTTGCACCAACTGCCTACTATACTGCTGTAAGTTTTGTGGCAAATTTTGACCTAACTTTGCTCATGTTTGTCTGCTTTTTTTTTTTATTATAGCCAGGAGGCTTTTGAGACTATACTTCATTACAAAATATGTTTTGTTCTCTATCTACCCTGGCTTTTACTTTTTACCTGTGAATAGATGTTTGTTGTGAATTTAATTTACTGGCTGCATGCCAAAAAATGGATTCCACTCTTGATGGTTGCCTTTGTGTTAAGTTAGCAATAGAGAGGAGTTGCTCAATTTGTGGGCCTCCACAACAGTGGTGATTGGCAGTTAGATGGGTAGCCTTCAAATCTCTACCTTCCGGTGTCCCTGACACATGGCGCGTGCATGGTTGTAGTGCTCTGTGCTGTTGGATCTGCTAAACAAAAGATCTATGTATACTCCATCTGCACTTGGCCAATCACCAATTTCCTCCACTAACTCCCGCTGACTTTGCTTCTCACAGATAACAGAAGAGATGATTTGCTGACAGCAGCGTAAACAATAGATCTTGTCGTACAGTAGACCCAGCATATTGAAAACTCCAGCCATATTGTAGATGAGTTTCTTAGTTGCATTTCTACATTGGAGTAAATTACTACATTTTTTAGTTACTGCAAGATTTTTCTAGATATTACAGGAGTATAAAAGGTGTGTCACTGTTTTGTTTGAGGTCCATGTAGGTTGACGTTATAGATCTGTTGTCAGATTAAAAGTGGCCAGTGGATGCTCTTATTTTATCTCTGCTGTTCTTCTGAGTTACTTACATATGGTTACTAGAGATGAGCGAATTTGTTCGGATTCGGTTCCGAATATGATTGGATTTGAATATTGTTTTTGCAATATTTGTCGAACACAGCCGAACTTCATTAGAGTCAATGGGACTAGAAATTACACAATATTTTCGGAACCGATGATAAGACATACGGCTCAAATAGTGTTCAAATATGGCCCGAATATGTCAAAATCAGATTGGGGCCAAAATCCGAACTAATTCTCTCATCAATGGGATGGTCTTTTTGCTTGGTGCCGAAGCTTTATGTTCTTTACCTGGGAGCATTGCCCACAGTATTCTCTGGAAGCCTGTTTTTCTTCTGCTCTTCATGATTATCTTGAGATCAACACCCCAATTAGACCTAACTCTAACTTAAAAGATTCTGGGATTCGGTTTATGGTGGGTAAGAATAAAAAATGCACAGCTTGTGAATTAAAACGATCTCCAACAAATTCTGGAGTGTCTGTTTGCTTTATAACTTTCATGAATATAAATTTAGGCGGTTTATACATGAAAGCAAATGGCAGAATACAAACGGTAGCTGCCTAATAAGCAAAAACACTCTGTATCCACCCAGCTTGTCACACCAATCTTTGTTTCAGTGTGTTCTCATGAGAATTACCGCATCCTATGAGATTTGGCAGGCTTGAAGACATTAACACCTTCCTTAATCTAACAGTTTTCATTTTTGTCAATACACTCTTGACTTGTAAAACGACTCGCTGTATCCATCTAGATTGATCACATCCTTCAGGAATTCTTTATTTCAGTGTGCTCTTGTGAGATTTACCAAAAACTGAGATTTGGCAGGTCTGGAGACATTAACACCTTCCTTAGGCCTCATTCAAAAGTTCAATTTTATGGTACGAGTGTTATCCATGGTTTTCACGGATAGCACTCATACCTGTTATAGTGTGTGGGATCGGTCACATGTCCATGATTTCTTGCTGACTGAGCAGTCTGCAGAAAATCATGGATACATGTCCGGTTTTGATCCAAGGGCCGGATCAAAATCGGCAATTCATGAAAATGACATCTGAGTGCGGCTCAGTCTTTACAGACTGTCAGAAAGGAGAAGGTAAAGAAACATCTGAATGAGGCTTTGCTCTAATACCCCCTTAGTAAAAACGATAAAAAATTGAATATTGGGTGTACTAAATTAAAAGAACAACTAACTTCCTACAGCCAATATATTAATCCAAATGGCAGAATATCATTAAACAAACCACAGAAAAAAGGGTGATGTAATATGTCTCACCATAGTCACAAACTTTATAGTTCAGAAAATGCATATATGCAAAAACAAAAATTAAAAGTAAAATAAAATGCAAAAGCGCAATAGGGGCTTATCCAAGTATCACAAAGGAAAATAAAAGGTAATTGCGTTCACCTTACAGAGCTGTGTGTGTCCAGATGTTGCAGCTTCCTTACGGTAGTGTCAAAACAAAGTTTCCAGGGCAATGGAAATATTTTGCGCTTACTGGAAAAATTACATCCACGATTGAGTTAAATTCTGGTTTATTGTCAATGTGTTTCAGTCACTCCAACTCCTTCTTCAGGACTACCATACATAGAAAATGTTGTCCTGAAGGAGTCGGTTTGACTCTGAAACATGTTGACAAATTAGCTTCATGCAAGGCTTGCCTAACAAACAGCCAATCTCTGCTTGTGTTGTGGCTGTCTAACAGCCGCGAGACATGCAGTTCCGAGGACTCAAACATATTATTCGAGCATGCCGAAGACACTCGGTTAGCACCCGAGCATGCTCGAATAACCCATTATCCCAGCAGATTATTGGGTTCACCGTTTCAACCAATGTACTAATACATTAAAATCTTACGCATTAATGGCCATTTCAAAGTTCTTGGGAACATTTTTGAGACAATCGTTCTTCCCATTACAGTTTACTCAGTGAGTGGCCATCATCATCTTCACGGATTCACATCGGTAGCACATTGCATTTCCATTACGGATGTTTATCATGGCACAGACAAGATAGAGGGTACTTTGCATAATTCGTGTAGAAGTGTAGCCCCTTAGTCCTATCTGACTTACAGCAATGATTTATTGTAAAAAATGCAATGTTAAAAGTTACCAAGATGTATTGAGCTGTATGCGATCCATTGTGTTAGATGATAACAGTTTGGGGGATAATGCTTTAATGTGAGCAATTAAGCGTAAGTGCATGTGATTTGAGAGTATGGCCTACATTCCATGAAATGATTATAATGATCAATACCCGTGATTTGTAAGCTGCTTATTATTGATCCAAAGGTAAAATGGTTGACCTTCTCTAGTGGAAGTAATTTGCTAAATTATGACACTACATTGAGACTTTCTTAGTTCAAAGGTGAGGACTGCACGATCGGGAATAAAAACATTTGCAAATGCATATCTATTTCACACCATCGTATTGAAATAAAAATTTGTTAGTGATTTAGATATTTTGCTACCTATCTCTATATCATGAAGCCTTTGGGTAAAATATTAAAGTGGGCTCATTGGGATACCGATAACAAGGTTAGAATCTTAAGGAATAGTCTGATCTTGGACATTTATGGCCTATGAGTAGGATATGGAAGTAATTACAAGTCAATAGACAGATGTACATCCATGGCCACATTTCCATTCTCAGTGGTGAGAGAGCCCTATTACAGAGATAAAGGTTTTAGAAGTGGGGCCCACATATATCCAACTTTAGGAGATATTTTGAGAATATGCCATAGATATATGAGATGGGAATACCCCATTAATTGAGTTGATACAAGATTTAATTCAAGAAACATGCCAACTCGAAGGTTGGTATCCAGCTTGAAATTTTCCAAATGAAGAGTTGACAGTGCCGGGTAGGTGTCTTTTCCTACTAATATTGTCTTCTAATGGTGGACCATCATACATATTATCTTGGACATATCAGTATCTATATGTCCATGAGGCTGTCAAGATTGCATCATGGTCCATACATGTCTGAATTCACCCTAAATGGGCACCATGCACATTCCTTTACTGAGAAGATGAACGTCCCTTTGTTGGCCTGTGTCACATCCATATCTGAACACATTGCTGCAACCCCTGTCCCGGTCGCTAGGCTGTGCCACACCAATACCAAAGCTACTGCTGGAAGCAGAGCAGTGTGTGGCAGTTTAGCTTTTAGATGTTGTCACTTTCCTGTTCACCTGTGTTTTGCTGCAGTGAGCTGGTATGTCATTAGCTTTCTGCGGCTGCCATGGATGGGACTCCATTTTATATAGACCTCAGTAGACAGCGTCTAGCTGCTAGTTATTTAGTTGGTTTAGCTGGACCGGTCACTCTGATCCTTTGCTCCTGTATGCTATTTTGTTTATTTCATATTGTCCAACCTCGGCTTGTATTTTGACTATATGCTTGCCTTCTGATTTTGTCTGACGTGATGTCTTGGTATTGAACTCGAATGATGCCAACTGTTAGAACCCTCTTGTTAGATTTTGTTTGTTTGCTGGTCACATGACCTTTTTTCCCTATTTAGTCTGGTTCCGCCCTTCTGGCTTTGCTGGACTTCATTGTATTATCTACTCTTAAGCTAGCCGGGTGCTTAGGTGCCTTACTCTGTCAGTTTTGCTTGATCTTAGGATCTCTTAGTATTTGTTTTCTGTTTTATATTCCCTGCTACACTTTCTGTTAGGAGGTGTCCACCTTTTCACCCAGTCCCTAGATCTTGTAGGGATTCCTCCCTCGCAACTATAGGTCTTCGTTCAGACTAGCTGAGGACTTTAGCGGGTCTGGTCGCAGGATCAGGTCCCCCGTTAAATCGTAGGGATCCAGCTCAGTCCTATTGTAGGGACAGAATTCACACCTTTCCTTAGTGCTTGTAGCAGATCATAACAGTAAGTCCAGCCCAAAGAAAAAAAAAAAAAATAAAAATCTCTAAGGAAAAATTTTCAGTTTCTATTATGGTGTCGGTTCAGGATTTGGCTCAACGCCTGCAGCGACTCTCTCTGGAGGTGGCTGAAATCCAGCAACACGTGAGTAGTTGTTCTGGAGCTGATTTCGTGGAGCCAAAGGTACGTTTGCCTGATTTATTTTTATTGAACAACAAGATTTTTTTCTTTTAAAAATGCTTGCTTGTTGTATTTCCGTTTGAGACCCAGATCCTCTAGTGATGAATCACAGCGCATAGGGTTCATAATGTCACTTTTGCGCAAAGAACCTCAGGACTGGGCCTTTTCTCTGCAGCCTAGTGATCCATGCTTTAGATCAGTGGATAGTTTTTTTTCTGCTTTGGGGTTATTGTATGACGATCCGGATCGTGTTTCATCAGCTGAGACAGAATTGAGATGTTTGAGACAGGGATCAGGTAATGTGGAAAAATATTGTACTCACTTCCGAAGGTGGTCCGCTCAGGTGGGCTGGAACGATTCAGCTTTGAAAAGTTTATTTCTTGCAGGGTTAAGTGAAAGGGTTAAAGATTTGCTGATTGCTTATCCCATACCTGGTAACTTGCAAGAGGCTATGCAATTAGCCATACGGGTGGATAGGAGACTGCGTGCAAGGGTTAATGAGAGTAAATCTGCCTTGTCAGCTCCAAGTTTGGAGAAGGAATGTACTGACATTGCAGAGCCGATGGAAATTGGAGCAATGACACCTCACTCTCGAGAAAAAGAACGCAGATTTGCTCAAGGTTTGTTTCTACTGTGGTAAATCTGAGCATTTCATTAAGAACTGTGCGCTTCGAATGAATAAAGAGAGAAAAAAAAATGAGGTCAGTTTTGCCCGCATAGCTTGTTTAAACAATAAAGGTGTCTTTCTTTCTGCTACCACTGCTGTTGAGGAGGAATTAATGGAGTTTCGGGTATTTGTGGATTGTGGTTCAACTCTCAATGTGATTGATGGGAAATTTTTGGAAAAACTAAAATTAAAACCCAAACTTCTATCTTCTCCTATTAATGTGGTGTCTGTGGATGGTTCTCACTTGAAAAATGTTACTCACCATATCTGTGAATTTCCTCTTACTATTAATGGTGTTCATCAAGAGAATTTGGATTTGGTAGTTTTGAATAATTTGCCCTCACCGGTGATTTGGGGTTACCCTGGTTAAAATTGCACAATCCGGTACTGGATTGGTCTACCAATGAAATTAAGTCCTAATTGTTATGACAAGTGTTGTAACGGGCGTATTGCTGCTGTAGTTAAGGGGAGTTACCTGTACCTATTCAGGAATTTTGGAAAGTTTTTTCTGATAAGGAATCGCAGGTATTGCCTCCTCATAGAGATTATGATTGTGCAATTGAATTTGTCCCTGGAGCGACTCTTCCTAAAAGTCGTTTATTTAATTTGACTATTCCTGAGAGAAAGGCTTTGGAGGAATACATACAGACAAGCTTGGCCGCCGGTCACATTAGGCCTTCCAAATCTCCTGTGGCGGTTGGATTTTTTTTTGTTAAAAAAAAGGACGGCGGTTTACGGCCTTGTCTAGACTTTCGTGAGATTAATAAGATTACTGTACGCAATCCTTACCCACTGCCATTGATTCATGATTTGTTTAATCAGTTAGTGGGGGCCAAGTGGTTCTCGAAAATTGATCTTCGAGGGGCATACAATTTGTTGCGCATGAAGGAGGGGATGAATGGAAGACTGCGTTTAACACTCCACTGGGTCATTTTGAGAATCTGGTCATGCCCTTTGGACTTTCCAGTGCTCCGGCATTTTTTCAGAATCTTATTAATGACATCCTTAGACCTTTGATCGGCAGAAGTGTGGTTGTGTATTTGGATGACATTTTGATTTATTCACCGGATTTGGAGTCTCATTGGAGGAGTGTGCGTGAAGTATTACAGTTACTGAGTGATAATTCACTTTTTGCCAAACTAGAAAAATGTGAGTTTGCTGTACAGAGACTTAGTTTTTTGGGCTACATTGTCTCCAGTGAAGGTTTTGAGATGGACCCGGTGAAAGTGCAAGCTGTGCAGGATTGGCCTAGACCTATTGGTGTGAAATTAATACAGAGGTTTTTGGGGTTCGCCAATTATTATAGAAAATTCATAAAATTTTTTCTGTGATTGCCAAACCTCTGACCGATCTCACCAGGAAAGGTGCTGATGCGGTTCAGTGGACTACTGAGGCCATTGAGGCTTTTGTGTTGCTAAAGGAGAGGTTCAGCTCTGCTCCCATCCTTACGCAGCCTGATGTGACTAAACCATTTTTGGTTGAGGTTGATGCTTCTTCTGTGGGGGTCGGCGCGGTGTTGTCTCAGGCAAAGACGGATGGAGTACATCCCTGTGCTTTTTTTTCAAAGAAATCTTCTGAGTCTGAACTAAATTATGATATCGGTAATCGGGAATTGTTGGCTATTAAACTCGCATTTGAACACTGGAGTCATTTTTTGGAGGGAGCGGAATTTCCCGTTCAAGTCTTCACCGATCATAAAAATCTGATCTACCTTGATGCTGCCAAACGCTTGAATGCCCGTCAGGCTAGGTGGGCACTGTTTTTCTCACGGTTTAATTTTACCGTTACTTACATCCCAGGTACTAAAAATGTTAAAGCTGATGCTTTGTCTCGCAGCTTTTCTCCTATGGTGGGTACTGAGGAGGAGGAGGAAAACATCTTGCAAGAGGGGGTTGTTATTGCTGTTTTGGACTCCGTATTGGAAGATGAGATTCTTAAAGCACAGGAGAATGCCCCATCTAACACGCCGCATGGGAGGTTGTTTGTGCCTGGTACCCTGAGGAGAGATTTGTTTGTTGAATGTCATGACTCTCGGTTGGCAGGTCATCCTGGAATCTCTGAGACCAAGAGACTTGTGGGTCGCAGTTTTTGGTGGCCAGGATGGCAGAAGGAAGTCATTAAGTGGGTGCCTCAATGCACGGTGTGTGCTAGATCTAAGTCTTCTCATACTCCTGCTGCGGGGTTGCTTTGCCCTCTGGAGGTCCCTAGTGCACCTTGGACACATTTGGCTATGGACTTTATTACTGACCTTCCCCCCTCTGAGGGTTTCACTGTCATCTGGGTGGTCGTGGACCATTTTAGCAAGATGTGTCACTTGGTTCCTTTCATCAAATTGCCCTGCGCTAAGACTCTCGCTAAGGCCTTTGTCAAGGAAATAGTCAGACTACATGGTGTTCCTACTGACATTGTTTCTGATAGGGGACCTCAGTTTGTGGCTCGTTTTTGGCGCGCTTTTTGTGACAGGTTGGGAGTTCATTTGTCTTTTTCATCCGGATATCATCCTGAGTCTAATGGCCAGACAGAAAGGAAAAACCAGGATGTTGAGCAGTTCTTGCGTTGTTTTGTGACTGATAATCAAGAGGGTGGTCTGAGTTTCTGCCACTTGCTGAGTTTGCTCTTAACAATCATACATCCGCTTCTGCTGGTTGTTCGCCTTTTTTTTGTTGTACTGGGAGACATCCGTCTTTTGGGTCATTTTCCAAGTTGGGATCGGCTGTACCTGAAGAGGAGAATTTTTCTGGTGTTTTGGAGAGAATTTGGACTGATGTACGTGGTAATCTTCAGGAGGCTAACAAAAGATCCAAAGTGTATTTTGATAGAAAACGACAAGAGGTTTTGTTTGCTATTCGTGACATGGTTTGGTTGTCCTCTAAGAATCTGCGCTTGAGGATTCCGTCTAAGAAATTGGGTCCCAAGTTTGTAGGGCCCTTTAAGGTGCTTCAGGTTATTAACCAATCTGCTGTTAAGTTGGAGCTTCCTACCTCCTGGAAGATTAATCCGGTGTTTCATGTTTCTCTCTTGAAAAAAGCTGAGGTCTCAGATGGAGACGTCTCGGCCACTGTTCCCCTGGTGGTGGAGTACGGGCAATATGAGATTTCCCGCATCCTAAATTCTAGACGGTATAGAGGGAGTTTGCAGTACCTCGTCGCTTGGAAGGGTTATGGATCCAAGGATAACTCATGGGTGAGGGCGGATGATGTTTCTGCATCTAGACTTGTCAGAGCGTTTCACAAGAGGTTTCCGGATAAGCCTAAGTCCTAGGGGATCCGGAGGATCCTCTTAGAAGGGAGGGTACTGTTAGAACCCTCTTGTTAGATTTTGTTTCAGTTTGCTGGTCACATGACCTTTTTTCCCTATTTAGTCTGGCTCCGCCCTTCTGGCTTTGCTGGACTTCATTGTATTATCTACTCTTAAGCTAGCCGGGTGCTTAGGTGCCTTACTCTGTCAGTTTTGCTTGATCTTAGGATCTCTTAGTATTTGTTTTCTGTTTTATATTCCCTGCTACACTTTCTGTTAGGAGGTGTCCACCTTTTCACCCAGTCCCTAGATCTTGTAGGGATTCCTCCCTCGCAACTATAGGTCTTCGTTCAGACTAGCTGAGGACTTTAGCGGGTCTGGTCGAAGGATCAGGTCCCCCGTTACATCGTAGGGATCCAGCTCAGTCCTATTGTAGGGACAGAATTCCCACCTTTCCTTAGTGCTTGTAGCAGATCATAACACCAACTCTCTATGTATATGCGTGCATATTGTGTTAATTTGTATGTGCAATATATTCGCATATGCACATTTATTACATTGTGAATATGCATGTAAATGTGCCTGTGTTTACACATAACAACACAGTTGGACTTGCATATAAATATAACCAAACGAAGAGACCCAGAGAGTAACTAGTTAAAATTCAATATTTTATTAATAATTATTAAAATCATGACATAAAATTCCAAAAGGAAACACAAATCAAATGAACGCCCAAATAGTAGAGGAGAACACTTAGACAACATGCTATACTGTGGCGTATGTAACACCCATAGTATCACAATCTCCTATCAGTGAGAATATATTACCATCTCAATCACAGCAGAAATTGCCAAATGTAAGAGTATACTTTACCAAGAGATGTGAGATAATTAATGGTGACACCCTAAGTGCTACATCCAAACGTCTCCCCCTCACCCCGACACGCGTTTCGCTTCCCGCTTCTTCCGGGGCGTGATGATGTTCAGCCTGATGAATGGGAGGGGCCCAGACAAAAGTTCTTCACAAGGATGCATGCCATGAATAACTGCTAAATGTCATGCTACAGGTTATAAGTTTGAATCCTGGGACAGACCGCATTGAAAAAAAGCCAATATTTAATTAATTAAATTTACTGACCAACGAGGGACATTATGAACTTCTCCCAACTGACCTGCTCCTCCTATGTTGCCGCAGGAGAGTGTTAACAGGGGCAAGAAATCTGTAAGCAAAACAAACAGTGGCTGGTCATTAAAATTTCACAAAGCTCAATAATAAACTATTTCAATGATTTTACAAGAAAAGGACCAAGTCCAGGTTAGACCCATCTTCCTTGACATAAATTGGTAAAAAAAAAAATTGCAGGACATCCCTATAAAAAGAGTACTGGCTTTTTCCAAATAGAAAGTGGTGAATTTGGCCAAGGATCCTAAAAAGTTTAAAGAGGAAGAGAAAGACCCAACCATTTTGTACTGGATTGCAAAAGCTGCAGCATGATGGTGTATAGAGATTCCTAATTTTTATGCCCCATACCCTATTTCCATGTACTCAGTCCCACAATATGAAGCTATTATAGTAATGCATTTATTAATACTTAGTCAATTATCCTACGGTGCCAATTCTATCCTATTGGTGCATGCAAAAAAAGGAAATCCAAAGGACCGTTTTACTAATGCTGGAACTAAGTACTGATTTTGTTTGTGTTCACCTATCAAAAGCTATGAGTACAGCTATGATTTTATGGCATGAACATGTTAAAGGGGTTTGCCAGATTCAAAAATGCAGAAAAATTAGCTACAGTAAGGAAGTTGTTTTATGAAACATATTAGTATACATAACTTTTTCCGATGCCCCATAAATTCTATATCTTACTACTATAGTTCAAAGGTTCAGGTGCCATGATAATGAGCAAGAAAGGAGAGAAGCGGGGGCTCTGGATAGCGCTGCCAAATGTACAGAATCAATAGGTACCCTGTGGGATTACAATGCGGATTAACTTATTTTATACTACACGAATCGGAGCTGATCTAGCTTCCTCAGGCATGATATATGGCACACATGTGACACTGCCTGTATAAAGGCCCGGGTCATGGTTGAGCCTCCATTCAGTTCCTCGTGCGATGTCTGTGTGACTCTCTGGGCCACATCAGGCTTGTGTTGTGTGCCATATAAGCCTCTTGCTGTGTGCCCAAAAAGCCTGTTCCTGTGTGCCATATAAACCTTGTACTCTGAGGCAAAAAATCCTATTGCTCTGTGCCATATAAACCTTGTACTGAGGCAAAAAATCCTATTGCTTTGTGCCATATAAACCTTGTACTCTGAGGCAAAAAATCCTATTGCTCTGTGCCATGTAAGCCTTGTATTCTGAGGCAAAAAATCCTATTGCTCTGTGCCATATAAACCTTGTACTCTGAGGCAAAAAATCCTATTGCTTTGTGCATATAAACCTTGTACCTGAGGCAAAAATCCTATGCCTGTGCAGATAAGCCTTGTATCTGAGGCAAAAAATCCTATTGCTCTGTGCCATATAAGCCTTGTTATCTGAGGCAAAAAATCCTATTGCTCTGTGCCATATAAGCCTTGTTATCTGAGGCAAAAAATCCTATTGCTCTGTTGCATACAAAGCTTCTTCTCTGATAACAAAATCCTATTGCTCTGTGCCATATAAGCCTTGTATTCTGAGGCAAAAAAACAATTGCTCTGCGCCATATAAACCTTGTAATCTGAGGCAAAAAATCCTATTGCTCTGTTGCATAAAAACCTTGTTCTCTGACAAAAAATCCTATTGCTCTTTGCCATATAAGCCTTGTATTCTGAGGCAAAAAATCCTATTGCTCTGTTGTATAAAAAGCTTGTTCTCTGACAAAAAAAATCCTATTGCTCTGCACCATATAAACCTTGTACTGTGAGGCAAAAAATCCTATTGCTCTTTGCCATATAAGCCTTGTATTCTAAGGCAAAAAATCCTATTGCTCTGTGCCATATAAGCCTTGTATTCTAAGGCAAAAAATCCTATTGCTCTGTGCCATATAAACCTTGTACTCTGAGGCAAAAAATCCTATTGCTCTGTGCCATAAGCCTTGTATTCTGAGGCAAAAAATCCTCTTGCTCTGTGCCATATAAACCTTGTACTCTGCGGCAAAAAAAATCCTATTGCTCTGTTGCATAAAAACCTTCTCTGACAAAAAATCCTGTTGCTCTGTTGTATAATCCTGTTGCTCTGATAACAAAATTCTGTTGCTCTGTGCCATATAAACGTTGTTCTCTATAGCAAAAAAATCTATTGCTCTGTTGCATACAAAGCTTCTTCTCTGATAACAAAATCCTATTGCTCTGTGCCATATAAGCCTTGTATTCTGAGGCAAAAAAACAATTGCTCTGCATCATATAAACCTTGTAATCTGAGGCAAAAAATCCCATTGCTCTGTTGCATAAAAACCTTGTTCTCTGACAAAAAAATCTGTCGCAATCCAGTATTGGATTTGTCGCAGCTCTGGTTCCACTCAATTAAAACTTTTTTCCGTTCAGGCCAGCGGGGGTTATTATCAGTTTTTCCCAGCTAGAAAGCTGGTGTCATGGCAGTGCTGCTGGGTCAGCTGATGCTGGTGGTGACCACTCCCACCATCCTTTAAAAGGTCACCTGATGCATCAGCTGAATTGGGTGATATAGGTCCTATCTGGAAACCAGCCTAGTAGGAGCAGCTCTTTGTTGTCAGCCACGTCTGGTGTTTGGAGTCCAGTTGCTGTTGTTGTTCTGCTGTGCGGTGCTTAGCAGCAGAGAAAGATAAGTTATTATTTCCCTATTGGTATTGTGTTCCCTGCACACACACATTGTGTTCTTCTGTTAATTTGCTTTGTGGTGCAGTTTACTTTATTCCCTGACGTTCTTTTCCTGTGGTTTACACTACTGTTCACCTCCTGGGCTGGTGGTTTAGCTCAGGGTTAAACAGGAGATAGGTTCAGGGGCCCAGGTTCCTCATCTCCTGTTTTCCCATTGCTCCCCGTGACAAAATCCTATTGCTCTGTGCCATATAAACCTTGTATTCTGAGGCAAAAAAAACCTATTGCTCTGTGCTGGTTAAAACCTTATTCTCTGAGGCAAAAAATCCTATTGCTCTGCACAATATAAACCTTGTACTCTGAGGCAAAAAAAAAATCCTATTGCTCTGTTGTATAAGAAGCTTGCTCTCTGAAAAAAAAAATCCCATTGCTCTGTGCCATAGAAGCCTTGTATTCTGAGGCAAAAGATCCTATTGCTCTGTGCCATAAACCTTGTATTCTATTGCTCTGTGCCATATAAGCCGCGTACTGAGGCAAAAAAAAATCCTATTGTTCTGTGCTATATAAACCTTGCATTCTGAGGAAAAAAAAACTATTGCTCTGTGGTGGTTAAAACCTTATCTGAGGCAAAAAATCCTATTGCTCTGTGCCATATAAACCTTGTACTCTGTGGCAAAAAATCCTATTGCTTTGTGCCATATAAACCTTATTCTGATTCAAAAATCCTATTGCTCTGTTGCATAAAAACCTTGTATTCTGGCAAAAAAATCCTATTGCTTTGTTCCATATAAGCCTTGTTCTTTCTTGCCTACAAGGTATTTTTTTAAGGGGGAAAATAGGAGGGTAGCAAATAGGGGACGTGGTGATGGTGTAGCTGCTTCAAGGGGAGAATGTGGTCAATCTGAGCCTGTTACGAGTTCAACTGCAACATGCCCCATGCTCTGATGCTGAAACTTTGTTAAAATCTTCTGTGGGGGTGTTGTTCCCCATGCTCTGAGGCTGACATTTTTCATAATCTTTTGTTGGAGTACTGTGCTCGATGCTCTGTGGGTAAAATTTTAATCAGCTTCTGGGGGAGACTTTGCCTCATGGTCTGGAGGTGAAGTTGGTAAGCTGCTTCTGTCTGGATTCTCTCCCCCATGATTTGTGAGTGAAATTTCTAACTGAACTAGCCATAGCAAACCTCAGTCTGTGTGGGTACTTTAACCCCTTCCTGACCCATGACGCCTACGTCGGCGTCATGAAAACCGGTGGCATCGCGACCCATGACGCCTACGTAGGCGTCGTGCTATAAATCCTGTTCCTGTGGGTCGAGTGACCGGGGTCACTGAAAGGTCACCCGACCCGCAGTTACAAGACCCTTTGTGCATCACCACAGTGGGGGTGGCTTAACCCCCACGTGGCTACGATCGCTCTGATTGGCTGTTAAAAGTGAAACAGTCAATCAAAGCGATTTGTAATATTTCACCAATGAAATTTGGTGAAATATTACAATCCAGCCATGGCCGATGCTGCAATAGCATCTGCCATGGTTGGACACCGAGATCTGACCCCCCCAACACGAGTGACGGGGGCGATCGGCCGCCACCGATAAATGGCGGCGATCGGTCGCCGCCGTCACTATCTGCTCCCCTCCTCCTTGCCTCCGCTCCCCCCACCTTCCGATCCCACCCTTACCTTCCGACCCCCCCCCCCACTCACCTCTTCCGGTCCTCCGATGTCCTTGGGACCGTCCCGGCGTCTGTCCGGGATTCTTCATGGGCGCCGCCATCTTGGAAAATGGCGGGCGCAAGTGCAGTGCGCCCTCCAGTGTAAAAGAAAAAAAAAATAAATTATTTTGATCACTGTGATACTCTCACAGTGATCAAAATAAAAAAAACAGTAAATAAACGCCCCCTTTATCACCCTCATAGGTAGGGACAAATCATAAAATAAAGATTTTTTTTTTTTTTCCTGTGCACACGTCGTTGCGGATTTGGCGCTGCGGATCCGCAGCAGATCCAGAAACCATGTACAGTACAATGGAAATAAATGGTAAAAAAAAAACGCTGTGCACATGCTGCGGATTTTTCCGCGCAGATTTGGTGCGGTTTTAAATCCGCAGCATGTCAATTCTTTGTGCGGATTCCGCAGTGTTTTTACACCTATTCCATTATAGGCGTAAAACCGCAGGGCAAATCCGCACAAAAAACGCAGCAAATCCACAGTAAATCCGCAACATGTGCACAGGCCCTTAATCCGCGCTAAATCCGCAGGTAAAACGCAGGTAATTTTACCTGCGGATTTAGCAAAATCCGCACTGAATAATCGGCAAGTGAATCCGCAATGTGTGCACAGGGCCTTAGGGTTAGGCTGGGTTCATATTGCGTTATGGCAGTCCGTTAGACGGACTGTATTACACCGCGGTATAACGCGGTGTAACGCAGTCCGTTAATGCTGCCCTTCACCCCCATTGTCGGGCGTATCGCGACGCATGCTCCGTCAACGCTAGCACAGATGAATCATCTGCACTAGCGGGTATAGCATAACGCAATCGCTTTATGCTATACTGTTACCAGCCTGTCTATGCTATGTGTTGAACGGGCTGGTAAAACGCAATATGAACCTAGCCTTAGGGTTAGAGTTAGAACTAAGGTTAGGGTTAGCCTTAGGGTTAGCATTAGTGTTAGAATTAGGGTTACGGTTAGAATTTGGGTTAGGGTTGGAATTAGTGTTAGGGTTGGAATTAGTGTTAGGGTTGGAATTAGGGTTAGGTTTGTGGTTAGGGTTAGAGTTAGGATAAGTGTTTGGGGTGTTTTAGGGTTAGGGTTGGGATTAGGGTTAGGCTTGTGGTTAGGGTTATGGTTAGAGTTGGGATTAGGGTTAGGGGTGTATTGGGGTTAGGGTTATGGTTAGGGGTGTTGGGGTTAGGGGTGTGTTGGGTTAGGGTTGGAGTTAGAATTGAGGTATTTACACTATTTAGGCACATCAGGGGGTCTCCATACGCGACATGGCTCCACCATTGATTGCTGCAAATTTTGCGTTCAAAAAGTCAAACAGTGCTCCCTTTTATTCTGAGCCCCGACGTGTGCCCAAACAGTGGTTTACCCCTACATATGGGTATCAGAATACTCAGGAAAAATTGCACAACAACTTTGGGGGTCTAATTTCTCATTTTACTCTTGTGAAAAAAAAATTGGGGGCTAAAAATAATATTTTTGTGGAAAACAAAATGATTTTTTATTTTCATGGCTTTGTGTTATAAACTTGTGTGATGAACTTGGAGATTCAAAGTGCTCACCACACATCTAGAGGAGTTCCTTGAGGGATCTAGTTTACAAAATAGGGTCACTTGGGGGGTTTCTACTGTTTAGGCACATCATGGGCTCTGCAAATGTAACATGACGCCCGCTGACCATTCCATCAAGTCGGCATTTCAAAATGTCACTACTTCCCTTCCGAGCCCCGATGTGTGCCCATACAGTAGTTTTCTACCATATATGGGATATCAGTGTACTCAGGACAAATTGGACACCAACTTTTGGGGTCTAATTTCTCCTGTTACCCTTGGGAAAATAAAAAAATTGGGGACTAAAAGATCATGTTTGTGGAAAAAATATGATTTTTTTTATTTTCATGCCTGGGCGTTATAAACTTCTGTATAGCCCTTGGGGGTTCAAAGTACTCACCACACATCTAGATAAGTTTCTTGCGGGGTCTAGTTTACAAAATGGGGTCACTTGTGGGGGTTTCTACTGTTTAGGCACATCAGGGCTCTGCAACCGAAACAAGATGCCCGCACACCATTCTATCAAGTCGGCATTTCAAAGCATCACTACATCCCTTCCGAGCCCTGACATGTGCCCAAACAGTGGTTCACATGTGGGTACCAGCGTACTCAGGACAAACTGGACAACAACTTTTCGGGTCCAATTTCTCCTGTAACCATTGTGAAAATAAAAAATAGGGGGCTAAAAAATCATTTTTTGAGAAAAAAAAAATGTTTTATTTTCACGGCTCTGCGTTATAAACTTCTGTGAAGCACCTGGGGGTTCAAAGTGCTCACTGTGCATCTAGATAAGTTCCTTAGGGGTCTAGTTTCCAAAATGGGGTCATTCATGGGGAACTCCAAAGTTTAGGCACACAGGGCTCTCCAAACACGACATGGTGTCCGCTAACGATTGGAGCTAATTTTCCATTAAAGTCAAATGGCGCTCCTTCCCTTCTGAGCCCTGCTGTGCGCCCAAACAGTGGTTTATGACCACATATGAGGTATCTGTGTACTCAGGAGAAATTGCCCAACAAATTTTAGGATCCATTTTATCCTGTTGCCCATGAAAAAATGAAAAAATTGATGCTAAAAGAAAATTTTATTGGAAAAATTAAAATGTCCATTTTTTTCCTTCCACGTTGCTTTAGTTCCTGTGACGCACCTGAAGGGTTAATAATCTTCTTGAATGTAGTTTTGAGTAGCTTGAGGGGGGCAGTTTTTATAATGGTGTCACTTTTGGGTATTTTCTGCCATATAGACCCCTCAAAGTGACTTCAAATGTGAGGTGGTCCCTAAAAAAAAATGTTTTTGTAAATTTTGCTGTAAAAATGACATCGCTGGTCAACTTTTAACCCTTATAACTTCCTAATAAAAAAATGTTGTTTCCAAAATTGTGCTGATGTAAATTAGACATGTGGGAAATGTTATTTATTAACTATTTTGTGTGTCACATAACTCTCTGGTTTAACAGAATAAAAATTCAAAATTTGAAAATTGCGTAATTTTCAAAATTTTGGCCAAATTTCCATTTTTTTTCCACAAATAAACACAAAAATTATCGACCTAAATTTACCACTAACATGAAGCCCAATATGTCA
This sequence comes from Oophaga sylvatica, assembly GCA_033576555.1. Taxonomy (NCBI): domain Eukaryota; kingdom Metazoa; phylum Chordata; class Amphibia; order Anura; family Dendrobatidae; genus Oophaga; species Oophaga sylvatica. The sequence goes on along the minus strand of JARQOD010000010.1, from coordinate 17,488,689 downwards.
TGAAAAAACAATCTCAGAATCGCTAGGATCCGTTGAAGCGTTCTTGAGTTATTACCTCATAAAGGGACACTGGTCAGAATTGCAAAAAATGGCAAGGTCTTTAAGGTCAAAATAGGCTGGGTCATGAAGGGGTTAAAATTTTGTTATTCATTTACCATGATTGAAGTGGGGAAATAACTAGAGTTGAGCTAATATCTTTGGTTCCCCGCTTATTCGGCAAGCTATAGCGCTTGCCGAATAAGCTACAGCGGGAACCCGGCTTCCTGGATCGCGCCGGCTGATCAGGTGTTAGACTCCGCAGCTGCATGTGTCACGGCTGTTTGACAGTCACAACACATGCATGGAGAGCCTGTGTGTTGGGCTCTCCATGCATGTGCTGTGACTGTCACACAGCCGTGACACATGCAGCTGCGAAGTCTAACACCTGATCAGCCGGCGCGATCCAGGAAGCCGGGTTCCCGCTGTAGCTTATTCGGCAAGCGCTATAGCTTGCCGAATAAGCCGGGAACCAAAGATATTCGCTCAACTGTAGAAATAACCCCTTTAAAGTCATTTTACTATCCACATTTCTTTGTAGCGCAATTGCTTCTATTTTGCTTCCTTTTGCAGCCCCCTAGCCCTTACTATGACCATTTTACGGCTCTGAAGTTCTGGTCCCTTATATTGGGTCCAGGATCAAGTTTGGCTCAAGTTCGCGACCTGAACCAGACTTTAAAAAAAAAAAAAAAAAAGTCCACCTGAACCAGCCGACCAGAGGCCATAAAGTCAGTTTATCGTTTGTCTCTATAGTTTGTACACCCTTGTTTCTAACTTTCCTTAGTATAGAGTGTAGGTGGAATTTTTCCTTTGTTCTACAAATTGTTTGTTAGTATTTCCTTGCAGTCTGTGATAATCTCTACGCAGTCTCATTTTAACTGCTTTATTATGAAATTACTACAGACATCAATTCATACCATAAGTAAAAAGGGATTAATGTTAAGAATCGTGTATGAATTAAGAAGTTTAAATGTGCCAGCAGGGATAATTACCAACGAGTGAGCTCTTGAAGTCATTTTTTTTATTTTTGATAAATGGAAAGACAACTCAGAAATAAGCCATAACTCGTATCCTCTTGCGTGGTGTGGTAGAGCTGAAGGTGAAACATCCACTAATGTACGAAGAAGATATCATGAAGATGTCAGAGCATGTTTAGACTTCTCAGTTACTGACATAAAGTATCAGGTAAGGATTATGATATCTAATACACTCACTCTAACATTTTTCTTCATTTCAGTGCCAGCAGACATTCTGATTCTTGCCTCATATTTCACTAAATATTTTATGTTACTACCTCCGAAATCCCCAATATTCTTTTTTGAAAAAAAAACCCAATGAAGACTACACACCAATACTAATAATTTCAGTATGTACTAGTAAGGTCCAATGTAACGGGTCAGGTAGGTGGAACCTCTGAGCTTTATTTATACAAGAAGGTTATACTTGTAAGAGAGCGGGTGGCGCCCAGGAGACGGACAGGAAGTCACGGCAAGTGACGGGGCAGTCTCTGGTTATACGGGAAAGGATCACGGCAAGTGACCGGGCAGTCTCTGGATTGACAGGCAGGTTGTCACGGCAAGTGACCGGGGCAGTCTCTGGATAGACAGGCAGGTTGTCACGGCAAGTGACCGGGGCAGTCTCTGGATAGACAGGCAGGTTGTCACGGCAAGTGACCGGGGCAGTCTCTGGATAGACAGGCAGGTTGTCACGGCAAGTGACCGGGGCAGTCTCTGGATTGACAGGCAGGTTGTCACAGCAAGTAACTGGGGCAGTCTCTAGATGGACAGGTATATACGACCTGAGATGGTGAAGCCTCCCGGTAGGCTAGCAGGCAGATGGCGGATGGACACTCCCAAGTGAGCAGGCGAGAGTCTCTGGAACAGCCGGGGATCACCGCTTGTGACGTCCGAACCTCCGGGTAGGGCTGCAGTCAGATGGCAGATGATCGCTCCCAAGTGAGCAGGCAAGAGTCTCTGGAATAGCCGGGGATCACCGCTTGTGACGTCCGAACCTCCGGGTAGGGCTGCAGTCAGATGGCAGATGATCGCTCCCAAGTGAGCAGGCAAGAGTCTCTGGAATAGCCGTGGATCACCACTTGTGACGTCCGAACCTCCGGGTAGACTTGCGGACAGGTAGCATACAGCAAACGGGCAGGAAACAGGCAGGTAACTGGTAACGGGACCTGAGGGCTGAAGCAGAGTGAAACAGTGCAAAAACAACATTGCTCGGGCACCTCCATTAAGGAGGAAGCCCTTAATATAGGGTGGAGTCCTCCGGCATTGGCCGGGGACCTATTTGAAAAATGCGCGCGGCTCCTTTAAGAGCGGGGAGGGCGCGGGCGCGCGCCCTAAGTCCAGCAGCAGGGAAGGAGCGCGCGGCCCCAGCAGGGCGGAAGGAGGACGCTGAGGAAGGGTAAGGGGGGCGACGTCCCTGCCTGGCAGAGGACGCTGCTGCAGGGGAACAGCGTCCCTGCCTGGCAAAAGGCAGGGACGCCGACGCTACAGTACCCCCCCTCTAGGCCCCCCCCTCTTTAGGCCAGAAAGAAATTTAGCTAGGATGAGAGGGGCATGGATGTTCTCCCGAGGCTCCCACGTTCTCTCCTCAGGACCAAACCCCTTCCAATCCACCAAAAAATAAGTCTTTCTTCCTACCCTTTTGGTGGCCAGAATGTTCTCTACCTCAAATTCATCGTCAGCAGACACTGGAGCAGGAGGTGTACCTGTAGACTTGAAAAAAGAGTTAAGTACCACCGGTTTGAGGAGAGATACATGGAAAGAGTTAGGAATGCGCAAATTGGCCGGGAGTTTCAATTTATAGGACACCGGGTTGATCTGACTGATGATCTCAAAGGGACCGATGAACCGAGGGCCTAACTTGTAGGAAGGAATCTTGAGCCGGACATACTTGGACGAAAGCCAGACCTTATCCCCAGGACGGAATTGAGGAGGATCCAGACGTCTTTTGTCGGCATGTCTCTTCATACGCTCGGATGACTGAATGAGTGCGGATCGGGTACTCTCCCATATGGAGGAAAATTCTCTAACCAGAGATTCCGCAGCTGGATTGTCCACAGAGATGGTGACAGGAACAGGGATCCGAGGGTGCTGACCGAAGACTACAAAAAACGGAGACTTGGAGGAAGATTCGCTCTCGTGATTATTGTAAGAGAATTCGGCCCAAGGCAGGAGCTCCACCCAGTCAGAATGGTGGGCATTAACGAAGTGCCGGAGATAACTGGTCAGATTCTGATTGATTCGCTCAACTTGTCCATTGGACTGCGGGTGGTAAGCGGAGGAGAAATCCAAGGTGACGTCTAGCAACTTACAAGTGGCTCTCCAGAAACGTGAGGTGAACTGTACCCCACGATCCGACACAATGTGACGAGGCAGACCATGGAGACGGAAGATGTGGCGGATAAAGTCTTTAGCCAACTCTCGTGCAGACGGAAGACCTGGCAGAGGAATGAAGTGAGCCATCTTGGAAAAGCGGTCAGCGACCACCCAAATGACCGTACAACCGGCAGAAATGGGCAGATCTGTTATGAAGTCCATGGCTATATGCTGCCAGGGGGCAGCGGGTACAGGAAGCGGAAGAAGACGGCCGGCAGGCAGGTGTCTCGGAACTTTGTTGCGGGCACAGGAGACACAGGCAGATACAAAGTCTATTACGTCCTTGTGCAGGGTAGGCCACCAATAATGCCGGGTTATGAGTTGGAGGGTCTTTTTCTGACCAGCGTGGCCAGCTAGTTTAGACGAATGACCCCAGTGTAGGATTCTCTTCCTGTCGGTTACTGATACGAACGTCTTACCAGGAGGGAGACGATTTAGACTCACGGGAGCCACCCGCATCACTCTGGCGGGATCGATGATATGTTTAGGTTCTTCCTCGAGATCTGACACCAGGAAAGACAGGGACAAGGCATCAGCCTTGACGTTCTTGTCAGCCGGGCGAAAATGCAAGAGAAAATCGAAGCGGGCAAAAAACAAGGACCACCGGGCTTGGCGAGGGTTAAGTCTCTGAGCATGCTGGAGGTAAGCCAGATTCTGGTGGTCCGTGTAAATGATTACCGGATGAAGAGCCCCCTCGAGTAGGTAACGCCACTCCTCCAATGCCAACTTGATGGCCAATAACTCTCGGTCTCCTATGGAGTAGTTGCGCTCGGAGGAGGAGAAGAGTTTGGAGAAGAAGCCGCAGGATACCATCCTCCCGGATGAAGATTTTTGAGTGAGTACCGCTCCGGCTCCAGAGGAGGAAGCGTCCACCTCCAGGAAGAACTGCTTGTTGCCATCCGGGCGATGCAGCACTGGAGCGGAAGAGAAGGCCTGTTTTAAGGAAAGAAAGGCATCCTCTGCTTCGGGCGTCCACTGTTTGGGGTTAGCATCCTTGCGGGTGAGCGCGGAGATTGGAGCAGTCCTGGAAGAGAAGTGCGGTATGAAGAGGCGGTAATAGTTGGCGAATCCCAGGAACCGCTGAATGGCCTTCAACCCCTCCGGTCGAGGCCACTTCTCGATGGCAGACAGTTTCTCCGGATCCATTCGTAGGCCTGTCTGAGAAATTATGTAGCCCAAAAACGGAAGCGAGGTCTGCTCAAAGAGGCACTTCTCATATTTGGCGAAGAGGTGATTCTGCCTGAGCCTGAGCAGAACCTGACTAACATCCCTCCGGTGAGACTGGAGGTCCGGAGAGAAGACCAAGATATCGTCTAGGTACACCACAACGCAAGAGTAGAGGAGGTCCCGAAAGATGTCATTGACCAACTCCTGAAAGACTGCTGGAGCATTACAGAGACCAAAGGGCATCACCAAATACTCGTAGTGGCTGTCCCGGGTGTTGAATGCCGTCTTCCATTCATCTCCCCGACGGATACGAACCAGGTTGTATGCCCCACGAAGATCCAGTTTGGTGAAGATTCTCGCCCCTCTAAGTCGATCAAACAATTCTGGAATGAGCGGAAGAGGGTACTTATTCTTCACCGTGATCAAATTTAAGCCTCTGTAGTCAATACAGGGACGGAGAGATCCGTCTTTCTTTTTTACGAAGAAGAAACCTGCTCCCGCTGGGGAGGTAGATTTCCGGATGAATCCTTTGGCCAAGTTCTCCTCGATATATTCGGACATCGACCTGGTCTCAGCAGCGGACAATGGGTAAATACGCCCACGGGGAGGCGTAGTACCAGGTAGCAGGTCGATCGGGCAATCATACGGTCTGTGTGGGGTAATGTCTCTGCTTCCTTTTTATTAAAGACATCAGCGAAAGACCAATATGGAATCGGGAGTCCTGGTAGATTAGCAGGTGTAGGAGAAGGACGGACAGGATGAACAGGCACCAGACACGTTTGATGACAGTCCTGTCCCCAGTGAAGAATCTCTCCAGTCTGCCAGTCACGGGTGCATGCTTTTGGAGCCAAGGCAGACCTAGTAAGAAAGCGTGAGAGAGTCCAGGTAGAACATGAAATGAGATACTCTCAGAATGTAACATTCCCACCTGCAGGGTTATAGCCTCGGTGATAAGCTGGATGGGACGTGGTAGAAGACCCCCATCTACAGCAGCAACAGATACTGGTTCAAGCAGAGGTTTGGTGGGAATGCGATATTTCTCTACCAGAGCCTGTGAAACGAGATTCCCAGCTGCTCCGGAATCAAGTTGGGCTAGTTCGAAGTAACGGTTCTCACCGAGGAGAATTGAGACAGACAGCAGCAGAGATGAAGAGGATTTATTCTTGTCTAGGTGGACCTCTCCGAGCGAACCTAGACACAGGCGTTTCCCGACCTCTCTGGGCAGGTACGGATCCGGTGCTCCTTACTGCCACAGTAGAAGCAACTCCCCTCAGCACGGCGTGAGTCCTGACGGGCTTTGACCATCTTGGTCTGGTCGACCTGCATGGGCTCTGTCGGGGGCACTTGAGGAGATACGGAAGGAGTTACAGGTCTCTGAAATGAAGGAGCTAGGCGAGGAAACCTTCTCTCACGGGTGACCTCTTTGGCTCGCTCCTGGAACCGTAGATCAATTCGATTGGCCAGAGTTATTAGGTCATCGAGAGAGGTTGGAATGTCCCGACCGGCAAGTTCATCTTTAATGCGGCCGGACAGGCCCTCCCAGAAGACAGCTATCAGAGCGTCATTATCCCAAGCCAGCTCTGAGGCAAGGGTACGAAACCTTATGGCATATTGACCCACGGTGAGACTCTCCTGACGAAGACGCAGCAGAGATGATGCAGAGGAGGTCTTCCGTCCGGGTTCATCGAATACCTTCCGGAAGGCTAAGAGAAAAGCAGACAGGTTAGACACCAGAGGATCTTCTCTTTCCCAAAGAGGATTTAGCCAGGCCAGGACCTCTCCGGTGAGATGTGACATGATGAAGGCAATTTTGGCCCGGTCAGAGTTCAACTGGTGTGCCAGGAGTTCAAAATGCAGGGTACATTGGTTGATGAAACCCCGAGCCAGAGCAGGGTCGCCTCCAAACCGAGGAGGAGCTGAAAGTCGAGGTCCTGGAATAGAAACCACAGAGTTGGTAAGCAGCGGAACTGCCGGAATGCGAGTCATGGTGCTCGCGGTGGTTGTCGGGGAAGTATTCAGAGTGTCCAGGCGGGAATTAACACACCGCAGATGACCCAGGATGGACTCCTGTTGAGACCTCTGACGAGACAGTTCATGACACAGGTCAGATAGTGAAGGGGTTTGGGTGCCACCGGGTTCCATGGCCCGAGCAAACTGTAACGGGTCAGGTAGGTGGAACCTCTGAGCTTTATTTATACAAGAAGGTTATACTTGTAAGAGAGCGGGTGGCGCCCAGGGAGACGGACAGGAAGTCACGGCAAGTGACGGGGCAGTCTCTGGTTATACGGGAAATGATCACGGCAAGTGACCGGGGCAGTCTCTGGATTGACAGGCAGGTTGTCACGGCAAGTGACCGGGGCAGTCTCTGGATAGACAGGCAGGTTGTCACGGCAAGTGACCGGGGCAGTCTCTGGATAGACAGGCAGGTTGTCACGGCAAGTGACCGGGGCAGTCTCTGGATAGACAGGCAGGTTGTCACGGCAAGTGACCGGGGCAGTCTCTGGATGGACAGGTATATACGACCTGAGATGGTGAAGCTTCCCGGTAGGCTAGCAGGCAGATGGCGGATGGACACTCCCAAGTGAGCAGGCGAGAGTCTCTGGAACAGCCGGGGATCACCGCTTGTGACGTCCGAACCTCCGGGTAGGGCTGCAGTCAGATGGCAGATGATCGCTCCCAAGTGAGCAGGCAAGAGTCTCTGGAATAGCCGGGGATCACCGCTTGTGACGTCCGAACCTCCGGGTAGGGCTGCAGTCAGATGGCAGATGATCGCTCCAAGTGAGCAGGCAAGAGTCTCTGGAATAGCCGTGGATCACCACTTGTGACGTCCGAACCTCCGGGTAGACTTGCGGACAGGTAGCATACAGCAAACGGGCAGGAAACAGGCAGGTAACTGGTAACGGGACCTGAGGGCTGAAGCAGAGTGAAACAGTGCAACAACAACATTGCTCGGGCACCTCCATTAAGGAGGAAGCCCTTAATATAGGGTGGAGTCCTCCGGCATTGGCCGGGACCTATTTGAAAAATGCGCGCGGCTCTTTTAAGAGCGGGGGAGGGCGCGGGCGCGCGCCCTAAGTCCAGCAGCAGGGAAGGAGCGCGCGGCCCCAGCAGGGCGGAAGGAGGACGCTGAGGAAGGGTAAGGGGGCGACGTCCCTGCCTGGCAGAGGACGCTGCTGCAGGGGAACAGCGTCCCTGCCTGGCAGAAGGCAGGGACGCCGACGCTACAGTCAATATGTAGCAATGCTAAAACCTAGGATAAAAAGAAAATCAGCAAATACCCTGCAGTAGATAAAAAAAAATAATACCTGTTAATAGCTAAAGGTACTTAGTTGACACTGTTTTTATCAAAGGAGCATAAAAGCCATCCCACCGCAACAAGGTGACCAAATTAGGATGGACCTTTACTCTTGTAGTTCACCTCCCTAGAAGTCAGCCAACCTCAAAATATACAGGGGCAGTGCAGGACCCAGACCTGACTGTTTTGATCCTGCCTGTGGAAAGCAGCAGCATATTGACAAGATGTAAAGCCCAAATAGGGGGAGCCACGCCTGTCACGCACAGTGTGGGAAGACTAAGTGCAACATGAAGGGATGAGGGGAAGGAAGCCCAGACACTAGGGATAGGATGAGTCAAGACCCCTAGGCAGATCTGATGACACAATACCTGTCCTACCATCCCTAAATTGGTTCCTTACCAATTGCCGAGCGGAAACGTAAGCCCTGTATCTCGCTAGAGGTTGGCCCTGGTCAATCCCACTGCAAACTAAAGACAAAAAGGTAAACAGACAAGGGAATGAACTTAGCTTGAGCAGACTCATGGAGGTTACACCAAATGTCCTTAAACAGCTCCAAGCCTTCACAAGGGAAAAATGTGAATATCACTGGCAACTCTCTGTGAATTTTATAAACCCCCAGGTCCAGGTGTGTCAACTAGAGCTGGAGGGAAGTTGCTGATAAGTCCAAGAGTCAGAAGGATTAAAGAGGCATCTATAATGCCAAACGCAGAGACCTTCTGCAGCCAGATGAAGAGCAACAGGCTGTTTCATCTGAACCACCCATGACAACACCTCTATAAGTACAAAGAACAAAAATCTAATGCAAAACCAAATAAATGAGCTGGCACAAATGTTGGTATAAGTACAATGTGTAGTTGCACATTCACACTGTGTCCATTTCGCAATAACCATAAAAGAAGGTATACTCACCTGTAGAGATAAGCAAATAAATTTGAGTGGAATTGAATCTCACTCAAATATTACAAAAATTTGCATTTGACAAAATGCAGATTTTGTTTTAGTTCGCTTCCTTGTGAATTCAACAAGATGTCAACCATTAGAATATTTTTAAAAAACCTTATACTCTTTCCCACTCACCTCTCCTGCCCCTTTGCCCCTCAGTCATCCATGCTGTCCTTGTTGCATCATCAGATTGGGCAAGGTCATGGTGCACACAATAATGTCATGATACCTTGACCTTTGGTTTGTGCCTCTGCAGAACCCTCAAAATTCAACATGAGTGGTGGCAATCTGAAGGTACGATGAGGACTGAATGGATGACCGTGAGGAGCAGAGTAGCCAGAGAGTTGAGCGATGGGGTGAGCATAAGTATTTTTTTTTAACATATTACATTTATTATGAGAAACCCCCAGAGCATAATAAAGGCACATTAAATAGAACAATAACGGACGATCAAAAGATTATATCTGCACCAAAATGGTATCATTAAAAATGTCAGCTCGGCACGCAAAAAATAAGCCCTCACCCAACCCGAGATCACGAAAAATGGAGACGCTATGGGTATCGGAATATGGTGCAATTTTTTTTTTTTTTAAAGCAAAGTTTGGACTTTTTTTTCACCTCTTAGATAAAAAAGAACTTAGACATATGAACTCGTAATAACCTGGAGCATCATATTGGCAGGTCAGTTTTAGCATTTAGTGAACCTAGTAAAAAAGCCAAACAAAAAACAAATGTGGGATTGCACTTTTCTGCAATTTCACCGCATTTGCAATTTTTTTTCTGTTTTTTAGTACATGAAATGGTAAAACCAATGATGTTGTTCAAAAGTAAAACTCGTTCCGCAAAAAATAAGCCCTCACATGGCCATATTGATGGAAAAATATAAAATGTTTTGGCTCTGAGAAGTGGAGACAAAAACCGAAAATGCCTTCGGTCATGAAGGGTTTAATGAGACCCTGTCATCAGGATTTTATACCTCAAACTAATGGCATGTGTGTAAATGTCATGTCCCGTGACTTGAGGAATCATACAGTATTGTATTGTTTCAGATACACTGCTATGGAATTAGTTTGCTTTATAGAAGTTTGTCCTGTCTCTCTCCCTATAGCTGGGCTCTGATGTAAGTAACCCCTCCCTACTTCCTCCTCTATCACTGTTTGTCAGCCATATTTGTTTGAGGTTCATCTCTGTAAATCTTTGGTTCAGCATTCTTTTCACCTACTGCAGTTATTGCAGCTGTTACTAATATGCATAATTCAAGAATTCAGTTTGACAATAAACCTTCTGGAATCTTCATACGTACCTCTGCAGTGCAGTCAAGCTGTCTGATGAAGTCTCTTTGTGTGAGTACTCATCCATACAGACATCCATATAAACACTATCTCAAGAGCCCCACACTTGCAGCCCAGTTATGGAGTCAGAACACTAAGGGTAAGTGCCCAATATCAGGTTTACGTAGCATCAAACCCACAGAGGCCAGATGTCCCATCATAGTGGATGGGATTTCTAGAAAACCTATGTCCGCTCTGCGTGCATAGTAGCCCGCAGATCACCCGACAGGCGGCGCATCTCTCCAAACTGCAGCATTTCAAGTTCTTCTTGCGGAGATGCTAGTTTCTATTTTACCAACAGGTATAGAACGCGGTGAATCCACATGGTTCAGTGAGCACAGGCGGATTTACATGCGTTCAATAGAAGGCAGCACTTTTGACCCAGCGAACATATGCTGCATCCAAAATGCTGCTACTTCCGGAACATGGGCACATACCCTAAAAGTTATTAAATGCTGATTAAATCCTTACCTTTCTTGTAGAGATCTATTTTACTATTTTGGAGAAATCCATAGTTAAAATTTTATGTTAATGAGATGCAAGCGCACTGGGCGGGCGTTGCATTTACAGTTCTCCTGCCTCTCTCCCTATGCCTTGCCTACTGCCTTGCTCCTGTCTGACAGGTCACTCATGTTTCAGTAACTTGTTAGAGACAAGGAGACCAGCCCAGGTAGTGGGCGAGGAAAAGGCAGAGAAGTGAGAGAGCTGTAAGTGCAGCGCTCGCCCTCTGCACTTGCAACTCAAAAGCATAGAATTTAATCTATGGATTTCTTTAAAATAATAAAACAGATTTCTACAAGAAAGGTAAGGATTTAATTAGCATTAAAGCACCTTTACACACGTCATTAGTTTGGGGTATACAATCCTGATGACCGTTTCTGTTTAAAGATGTCTCTTTTTAATTATTGTTTAGCCCATAGGTTTATTGATTTATAAAATAGGAAACTGAGCTTTACTTATTCTCCCTGGGCCCAGCTCTGCTTCTCTGCTGATGCTCTGATCTTTGTTGATCTGCTGCAATGGAGACATCACCTTGCCAGTATTGTAGCCAATCACTACTTAATTAATTTTAATTAATTCTAATCTGCATGATTAGAATAAAACAGTCACATAGCATTAGTTTATTATAGTACCCCGGTTGTAAACATTTGACATTTTCACTGTTCCAGGTAGTATATCATACCAAATCAAAATTCTATCACCACCGATGAAATAAAAGAATGAAAGAGAACAATAATCAATTTCTAAAAGCAATCAGACTCTTCACGGTCACTTATAAGTACGGCCCATATTGGTGCAGAGTAAACTCGGAGTGACAGTCTCCAGCATGCATCGTCAACATGTTTATTGATTACTCGCACAAATCTGAGAAAAGCCGTCCTCTCGGGAATTAGAGAGGAAGCTCCAAGTCACAAGAAAAGAAACTCCTAAGGACAAAGTGCGACAGACGCTGTCCAACTTAGAAAGCAAGGAGAGCAGTCAGCCTAAGAGCTTCGCTCCCTCTTTAATCAATACTGTGTCAAACATAAAATGCCTGCTCCTGCTCTTAAGCAAAATGTGTCTAACGTCTTTAAAAGCATTGATTTGAGATGGATCAATGCATATCCAGGCACATTTTGCCATGTAGAAAAAAAAAAGACTAATAACGTTTTGTAGTTAAGAGCGGAACAGGAAGGATTTCAGTGGCAGGTTAAAATGAACCCTTCTGGATAATGGTGGTGGTACAGTAAAGGTTATACATACTGGGTCAAGGAGATTTGTTTTGTAAGGGCTAAAAATTAAGTCTACTGGTTATCGTAAGTGCAAGATGCAATGTACCAGAGTAGCATTGAACAGAACTGAATACAAAAGATTCTACATATTTTTGCCATAATGATGTAATGTTTTCCCCAGGGTGACACTGATTGAATTGATTGCGATGGATTAGATATCTTTGCCGATTCACATTAAGAATCCTGTGACGTTTACATGTCTAGCAGAAAATACATTGTAGGATAGGGTAACACAACCGTATTGTCTCTCAGCCGAGATAGTCGGTCTTCTTATGCTAATCACACTCAGATCAGAGTGTGATCTGATTTTCTTGACTGTGGAGAAGATGGAATTTTTTATTTACACCATCTTCACCATTCTGTGTCTTTGAAAATTCGACCACACTCAGATGACTTCTAAAAGTGGTCTGATTTTTTTTTCCATGGACCCATTGACTTACATGGTCGAATGCGACCAGATTTATGGGTGCAAATCGTACATGCTATGACTTTTTACTCGGACAGATTTGGTCTGAGGAAAAAAAATGGGACATAAGCAAAGCCCCATAAAATAACACTGGTTCAACTGTGATCCAGTTTTTTGATGTATCGCACTTGGACAGAGAATATAGTCACCTTTAGTCTTACCCTACATTAACTTTAAAAAAGAGGTTTACACAGTAGTTAAGGTAATGATTATATTGCAGTACCAAGAGATTATTCATGTTTATCAAAAGTTCAATAAGTAAAATCAGGATGTTAAAGTTACATGTCAAAAACACACTGAAACCCCCACTTGATAAAACAATGCATAGGTTTGCCTAAAGGCCACCCCTTTTCTGCTCCAGCATGAGTGACTGTCCTAAAATTGTCACTGTTGACAAGTATGGCGATCAAGCTGGGTTGGCTCAGCAGTCTTCCAATTACACTATCGGATTGCGGATAGCTGCTACTACGTAAGCGCGGCCGGCACCATTTTCAGACTTTTTTTTTGTTATGAATTAATGTATACCATAAAAAAATAATTAACTGCATATTACACATGCGATCAAGCTGCAGCGCAGGTGCCACCGCTGGCGCATGCCTGCAGAAGGGGATTATTTTTTCAATATATGTAATATTCATTAGGGCAGGTCACTGAGGGATCAGTAACCTGTCAGAAGCCATACTGGTGAATACTTAATCTGAGCCCCACATGAACACTTCCCCACAGGCCCGCTCTGGAGCACAAGCATATCATTAACTTAAAACTGAAAATAAAGATTAAGTTACAACCACAAGATGGATTTCATCAACCATGGATTTCATTAATCATTTTAATTTGTATAACGGCGCCGTCCTGACACTGTGTGTAGGTTACTGTGCACAATCCTGCTGATAGGTTCCCTTTAACTACTTCCATCTTAAATACAATTTTACTACTGTTTTGTGACTATCACTTCCATGCCATCCTATGTTTGTCCATGGTAACAGACCGCAAGCAAAATTAGTCCAGACTAATTCTTCAGTCACACTTATTTTTCATCTGTTCACGACTTTTTGCTAAAATACATTTTCAAGGTGCCATTAGATGTAAAATCATTGGCTCATATACCTATAGTTTTACTTGCTACCTTAGTAAACTTTTTTGGCAATAAACAAATATCAAATACAGCAACATTCACCTGGAGTTTATTTCCAAATACCCTGGCCAAGCTGAAGTAGATTGTAGGTTAAACATCATGGGAAACCTTGATGTAAATTAGTATTAAACTCACTCATGTGTCAAGGCTCTCCCCCACACGGAAGGCCTTCAAGTATGGCAAGAGGTCAATGAAAAGGAAAGAAAGGTACATCCATGACTGATCCATAAAAAGTCATTTTTTTATTGCAAATCCATTAAAATCCAGACAGATTAGACGCAGACGCGTTTCAGACTAAATGTTTTCAGTCATTGCATACACCATGTATGCAATGGCTAAGGTAAGGACATTTAGTCTGAAACTAGTCTGCGTTTATTCTATATCTGCATTTTAATGGATTTTCAATTAAAAATATTTTCTTTAAGGATCCGTTGCTGGATGTACCTTCCATTCCTCTTAGTTTGTATTTTCCCCTCCTTGGTAACCAGAACACAGGACTCATGATCTGCTTACTTCACTAGCTACTCCCCTAAATATAAGTTTTTAAAAGCTAAAAATCATCACCATATAGATATGACCACTCAATTGGTTATTGCCATCAATTTCGCTTAAAGCTTACAAATTTAATAAAAAAAAAAAATTTTTATTCATCATCTTGACACTTTTTTTTTTTTTTTATTAAGAGGAGTTTTACTGTGTATGGCAGGTAGAAGTGGCTCTAAGTGGGCACTAGTATTGTGTGAGGCACAAAGATGAGCACATTTCTTTGTGTGGAGCTGTTACCTTCAGGGATAGTAGGCATTATTTGGTAGTATATATTTTTTTCTCTTGGGGGGTAAATGGAGGTTGTTCTAACTATAGTTATTAAATTAGATACAAAGTACATTCATGTGGGCAGTTGGGGCAGTAGCAAGCACAGTGAGTCACCCGCCAGGACCGTGGGGTACTCTGAACCGAGCCTGTTGATTTCTACGGGGGATGTCACTGCAGCCACGACTCGGTTCGTGGCCCTGGGCACTCACCAAAAAGGGGGTTTATTTACAGGGATAATGTTAGTGATTCGTGACGCCACCTGTGGTGTCTGGTGAGGATCACCAGCGCTGCAGCAGTCCACTGAGGCCGGTGTTGTGGCAGCTCTGATGGTATCGCTCCCCACAGGTGGAGCAGGCTCTCAGGGCAGCTTATATGGAAGGATGCAGGACGGAGGGAACCCAGCCGGGTAAGAACAAGAATGGGAACACACACACAAGTCACTTCTGTACCTTAGTGCAGGAACATCCCGGAGCACTGTAGGGTGAAGGGTGCACGTCCGGATTTTCCCCAGTGAGCAGGTGTAGGGCCTCCTGTTTCTTGCCTCTCTGTAGTAAGTTTCTGACCTGCCTGTAGCTAGGCCTAACTTTGTCTCTGTCCTGCACCGGCTGACTTTGTGGTAGGGCCTTCCCCTGGAGTACACACTCCCTGCTTGTCGGGTCTCCGTGTCTCCTGGCTCTGTTACGTATCAGCTCTTGGGTGATCCTGGGACCTGTAGTTCTCCAGGAATTCCGATTGTGTCTTACTGGGTCATAGAGATCCCTGTAAGCTCGGACCCGGTGTCCGGTATATGCTTTCGGGGGTGAGCTGGTAAAGCTCCTCTGCCCCCAATGCTACTCTCTCCTCTAGCCCTCGGCCTACTCCGGCTCTCGCTAGGCTATACACACTGACAGTTAGTCGGCTGCCTCTTCTGCCGCTCTCTAGAGCGTCGGCACGCTCCTAGCTCACTGGTCTGAGCTACTTGTGTCTAGCTTGCAGGAGACTATTTTCCTTTGCTGAGTTATTAGCTGTGCTCTCAAGACTAGACTTCTCTGCTAGACTTCTCTGCTAGACTTCTCTGCTAGACTTCTCTGCTAGACTTCTCTGCTAGACTTCTCTGCTAGACTTCTCTGCTAGACTGCACTAGACTACTTCTTCCTGCCTCACCCTCCTTTATATATCCCTATCTGGGCTCCCTCTGGTGGTCTGAGGTAGGGTGGAGGTGTGTGTATGCTCTGAGGGCCTCTTGTGGAGAAATCCTTTAATGCACCCTCTAGGATCTGTGGCGCTAAGCGCAGCTGGGCGCCACACACAGCAATGAATGAATGAATTGGCTCTATAGTACTACTGAAGGGGTGTCAGGTTGAAAAGTTTGTATAGAGGATGGGAAATAGGTGAGGAGAGAGCTGGAAAAATGAAGAGCCTAAGATGCCTGTACAAAGATAAGACATAACCACGAGTAATCATTATAACCATCTGGGTTGGGTTGAGAAGATTTGGATTTAACTGTGCTGTATTTGACATCTTGTATAGAACTAATATCTGGTACTAAATGGCGACAGCTTGATGGTGATATTGGTATTGCATTTATTCAGTAACAGTATGAATGTATCATTCAGACATGAAGATGATTAACATTTGGTGGTATTATTAGATCATTGTATAGTGGTACAAACTATGACATCTGTCATAGGTAACATCATTATTTCAGAGGTCAAGTGGAGAATAATATATATATAATATATATATATATATATATATTATATATATTCTCAGATTTTTGCTATTTAATGTACTCTTTATTTTCTGAGTCATTCCTACAACTATGGCGGAACACAGACAGCGCCGCTCCTTCACATTACTCAGAAGATTATTACGCTGGCACTTAATTTTAGGAAGACATTCCCACTGCTATGTTTAATTTTAAATTTTAATCAAAGACTTTAATGGGGCATCTAGAAAATTAAATTATACTTAAATCTGCATAAAATAGTAAGTTGTACAATTGTCTAGTATGGGCTATGATTTTCAGTCTCTATCTCTGGACCTGGGTTTAGCAGCCTAATCACTAGCCCTGTGCTCGAAACAAAGTGTTGTCATAAGTGCTGTGTGAGAAGGGGGCTGGCTGACTGCTCATTTCAATAGTTAATCCAGCCTCTTTTTCTATCTCTGCATTGGCCAGGACAGAGGAGGGCTTAGCTATTGAAATTAACTAGCTGGCCAATGCTTTAGCCTCTTACACACAACTCTGGCTTTTCCCAATGCAAAAAAACACTCTTCCGCGTCAGCATTAAGCTAGAAGTAAAGCTGCCGAGCCCAAACTGACAGCATATTGTAGATTGAACATATAACTTACAATTTAAGTAGAGTTGGATAAATCATTTAATGGATTGTCTCATCACAGTTTAGCTTCTGATAACCCTGGCGAAACAGCCAACAAAAGGAATGTCCATTTAAGAAATCCATATAGAGCGCGATCCCAGGTTTGTTATAATCCATGCACATACTGTAGAAACAGCCCAAATTTAGATGTATGGGATTAATTTTCTACCAAAAAAATGTAGCAGGTGTGAATATATTAAAAATACTACTATATTTTAACAACTCTGCACTGGATAATGGATGATGTGCTCTTGGCCAATATTTTAGGGTCAAGGCATGTTTTTTAGCAGTAGAGTAGCATTTTGCTGGGTCCAGATAATCTAGCCATGCAGACTGATAAAAGCTTTCCTTTACAGGAGCAGTTTAACTATCAAGTTTTTTTTTTTTAGCAGACTAAAGGGTATGCCACACTAAACAACATCGCTAACGGGATCGCTAAAAAACGTCACTATTTAGCGATCCCGTTAGCGATATTGTTCAGTGCGGCAGCTTCCAGCGACGAGCTTCTGCTGTGATCTCGCTCGTCGCTGGAATCGTTCCGGACCCTATTTTCTCGTCGGCGCTCCCGCTGGGTAAGTATCTAATCGCTGTGTGGCACCTTTTCTTAGCGATTTAGCGTACTTTTGTACACTAAAGTCGTTAAGAAGATCGCTAACGGCGATAGCGTCGTTAACTAATCGCTAAATGTGGCCGCATTAGCGATATAGAAACATCCCGCTAGCGATCGCATTAGTATGCAACGCTAACGAGATCGCTAGCGGGATTGTGTAGTGTGGCAGTACCTTGAGACAATATAAAAGAAGATATGAGAAGCGTTGGCTTAGTTCCAGGGAAATGACGAAGAATCCAACTTGATATAGCTGTTTTCCCAGCCATTAAGTTTTGATCTAATAGAATATCTTGTTCAGTAAAATTTACTGATACTCTGTCAAAATTTCTCAACAAGTAATTTGCACCAATTACTGACATATTAGAGCCGTCAGGCAGCATGAAAGTGTTGGGATTTCATCAATTTATAAAGTATGATCCCGAGCAATCCCGAGTCTGCTGGGGAAAAATAGGGCGTTCTACAGTTTTTTTTTTTTTTTAATTCTGGTGTAAAATTATACAAAACGCTATTTTCTTTTAAGAGAATATACAGTGGGGGAAATAAGTATGGAGGGACTTGAAGCTCTGAGTTGCCAAGCGACAACCTCAAAATCTTAATGATTTTCAAAGAGGAATGGACCAAAATTCCTCCTGACGTGAGCAAACCTCATCAACTACAAAAAACATCTGACTGCTGTGCTTGCCAACAAGGGTTTTTGCCACCAAGTATTAAGTCTTGTTGCCAGAGGGATCAAATACTTATTTCTCACTGCAAAATGCAAATAAATGTATATCATTTATACAATGTGATTTTCTGGATTTTATTTTTGATATTCTATCTCTCAATGTTAAAATTAACCTACCCTTAAAATTATAGACTGTTCGTGTCTGTCAGTGGGTAAACTTACAAAATCAGCAAGGGATCAAATGCTTATTTCCCCCAAGTGTAGACTCTGATAGATGTGGGATAGATAGATATTGATGGTTAAAAAAAAGGTTGAGTCTAAGGGGTTGTGAGCACTTTATTAATCTCTACATGCAGAGTGTTGACTTTCTTACAGGGAATTCTCAGAAAATCTTGTAGGACGAATAAAGACACCAAGTTGCTGTACTAAGACAGCTGGCAAGAATCTCAGTCATACAGTGGATGGGTATAGGCAGATAGATAGTTTAGTCATAAGAGGTAGAAAAGCAGGGATCAGGGCTGGCAGCAGACAAAAAATCTGGTCAGGAGTCAGGAATTCGAGCTGGGAATGTGTTATGTTCCGTAACTGAGGAGAAATAGCAAAAACGGTAATACACCAGAGAGGCTGGAACCTGAACTAACCACACAACTAGAGGTAGCCGTGGAGCGTTCCTACGTTGATCCTAGATGCCTCGCCACAGCCTGAGAGATAACTACACCTAAAGGCAGAAAGATGAAAGCTATCTGCCCCGGAGCAGATCCCCAAAGAAAATAGGAAGCCCCCAAACATATAATGGCGGTTAGACAAGAAGAAAGCACAGACAGACAGAAAATAGAATGAGCAAGCGCTGGGGCCCAATCTGTCTAGACAGAAAAGTACAGGAAAGAATTCTGACTGCAATCCAACAAAAACCCTAAAAAATACCAACACTTCTGATTGACAAAAAAACCTGAGATCACACGATCTCAACCACCTAAATCAGATCTCTGGTGTAACAAACGCTATTCAGCAAATAAAAAGTAACAAAGGAGCAAAGCAAAAGTGCAGACAAAAACGGAGCACAATTGCAGCGCCAGACCCCCAAAAGGGGACAGGCTGCAGTCCACTGCAAGCAGAAAACCAGCAATGAAAATCAAACAGAGAAAAAAAAAACAGAAAACACTTATCTGAAGGAGAGAAGGAACTTAGCAGTGCTTCAAGCAAAACCAGAAGGAACAATTGATAACTGGCAAGGCTGATGGGAACTCAGGCCACTTATATCCTACCATTCAGCGCCAGCTGAAGGTCTTTCATTAATCAGTTCATTACCCTCAGCAACCACCGGAGGAGACCCTAGCTCAGAAGCCGCCTCCAGCATATTCACAACAGGAATGTGACAGATGATCAACAGAACAGCTTTAAAAAACCAGGAGATGGTGCAAGTGCGTGACTATGGCCAGAAGTATGCACCGAAGGGGAACTGCAGCGGCAGACAGAAAGTAAGCTGGCATATTGTTACAGATAGATGCACAGTAAAGTTGAGCAAATATATTCAAGTGGAATTGTATTCTACTCAAATTCGGCAAAAATCCGTATTCGCCAAAATGCGGATTTTTGTGATTCTCCTCTGCATGGATTCAGCAAATGGGAGGCTGTTGGCCACCCTGAACTCATGTGGATTATCAAAATGTTAAAAAATACTTTTTTCTTACCTTAAAAAAGGCGTCGGTCCAGCACTGAAACGCGTTGCTGTGAATAATAAACCTTGGTTATACTCTTCGCATCTCATTCTTTTCATGATCATAGCCCACACATCATTATCATCTCTACTTTGCCAAACTGCTATGTGGACGATACTCTTCTTCAGCCATGACACATCAGGCTTCTACATGTGTTGTTTCCTTACACAATCCTTACAGGTGAGCGCTACCATCACCCACATCAGATCTTGTTTCTTAAGGTACTGCCCTCTCTGTGCATATTTGTCCCATCAAGATGGCCTCAAAAATATATTCACCTCACTGCTCACCTCTCCCTCCAACTTCTCCACACAACAATGTCACCAGTGTGGTCCCTGCTGTATCTTCTGATCACTTGACTTCCAGCTTTGATGAGGCCCAAGGTTGTTCTAGCATGTCGTGACGGAATGGTGCCATGACCTTTGGACATGAACCGTTTTATCAACTGCGGTGGGATTCCGCAGCTGTAGCAGACATAAGAAAATGCAGTGATGACTGCATGTGTGACGATGAGGAGCAGTGAGGTGACTAAGGATTTTTTTGAAAAACATTTCATATATTTATTATGCTTTTGGATTTTGAAAGACCCCAGAGCGTAAAGGACATTTAATTTGTGGAGGATAATATCTCTGCAAATCGAATTTCCAGTTAAAATCCGAGTGAACAAGCAAATTCAAATTTTGCCTGATTCGCTCATCACGAATATTCAATATATAGGAAAGATAGAATGATTACATGTTGTGGCCATTACAGCATATCCTTAGACATGTTACTTCTCCAAGATACTGAAGAATGTTACATAGCTCCTATATAGTCAGCACTGTCAGCATATCCACTTTTCATTAAATGAATTGTAACAGATGCAAAACCCACAGATTATCCTGAGAATTAAAGTATGAAAAGCATGTTGGATCAGTAAACTCCAATTAAGAAAATTAAATTGGGCACCATTATCTACCTGTAGCTGAGCTGGAAGCTGGAATTAGCACTCCGCTCATAGCTTAATAGAATTTGAGAAATACAGTAACACTTTAATTAAATTGCTCTTAAAAGGATGCTGCAGCCAAATGGGATTGTATCGGAGCAGTAATGCATGCTTTTCTTTTTTCTTTCTTTTGAGCAATCATTAAATCCAATGAAATAAGAGGTCAACAGATCTAGACAGGTTCCTTGTAGGGAAGAGGATGATCAATTTACAGATCATTCGTTAACTGAAGAGGGAGAGCAAAATCCTTATTGGGGGGGATGATGAAATATTTTATTCCAAAAGGTTGTGATAATAAAGGTAATTTAATAACATGCAGTAGAACGAGTGACCATCCAATACTCCTACTAATACATGAGGAACGTTGGGGTCCAGAGTCCAAATCCAAACAATTTTGCATTTTTGCGCCGTCGTTTTTCCTTCCATTTCTTCAAAGGGCCATAACTTTATTTTTGTGCTGACATAGCCTCATGAGGTCACGTTTTTGCGTGTTGTAATCTTGAATGACCTCATTTATTTTTACCATACGATATATTGAAAAATGGGAAAAATTTCCAGATGCAAAAAAAAATCAGTTGTTGCATCAGTTTTTCGCATCCGAGTTCATCTGTGTTTTTAACCCATAGATCACATACCCATTATAGTACATGGAGCTGTTTATTTGTCCATGGATTTTCACGGACGGATTGGGCGACACAAAATCAGAGACATGTCTGACTTTGACCTAAATGGCGGATCAATCTCACCAATGAAAATCTATGGATTAAGTGAAAAAATCAGGCAGTACTCGGGCGCCATCCATTTATCACGAACTGTTTGGATATGACGTTGAAAAATCTCCATCAGTTTTATTTCATCCAATAAAAACTGATGAAACTCTGACCAAACTCTGATGAAACACTGATGAAAATCAGGCAATTTTTTTGTGAATGAGAAAATTCAGTGACCTCTGAATGGGCCCTGTTGTGAATGGGTTTGAGATGAGTTCTGAGCAGAGGCTCCCTCTGGTGGTTACAAGCGGTGCTAGTCTGTCCAGTGAAGATTGTGAGGACTGGGAATCAGGTGTTACTGACTGGTCTTAAATAAGGGAGTCACCTTCCCATCAGGGTTGCCGGTGATCAATTGTTCTGGTCTGAATCCTTGATTCCAGTTTCCCTTGTAGCCTGCTGTGTCGTGTCTGCATCTCCTGCTACAGATAAGACATTTTCTTCTTTTGTGTTTGTGCTATATTTTTGCATTTTGTCCTGCACTTCTGTGGGGGCCTTCAGGGTCCCCTTTGGGGGGCTTCTGCCCTCTCAGTTTTGTTCAGCCACTGATGTTTGTACTTTTGCTTTTTCCAGTTTTTTCAGTGGCTGCTGTTTTGATTTTGTTACACCAGAGAACTAATTTAGGTGGTAGAGGTTGTGTGATCTCAGTTGTTTTTGAAATTAGTAGAGTTGGTGCTTTTCAGGGTTTTCTGGGATTGCAGTAAGTACCCTTCCTATCCTTTTCTATTTAGTTAGTTTGGGCCCCAGCGTTTGCTCATACTATTTTCTTTCTGTGTCAGTATTTCATCTTGTCTAACCGCCATTACATGTTTGGGGGCTTTCTATTATCTTTGGGGTTCTACTCCGGGCAGATAGCTTTCCTATATCTATCTTTAGGTGTAGTTAGTTTCTCAGGCTGTGACGAGGCGTCTAGGACCAACGTAGGAACGCTCCACGGCTGCCTCTAGTTGTGGTGGTTAGTCAGGGTACTGCAATCTCATAGATTCCAACTGCTCTGGTGTATTTCCTTTTTTACCTGCACTCCTCAGCTACCGAAACATAACAGTATCACCGGCCTAAAAATTGAAAATTGTATGGTACTCACAGAAGGGAAAAAATATTGTCAGAGTTGTCAGAGATATTTTCCTGTTTGTTGCATTTTTTTTTTTCCCTCTGTATCTCTGGGTGCTGGGGAGGATCTTTTCTCTCAATGGAGTTTTCACAGTTGTCTGGCCGTGTGGATCAGCTTGCCACTGAGGTTCGGAGTATTGCTATCTATCTTGCTGGGTTGCCTGTTGTGGAACCTAGGATTCCCATGCCAGATTTGTTTTTAGGGGATCGAGCTAAGTTTCAGAATTTCAAAATAATTGTAAATTGTTTTTTGCCTTAAAATCTAAGTCCTCAGGGAACGCAGCGCAGCAGGTTCAAATTGTCATCTCTCTCCTGCGCGGCGATCCTCAGGATTGGGCTTTTTCCCTGATACCTGGGGATCCTGTTTTGAGTGATGTTGATGCATTTTTTCAGGCCTTGGGGTTATTGTACGATGAGCCTAATGTCACTGATCAAGCTGAGAAAGCCTTGTTGGCATTAAATCAGGGGCTTGATGACGCTGAGTTATACTGTCAGAGATTCCGTAGGTGGGCAGTCCTGACCAAATGGAATGACGACGCTTTGGCAGCCCTTTTCCGGAAGGGTCTGTCAGATAAAGTAAAGGATGTTATGGTGGGATTCCCTGTCCCCTCTGGTCTCAATGATTCTATGTCATTAGCGATTCAAATTGACAGACGTTTGCGTGAGCGGAGAAGTATGCGTGGAATGGTGTTGCCTTGTGAACCAGCTTCTGAACCCATGCAGTGTGATAGAGTGGTGTCTGGGGCACAGCGTCATGAGTTTCGAAAGCGCAATGGGTTATGTTTCTACTGTGGTGATGCCTCTCATGCTATTTCAGTCTGCCCTAAGCGGGGAAGACGTTTTGCACGCTCAGTTGTCTTGGGTAGTGTTCAGACTAAGTTTTTATTAACTGTCACTCTGATATGCTCTCTGTCCTCATTTTCTGCTCAGGCTTTCGTTGATTCTGGAGCAGCTATTAACCTGATGGATTATGATTTTGCTAAACGTTGTGGATTTCCCTTGATACCCCTACAGAAGTCTATTCCCCTACTGGGGATCGATTCTACCCCTTTGGCTGAGAATAAACCCCAGTTTTCTACTCAGGTGATAATGAGGGTTGAACCTGATCACCAGGAGTGCTGCAAATTTTTGGTTCTGTATAATCTGCATGACATTATCGTGCTGGGTTTTCCTTGGTTACAGTCTCATAATCCTGTTTTGGATTGGAAATCTGTGTCTGTAACCAGTTGGGGCTGCCAATGTGTTAATACCAACACTCCTGTTTTTTCTGCCTCCCCCCAGGCTCAGGATGTTCCTGACTTTTTGATTGATTTTTCTGATGTGTTTAGCGAAAGTAAATCTGCATCCTTGCCTCCCCATAGGAGCTATGACTGCGCTATTGAATTAGTGCCGGGTAGTAAATTCCCTAAAGGTCGCCTTTTTAACTTGTCTGTACCTGAACATGACGCTATGCGGTCTTATATCAAGGAATCATTGGAGAAGGGTCATATCAGACCATCCTCTTCACCCTTAGGTGCCGTTTTTTTCTTTGTGGCCAAAAAGGATGGTTCATTAAGGCCGTGTATTGATTATCGTCTCTTGAACAATATTACTGTGAAATATCAATACCCATTACCCTTGATTTCTGACCTGTTTTCCAGGGTGAAAAACGCTACTTGGTTTACCAAGCTTGACCTCAGGGGGGCGTATAACCTTATTCGCATTAAGCACGGGGATGAATGGAAGACGGCATTCAATACCCCTGAAGGGCATTTTGAGTACCTGGTGATGCCCTTTGGGCTCACTAATGCTCCTTCCGTCTTCCAGTCCTTCATGAATGACATTTTCAGGGATTTTGTGGACAAATTTCTGATTGTTTATTTGGATGATATCTTGATTTTTTCTAATGACTGGGACTCTCATGTGAAACATGTTCGAACTGTATTTCAGATTTTGAGAGAGAATGCTCTGTATGTGAAGGGATCAAAGTGTCTTTTTGGCGTACAGAGGATCTCATTTCTGGGATTCATTTTGTTCCCATCTGTTATTGAAATGGACCCGGTCAAGGTTCAGGCCATCTGTGATTGGGTCCAACCTACTTCATTGAAGGCTCTTCAGAGATTTTTGGGTTTTGCCAATTTTTATCGTAAATTTATTGGCCTCCTGAGGCAGTCTCTGCATTTCAGGAACTTAAGCAGAGATTCACTTCTGCTCCTGTTCTACGGCAGCCTGATGTTTCTCTGCCATTTCAGGTGGAGGTTGATGCCTCTGAAATTGGGGCAGGTGCCGTTTTGTCCCAAAAAGATCCAGAGACCTCTAAAAGTAACCCTTGTGCCTTTTTCTCTCGAAAATTTTCTCCTACTGAACGTAATTATGACGTGGGTAATCGGGAGTTATTGGCCATGAAGTGGGCTTTTGAAGAGTGGAGACATTGGCTGGAGGGAGCCAAACATCAGGTGGTGGTCCTTACGGACCATAAGAATCTGGTCTATCTGGAATCTGCCAAGCGACTCAATCCTAGACAGGCCAGGTGGGCCTTGTTTTTCACACGTTTTAATTTTGTGGTTTCCTTTCTTCCTGGCACTAAGAATGTTAAGGCGGATGCCCTCTCGAGGAGTTTCCTTGCGGACTCTCCTGAGTTATCTGATCCTTCTGTTATTTTGAAAGAGGGTGTAGTTCTTTCCGCCATCTCGCCCAATTTGAGACTTGCTCTGGAGGGGTGTCAGGAGGATAGGCCCGAGTGCTGCCCTGTTGGAAAATTGTTTGTCCCGGACCAGTGGAAAAAGAGTGTGATGTCTGAGATTCATTGTTCCGCGTTGGCTGGGCATCCCGGAATTTTTGGTACCAGAGACTTGGTTAGTCGGTCCTTTTGGTGGCCTACCTTGTCTCGTGATGTCAGGGAATTTGTGCAGTCCTGCGGGACTTGCTCTCGCTCCAAGCCTTGCTCTCGCTCTAGTGGTTTGTTGATGCCATTGCCTGTGCCCAAGAGACCATGGACCCATATCTCTATGGATTTCATTTCCGACCTTCCTGTTTCTCAGAGAATGACCACCATCTGGGTAATTTGTGATAGGTTTTCCAAGATGATACATCTTGTGCCATTACCTAAGTTGCCTTCCTCCTCTGAATTGGTGCCGTTGTTCCTTCAGCACGTTTTTCGTTTACATGGCATTCCTGAGAACATTGTGTCTGACAGAGGAGTCCAGTTTGTTTCCAGATTTTGGAGGACTTTTTGTTCTAAACTGGGTGTTCAATTGTCTTTCTCCTCGGCATTTCATCCTCAGACCAATGGTCAAACTGAGAGAACAAACCAGACATTGGAGACTTATCTAAGATGCTTTGTGTCTGCTGATCAGGATGACTGGGTCTCTTTTTTGCCTTTGGCTGAGTTTGCTCTTAATAATAGGGCTAGCTCTGCTACTTTGATGTCTCCGTTTTTCTGTAATTCTGGGTTTCACCCTCGATTTTCTTCAGGACAGACGGAGGCTTCTGTCTGTCCAGGTGTTGACTCTGTTGTGGAGCGTATGCAACTGATTTGGGACCAGGTAGTGGAGAGGTTGTCCCTCTCTCAGGAGAGGGCCCAGCGGTTTGCTAACCGGCATAGGACTGATGGTCCTCGGTTTAAAGTGGGGGACTTGGTCTTGTCCTCAAAGAATATTCCTATGAGAATAGCATCTCCTAAATTTAAGCCTAGGTTCATTGGACCTTATAAGATCATGGAGATTATTAATCCTGTTTCTTTTCGTTTGCTTCTTCCAGGGACATTTAAGATCCATAACGTGTTCCACAAGTCCTTGTTGAAGAGGTTTGTTGAGCCAGTGGTTCCTACTGCTTTGCCTCCTGACCCTGTTTTGGTTGAGGGCAATCTGGAGTATGTGGTTGAGAAAATATTAGATTCTCGTTTTTCTAGACGGAAACTCCAGTATTTGGTTAAATGGAGAGGTTATGGTCAGGAAGACAATTCTTGGGTGTTTGCTTCGGACATCCATGCTAGGAGACTTATCCGTGCGTATCATAGAACTCATCCTGACCGACCTGGTTGCTCAAATGAGGGTTCGGTGACCCCTCCTCAAGGGGGGGTACTGTTGTGAATGGGTTTGAGATGAGTTCTGAGCAGAGGCTCCCTCTGGTGGTTACAAGCGGTGCTAGTCTGTCCAGTGAAGATTGTGAGGACTGGGAATCAGGTGTTACTGACTGGTCTTAAATAAGGGAGTCACCTTCCCATCAGGGTTGCCGGTGATCAATTGTTCTGGTCTGAATCCTTGATTCCAGTTTCCCTTGTAGCCTGCTGTGTCGTGTCTGCATCTCCTGCTACAGATAAGACATTTTCTTCTTTTGTGTTTGTGCTATATTTTTGCATTTTGTCCTGCACTTCTGTGGGGGCCTTCAGGGTCCCCTTTGGGGGGCTTCTGCCCTCTCAGTTTAGTTCAGCCACTGATGTTTGTACATTTGCTTTTTCCAGTTTTTTCAGTGGCTGCTGTTTTGATTTTGTTACACCAGAGAACTAATTTAGGTGGTAGAGGTCGTGTGATCTCAGTTGTTTTTGAAATTAGTAGAGTTGGTGCTTTTCAGGGTTTTCTGGGATTGCAGTAAGTACCCTTCCTGTCCTTTTCTATTTAGTTAGTTTGGGCCCCAACATTTGCTCATACTATTTTCTTTCTGTGTCAGTATTTCATCTTGTCTAACCGCCATTACATGTTTGGGGGC
Source organism: Oophaga sylvatica (assembly GCA_033576555.1). Classification (NCBI taxonomy): domain Eukaryota; kingdom Metazoa; phylum Chordata; class Amphibia; order Anura; family Dendrobatidae; genus Oophaga; species Oophaga sylvatica. The sequence goes on along the minus strand of JARQOD010000010.1, from coordinate 17,461,445 downwards.
TTTCTATTATCTTTGGGGTTCTGCTCCGGGGCAGATAGCTTTCCTATATCTATCTTTAGGTGTAGTTAGTTTCTCAGGCTGTGACGAGCCGTCTAGGACCAACGTAGGAACGCTCCACGGCTGCCTCTAGTTCTGGTGGTTAGTCAGGGTACTGCAATCTCATAGATTCCAACTGCTCTGGTGTATTTCCTTTTTTACCTGCACTCCTCAGCTACCGAAACATAACAGGGCCCTTAATTGTGCAGTAAAAATGATACCAAGTTTGTTTAGGTTTTTGTTTTTTAAGTAATGAAAAAAAAATTAAAACCTTGTAAAAAAAAAAAAAATGCTTTTTTGTGACAAGCAGTAGTTTTTATTGGTAAAATTTGGGGTATTTTGAACGCTTTTCTTTGCATTTTATGGGGAAGCACGGTGACCAAAACTAGTATTTTTGGAATTTAATTTTCTTTTCTGTGTTTAAATCTACCGTATGTATTAATAAATGTTGCATCACTGTTAAAACAAAGATTAAAGATCTGTAACTAGTATTTACAAACTGCATACATTATTAAGTTACATAGTTATTTGGGTTGAAAAAAGACTTTGAAAATCTATTGGCCCCGTCTCACATAGCGACACCAGCGAACCCGACTTTGATCAGGATCGCTGGTGTGTCGCTACATGATCGCTGCCAAACAAGCAGCTCAGGCAGCGATCAGGACAGCGACACTGCGGGTAACGTCGCTTAGTTACCCGCAGTGTACGTTGGATACCAGCCCGCTGATGCAGGGAGCTGGTAACCAAGGTACACATCGGGTTTCCAGGCGCTGCGCGGTGCCTGGAAACCCAATGTGTACCTTGGTTACCAGCTCCCCTGCTACAGCGCGCTGGTATCCAACGTACACATCGGGTTTCCAGGCACAGCCCCGTGCCTGGAAACCCGATGTGTACCTTGGTTACCAGCTGATCGCTGGTCTCCTGCCTGTCACATGCAGCGATGCGTGCTGGCCAGCGGGAGACCAGCGATCAAAAAAAGTCCAGGCATTTCTGACACGACCAGCGATCCACAGCAGGGCCTGATCGCTGGTACGTGTCAGACATAGCGAGATCGCTGTTTAGCAGCGATCTCGCTAGCGATCTCGCTATGTGAGACGGGGCCCTTAGTCACAGTGGCTGCGTAATCCCTTTTGAAAGTTTTATGATGAGTTTTATGTTGATTTTTCAACTGAAGTTTTCTTTTTGGTATGTTTTTGATGCTGTTTTGTATAAGGCATTTTTCTCTGCCTTAGTTGATTCAGATGTTAAATTTGGATGTTTATTTTTTTTTCAAGCAGAAATACTTTAAGAATTGAGATGCTGCTTTTTTTTGTTCCAATAGGCCTCTTTTTTCAGTTTAAGTGACTAGAAATCTTATTTAAGGATTATTCGAAGTAATCTTTAATGTGGATTTTGGAGCAAAAGTCAATCCAAAATCTGTGTAAACTGTCTGTGTATGAACAAGAAGACTAGAACATATGAACCAAAAGAGGGAAAGATTCCAAGTATATGTAACGTGGTGCTGGGTGGTAGCTGTGGGTCCTCAACTCTTGTACCCTGGCACATTACATGAATGTGGGGGTCCTGGTTGGGTGTATGGACTTGTGCTATGAGGGCGCTATGCCAATTTAGTCTGCATGTAACCGATGTTGCTGGTTGGCCAGGACCTGATGTTTTACATTTCAAGGAGGGAGACCACCAGTTTATGATAAACCTTTTACTGAATATTAACTTTGGGAGGTTTATATACAACAGATAGTGGGCACATATCTTCTTAAACATTTCCTTGGCAATGCGTAACGTTTTCCTCGCTCAAATTTATTCCCTTTCTTTTCTGTCTCCTCTACTTGTCCTTTTGTCTTCACTATTCCTCACTACTTCACCACAACCCAGCTCAACACTACACTTCATCTAGCAATAGTGTTATGATTTGGTAGCCGAGGAGGACAGAAACAAAAACAGGCTAAACGACCAGACACCCAGAGAGGTTGGTAATTAGCAGATTGCAGATCCCTAAACTGCCAGCACAACTAGAAGTAGCCGTGGGACGTGCCTACAGTGCCCTAGATGCCTCGACACAGCCAGAGAGCTAACTAAGCCCCTACAGAGATAAAGGGGAAAGCGAACTGCCCCGGAGTAGACCCCCAAAGGAATAGATAGCCCCCAACATATATTGGCAGTGAGACAAAATAAAATACGGACACAGGCAGAAAATGGCACAAGCAAATGCTGGGGCCCAAACTGTCTAGATAGAAAAGGACAGGAAGGACACTGTCTGCAATCCGGAAAAAACACTAGAAAAAACGCCAACGCTTCTGATACACAAAAATACTGAGACCACACGATCTCTCCCCTGCTAGATCAGACTCCGGTGTGCACTGGCAGCAAAACAGTAGATACTGAAATAACAGAGAACAAAAAATACATAAACTGTCTCTGGTGTGAACAGGTAGCAATTCAGCGGATGCAGCAATAACAGGGAACTGAAATGCATAAACAATGGCAAATGAAAACCAGTGTCCAGCGCAGGCCCCAGCAGGGGAACCTGGCTGAATAATCCAATAGGGCAGAAAACTGAGAGACAAAAACACAAGCCAGAAATAAACAGCAAATGACTTATCTGAAAGTTGCAGGAAAAGGCAAGCAGCAAGCTGACTTCCAAAAGAGACCAGGAAGAATTAAATCACTGTCCAGGATCATGGGAAAGCTGCTCACTTATATCTCCCCAGTCAGCACTCCCAGATTGCCAATTGTCCCCAGCTGAATCCTCAGCTGAAGGGCCTCTGTCAGTCAAAGCAGCTTCATTACTATTAGCAGCCACCAGAGGGAGCCCCAACTCAGAATCCAGAGCGTTCACAACAAATAGTCCTTTACTCATCTCAGTTACACCTCTTCTTTGAAGCTCTGGAAGTCCCCCCAGTTGTCATTTTTATCATGGCTGGTTATCAAGAATAGAAGAGTCCCACGCCATTTTTTTAAAATGTATTTATAGCACAAATGTCAGCTGATTAATACTCCCATCAGCTGGCCCCTGCTCTCGCTTGTTTTAAATAATTTAAAAAAAATGGCAGGGGGTCCTACCCATTTTTGACAACCAGCCAAGCTAAAGCAGACAACTGAGAGCTGGTTATCTCAGACTGAGAAGGGGCCATGGATATTGGACCTCCCCAGCATAAAATTAGCAGCTTGCAGCCATCCCAGAAAATGTATTTATTTAATTATAGTGCAGGCGCCTGCTGATGAATACTCCCATCAGCCGACACCTGCTCTTGCTGTTATTAGTGACAGCAGGCGAAGGCTGATGGGAGTTGTAGTCCCAACAACCAACACCTGTGACCAGAGGTAAACCTCTTACCACCGGACACAGCTCTCTTACCGGTGTAATGATTTAACCTTTGATCAGAGGCAGTGTTTGCCATTCTGTCATGCACAGTACAGCGTGGCAAACACTGGATGTTCGAGTCCGCAATTCATGTGAATGTTGTCCAGGTTCTCTTCGGGTACTCAAATCGAACTTTTTTTTAACTGTTCGGCCGAACCCACCGGACTTGAACATCCAGGGGTTAGCCCATCACTAGCTATGACCCTTTCCTAAATATTCCTTTTTTTCGGGGAAACCACACACCCCTTGCTGGCCAATATACAAAAAGTGTCTTAAAAACAAAATAAATGTGGTGCAAGTCATGAAAGACTTTTTTTTTTTTTGGCATAAATTACGTGCATTTCCTGGTACATTTGGCTCTATATAATCACCATTAGCTTTTTGTTAAATGTCAATGCAAATTGACACTAAAATTAGATTTATTTATTTTTTTTAAATTGTTCTTGGAGTTCCCAACTATTGTAAATAATATTTGGCAGGTTTTTTTTTTGGGGAAAACAGACCACAAGCTCATGGTCAGCTTACATTAAAGTTAAAATATCAACCCAACCAGAATAAACCCGAGACAGTAGGGTGCCTTGATGTCTACTTTTGGATAAGTGGTAGTAAGGAGCAGGTAACTCACTGTTTTCCTAAGGAACATGAAACAGTGTTAATGAGCGCCTACCTTCTATGACCAGAATAAAATGGTTCTCAGTCAAACCTTTCATTATCTCCTTGACCTTTTTTAGACCAAATCCGGATGATGACTGTGTTTATAGGAAGAGTGTGGCAATATTTAGAAGAGAAAACACGGAGCAGGCCACAATTTCTGATTATATGTGGATATAGAAAGGTTAAACTGTTAACAGTGTGTCATACCTCGTTTTAACCCTTTATTTTTCCAATAAGTCTAAAGAAAAGCATACATGTGTGGAGATTGAGCATTGTGTTAAAGAGTTTGTATATCTATTAATTACCTTGACCATCAAACCAGGTTGTCCCATCATTATGACCCAACATATTGAGTGAGATTGGCTTGTCTATAGATCACATGAATGACCAACCAATGTTTAATGCCACGTTGCCCTTTTATTGCCCATTGCATGGAAAATGTTGGGCCAGAAGACAATCCAGACTTTGTGGCGATCACCTGATGATCGGGCTGACTTCCATTTGATTATTACAAGAGTATTCATAACGGATTTTCATGAGGCATCCTCTTTAGCAAAATCATACTTGAGTTTCCTTCAGATGGACAAGCCATACTTTAACAAAACACAAGTGAATCCACCAAAGGTCTGAGAATTTTCATAAAAAAGATAGTTCTAAATGAGTAAGGATGTGTATATGGTTCTTTGTTTTATATTGCGTTTTAATAGTGATGTACATTTTTTTTGTGTTCATGCTGTCACCAGATTGTCCCTATACCAAATCCAATACTACCCTTATATGAATCCACATAACTCCAAAAATGATTTTTATAATTGTCCTGTTCTAATCATCGCTATTCTGATTTCAAAGCTAGGCTGCGAGTGTAGGATGCTTGAGCCACTGTTTATTTGGCTGTCTGTTTGTACCATTACTCACACGAGGAGATGTCATCAGGTAGCTTGAACTCGACTATAGGAGCCACATAAGAAGATTCCAAACAAGGGTTCTTTGTTTTTTTTGCAGCTGAATTTTTGTAGTTATGCACAAATACATTAGCAGTGTTTGACACAGCTGCAGTAAGTAAAAGACTATTCTGAACCAGAGCTGCAAAACATGTGGCTTCATTAGGTGGCTGCCATACTCATAATGAGGAAGAAGAGCTAGGGAAGCAGACAGGAAGGATAAACTTTTAAAAGGCAATCCATATTGAATAGCAATGTAACAACAACAATAATGTATGATTCCCAAGTCATGGGAGATGACAGTCGCTGAGTGGCCCGATGGACATCTCTAGACAATGCTCCGTGACTACTCTGTGCCAGCAATCACTGTCTCTTCATCTTTCACTGACATGGGTGATGTTTCCTACAATAAGTCATCCATCTAATCTGTTCATCTCTCAGGCCTGCACAGTAGGGAATAAACCTGGCTTTATTAGAGGTATGCAGGAGATATAGGGTATAAAGGGGTTGCAGGAATGCTATCAAAAAGAGCTAAAATGTGGTGGAAATGGATTATATAGGAAAAACCTGACTACAGGTTCACTTTGAACATGTTTTTGCCATTGTGTTTTATTAGTAATGCTCTCCGGTTTAATTGGCCACTAGAGCATCGACAATCGGCTTTCAGACCATATTGATGGAGACTATGATCCACTGTTAGGGAGGGACTTGTGATATGATGCTGATGCATATCAAAAGAGCCAAGGAGTTGGCCATATAAATGTGAATTCAGTTCATATAAGAAATTGAAATAAAGGTAGCTACCTGAGAAAGGACATAGTGCAAGTACGACTGAACCTGGCTGTTCAGGCTGTGGACCTCTGTAGATAAAACACCTGGTCCATCATGTTATATATATATATATATATATATATATATATATATATATATATATATATATATATATATATATATTATATATATATATATATATATATACTGAAATGTCTACTGCTAACTTGACTAGTGAGTAAATGCTGCTGGGTTGGACGTCAAGGGGGACCTGAAAGGTTCCCTTTAAGTTGTGAACCTAGTAGAGTACTTTTCAGTTCAGTAAGACCACATTTAGATGTAACTATTGCCAAAGATGATTTTCCAGGGCTAATGGTGGCCTCCATACATTTGACTAGCGTTGAATAAAATTAACTATATCAACCATGATGAATGTTCGTCAATTGAAATGTTGGTTCCACCTCAGTGACACACCGGCCTCACTTGGAACAAAGTCGGCCATGTTTAAAATTTTTCCCGGATCAAAGATCTTTCATCCAACTTGAAACATTTACGGAAAAAATGTCTGTTCATCTCCCAGTTTGAGTGAACATGTATGAACAGTCTGAAGAATAATAATGGCCGATATGTTTTTCTAATATGCTAATCTAAAGTTGATCAAAATAGAAAAGTTCAAGAAAAACTAATATTCACTGAATTAAATCTAACAAAGAACAATTGTTTATAGCTAACCGATAACAGACATCTGGGAACAAGGTGAACAATGTCCTTCTGTATAAGAACTTTACTAGTGAAATATTGGACTTTTAAGTGATTCATGATTCATGGAGATAAATGTCTATAGTTCTGATTTATGAAGCCAAAATAATAGGATGCATTGATCGATTCAAAGTTGAAATGCATCCAAATGTCTGTGTCCACTAAATGTTAAAAGTTTACTTTTTTTAAATGATATTCAATAGATAAAGACATAGCATATAATTATTTGGCGATGTGAATATACTACACTATTAGTATTGGGAATAGGTTCATTAACCCCTTAAGGATGTAGTAGCTTTTTTGAGCATTGACGCAACAACAATTTTTTTTAAGTTTGTTTTCATCTCACATTATACAGACCTGGCAAGATCCAGTGTTATGCACCTGTATCAAATTCAGCGTTGGCTTCCACTTCCTTCTCATATGGTCAGCACCCTTGGGTTTCCCAAATTTCTTGGGATAACTCACTGACATCATCAAAGGCCTTTTAAGGTCGGCTTACACATGTGAAGTCTGAGTATTCAGTCACTGTTGCGCTCGCTTGCTCTTTGTCTTACAGTTTGCCTCCTCACAGTTCTATCAGCTGCAATTATCTGTGCAAACTTCTGTGTTTCTACAGCTTGCATCTACTGCTCCTCAAACCTGCTTATTAACCCATCGTTTGTTGTAAGCATTACGTACTGTTTTTAAGACTGTTCATATTCTGCAATCACCTCTGCAACTCCTGTCATTCATACAACTTGCAACAAATGCTCCTCAGTCCTGCTGATTAAACTTTGACCTGCGACTTGGTATATCCGTTTCACCACGCTATTAGGCTGTCCTTGTCCAGCCTGCAAATGGAAAGCCAAAGGGTTCTTAATCAAATGTTATAAGCGGCATGTTAGGCAATCCCTACATGTGTTGCAGCTAACAGCCACAAAAAATGCTGCTGAGGGACTCGAACATATTTTTCGAGCACACCGAAGACACTCTATTAGCATCCAAGCACGATCACTCATCACTAATTATTACATATGGCAACAAATAGAATTACCGTGAGCACAATATAACGGTGGGAGCGTCACTCTGTCTGAAGCCTTTATAGACTGTGCAAGCGCGACACGCCTGCGCAGTCTGGCTCCAGACAGAGTGAGGCATCCAGAGCGGTGAGTACTCTGTATGGCGCCAGAGATCGCGGTATGCGTACTGGATGCATACCGCGATCTCCAGAGTCATACTCACATACTTACCTGACCGGGAAGAGCGTTGCCAAGGCGCTTCTCTTCTCCCGGGGCAGGAGACCAGGAGTGCGCGTCGGATCGCGCATGCGCAATAGCGCTATCCGGCGCCATTTTGCTGAAGACACATTTACAGTGTGTCTTCAGCAATACGGTGCCGGACCGCGCGGTATGGGCATGCGCGTACTCCGGCGCCGCTCTCCTCCCCCGGCGTCCAGCTGAACGGAACAGCGCTGGAGCACAGGAATGAAAGGTGAGTATAAATGTTTTTTTTTTTTGGGGTATCTGTGCAGTTTAATAGCGGTGAGGGGCCATGCACATCAGATTGGAGGTGAGGGACCATGCACATCAGGGTTGGGGGGTGAGGGACCATGCACATCAGGATTGGGGGTGAGGGGACCATGCACATCAGATTGGGGGGTAGGGGACCATGCACATCAGGATTGGGGGGTGAGGGGACCATGCACATCAGGATTGGGGTAAGGGGACCTGCACATCAGGTTGGGGTGAGAGCCATGCACATCAGGATTGGGGGTAGGGACATGCACATCAGGATTGGGGGGGTGAGGGACCATGCACATCAGGATTGGGGGGTGAGGGGACCATGCACATCAGGATTGGGGGGTGAGGGGACCATGCACATCAGGATTGGGGGGTGAGGGGACCATGCACATCAGGATTGGGGGTGAAGGACCATGCACATCAGATTGGGGGTGAGGGACCATGCACATCAGGATTGGGGGGTAGGGGACCATGCACATCAGGATTGGGGGTGAGGGGACCATGCACATCAGGATTGGGGGTGAGGGGACCATGCACATCAGGATTGGGGGGTGAAAGGACCATGCCATCAGGATTGGGGGGTGAGGGACCATGCACATCAGGATTGGGGGGTAAGGGGACCATGCACATCAGGATTGGGGGGTAAGGGGACCATGCACATCAGGATTGGGGGGTAAGGGACCATGCACATCAGGATTGGGGGGTGAGGGACCATGCACACCAGGGTTGGGTGGGTGAGGGGACCATGCACACCAGGATTGGGGGGGTGAGGGGGCCATGCACATCAGGATTGGGGATGAGGGGACCATGCACATCAGGATCGGGGGTTAGGGGACCATGCACATCAGGATTGGGGGGTGAGGGGACCATGCACATCAGGATTGGGGTAAGGGGACCATGCACATCAGGGTTGGGGGGTGAGAGGACCATGCACATCAGGATTGGGGGGGTGAGGGGACCATGCACATCAGGATTGGGGGGTGAGGGGATCATGCACATCAGGATTGGGGGGTGAGCGGGCCATGCACATCAGGATTGGGCGATGAGGGGACCATTCATACCAGGATTGGGGGGTGAGGGGACCATTCATACCAGAATTGGGGGTGAGGGACCATGCATTCCAGGATTGGGCGGGAGGTGACCATGCATGCTGGGATTGGGGGGTGAGGGGACCATGCACATCGGGATTGGGGGGGTGAGGGGGCCATGCACATCAGGATTGGGGATGAGGGGACCATGCACATCAGGATTGGGGGTGAGCGGACCATGCACATCAGGGTTGGGGGGTGAGGGACCATGCACATCAGGATTGGGGGGTGAGGGGACCATGCACATCAGGATTGGGGGGTGAGGGGACCATGCTCATCAGGATTGGGGGGTGAGGGGACCATGCACATCAGGATTGGAGGGTGAGCGGACCATGCACATCAGGATTGGGCGATGAGGGGACCATTCATACCAGGATTGGGGGGTTGAGGGACCATTCATACCAGGATTGGGGGGTGAGGGGACCATTCATACCAGAATTGGGGGTGTTGGGACCATTCATACAAGAATTGGGGGGTGAGGGGACCATGCATTCTAGGATTGGGCAGGAGGTGACCTTGCATACCAGGATGAGGAATGGGGTGCCATGCATAGTAGATTTGGGTGGGGGTGAGGGGACCATACATACCAGGATAGGGATGAGGGGTGCCATGCATACCAGAATAGGAGGGGGAAGCAGATACCAGAATAGGAGACCATGTACCTATAAAAATGCTTGCCACCCGGGCGTAGAACGGGTTCATCACTAGTACATGTATATACACAGTGGTCAAGACAAACCTTTTCATCCAGAATTTAGGGAATAAAATATCCCAATAGCAGTATATACAGACACTAGATAATATGCAATGAGGTAAGCTAAAGACCGGTATGCACCTATGACTGGATACAATCAAAATAACTGATAGTAAAGAATAAACTATCACATTAGCAGTTTATGGTGACACACATTGCACACAGTGTTAATAGATGTAGGGCAAAAGATCTACGGGGTTAATAAGGTTAAATACCAAAAGTGTCAGAAATTATGATAACCCTTTAAATAATCATTTCATAAGGTGAGGTAGTGCTAAAGTGTTAAAAAACAACAGGTACTTACCTAATGGCAGAAGAGAAAGGGTAAACAAAAAGAGAAAAGATAAGTGTCCCCTCACGCCAAAGTATGTTTCGCCACTAACTTCTTCTGAGGACGCCTCAGGGTGAGCGGCAGTAGCCTTAATTATATGGATGATCCACCAATTAAGTGCTTAGTGCCTGAAGAGACCCAGTGATGCCTCACCCTGCCAACCTCCAAAAGAAGCCAGTGGCGAAACGCACATCAGGGTGAGGGGAAGCTTATACTGTCTCTTTGATAAATACCTGTTGTTGTGTAATACTCTGGCACTACCTCACTTTACGAAGTGATTACACTTCTGTTAACACATGGAAAGTGTCTTTATTAGCATCTTGCATGAATATATTTCTGATCCTTTTTGCATTTAACCTTGGTTATTAACCCCATAGATCTTTTGCCTTACATCTATTAACACGGTGTGCAGTATGTGTCACTATAAACTGTTATTATTAGTTATTTTGATTGTATCTATTTATTGGTCATATACATATACCGGTCTTTAGCTTACCTTTCATTGCATATTAACTGGTGTCTGTATATACTGCTATTGGGATATCTTATTCCCTAAATTCTGGATGATGAGGTTTGTCTTGACCACTATGTATATACAGTTGTGTGAAAGTGTTTGCCCCCTTCCTGATTTCCTATTGTTTTGCATGTTTGTCACACTTAAATATTTCAGATCACCAAACAAATGTAAATATTAGACAAAGAACACACGTAATCACAAAATGCAGTTTTTAAAGGAAGGTCTTTATTATAAAGGGAAAAAAATACAAACCTACAGGGCCCTGTGTGAAAAATGTATTGCCCCCCCCTCAACAAAAACATAAATTAACTGTGGTTTATCACATCTTTCAGAAGCTGAATTCAAATTCCCTAGCCACACCCTAGCCTGATTACTGTTACACCTGTTCTCATCGAGAAATCACTTAAGTAGGACCTGCCTGACAAAGTGAAGTAGACCAAAAGATCCTCAGAAAGCTAAATATCATGCCGCGATCCAAAAAACTTGAATAAATGAAAAACAAAGTAATTGAGATCTATCAGTCCAGAAAAGGTTATAAAGCCATTTCTAAAGCTTTGGGATTCAAATGAACCACAGCGAAAGCCATTTTCCACAAATAGCAAAAGCATGGAACGGTGATGAACCTTCACAGGAGTGGCTAGCCAACCAAAATCACCCCAAGAGCGCAACAATGACTCATTGAAGAGGTCACAAAAGACCCCATAGCAACATCAAAAAGAGCTGCCAGCATCAGTTACCTCAGTTAAGGTCCTATTCATGACTTCACCATAAGAGACTGGGCAAAAGTGGCCTACATGGCAGAGTTCCAAGATGAAAACTGAGCAATGAGAACATAAAGGCTCCTCTTAGTTTTGTCAGAAAACATCTTAATGATCCCCAAGACTTTTGGGAAAATACTCTGGACTGACGAGACAAAAGTTGAACATTTTGGAAGGTGTATATCCCATTACATCTGAAGTACAGGTAGCACAGCATTTCGGATAAATAACCTCATACCAACAGAAAAATATGGTGGTGGTAATGTGATGATCTACGGCTGTTTTGCTGCTTCAGAACCTGGGAGACTTGCTTTGGTAAATGGAACCATTAATTTTGTTGTCTACCAAAAAATCCTGAAAGAGCGTGTCTGGCCATCTGTTCATGACCGTAAAAGACTCCTTGTCGGTTATTGCAAACGCTTGATTGCAGTTGTTGCGGCTAAGCATAGCCCAATCAGTTATTAGGTTTAGGGGCCAATCACTTTTTCACACAGGGCCCTGTAGGTTTGGATTTCTTTTTCCCTTAATAATAAAGAACTTAATTTGAAAACTGCAGCAATAACAAAAAATAGAAAATGCCGAGCACCACCTGTGTTACATAGAGCCAATACCATCAGCTGAACAAAGATACCGCAGGCATAAAACCTTTTTTCCTTCAGGTGCACACCGGAACAAGATGCATAATCCAAATGAAATGAAAAGCGGTGGCACTCACCGGAATAAAGTCCAAACTTCATTGGTCAAAAAAATGTTTAAAACATCTCAGGCAGGTGGGGGGCTGAAAAGTGCAAAGATGAATGCCGTTTCGCGCTGTATTGACCCGTAGAAGCACAATACAGCGCGAAACGGCCATCGTCTTTGCACTCTTCAGCCCCCACCTGCCTGAGGTGTTTTAAACATTTTTTTGGACCAATAAAGTTTGGACTTTATTCCGGTGAGTGCCACCTCTTTTCATTTCATTTGGATCATTTAAAAACTGCATTTTGTGGATTCTTGTGTTATCTTTTTCTAATATTTACATTTGTTTGGTGATTTGAAACATTTAAGTGGGACAAACATGCAAAAGAATAGGAAATCAGGAAAAACACTTTTTCACACAACTGTATGGATGGCTTATCATTAGAGATGTGCAAACCCAAACCATAAAGAGCGAGAGATTCAAGTTTGGGTACAAATCTGGTGCCCGAAAAAACTTTGGACTAAAGTTCGGTCGGGTGCCAGAATCCAAACTTCAATGAGTTCACTCAGCTTAGTTCAGAGTGGTGGGTATAGTGTTGCACAGCTTCTGAATCCACACCTTTGCAGAGGAAACTTCACAGAGCAAGTTGCATTGGATAACAAGCGTTTACTTCTCTGAACACGAGGTAAAAGAATAATGCACAGTCATTACAGCATTGCATCAGCTCACATGAACAAAATGAAAGTGAAACTAAACTAGAGAAGAGACTAATTCTTATACAATACATTAAAGAAGGAAACGTTACACAACATCGCCATCTACTGTCAGGTCAGCATAAAGTCCTCCTGTTACACATATATAATAAGTTCTGATCTGTTGCATATGACAACATATAGCAGAATATGGACTCATAAAGTTCATCTTCATGTGATGCCATTTTCTCAAAGAAAGCAGTGCTCAGAATTGTTTCTGCCCCTTCATTTCACTGATCAATGGCGTTATCACTCCTAACCTAAACTTCTAACATGTCACTGACATCTCATAACTTTCTTTTGTTTTTAAGCGCAGTTACTCATTAAATTCAAGACACTTACACTTGCCAATAGTTTGCTGCTGCCCTAAGGAATCTAATCTGTATAAAGCTGTGCATACAGAGTGGATGAGCTTTATATGATTGAAATCTACAAGCTACAAATTTTTGTGCAAAAAGTTAATGCAATTTACTTTCCTAAACTTTGCTTGCACATATTATGTGACGTTCCAGCTAAAAAGCCTGATGGGTGAGCTGTATGACTGTAAGCCACATAAAGCCAATCTACCAGCCTTCTCTCTGTAAAATGTAAACTAGCAAGCCCTGTTATTAAAAATGGCATGTTAATTCAATAACACACATCGCACTTACTCTATCTGGCCTCCGATGGGAAGATTATTCCTAATAAAAATGAATTATGGACTAATATTATAAACTTATGGAACGAATAGCTTGACCGCCCATGCATATTTTCTAAGTTTACCAAGAAATAAAGCATTGTCTCACTTCTACATTCTCCGTGTTTCCTCCTCATGTAGCATTCTACAGTATAGGACTTTGTACAGGGGCGGCAGAGGTTCTGTACTGATCTGTCAGGTAGTTTAGATGAGCATGCTCAGCTTTAAATGTAGTGATTTACTGTGAAAAACGCCTTTAAACAGGACCTTTCTGCAATTTTTTTTTTGGTTTTCAACTGGACACATGTCATAGCGGCTGTAGTGTGGAATAATTTATAAATATATATATATATAATATATATATATTATATATATATATATATATATATATATATATATATATATAATTTTTTTTTTAGATTGCCTTTCCGTTGCTGGAGAAAGTTTCACACCATGCTCTTAGCTTAGGGCAGGTTCCTCAGTTTGTAAATAGGCATTTACCCTGAAAGATGATCGTGAACGAGCGCTGTTGAAAATGCTTGTTTCACTATTATCTTACAATGTAAACAAGCTGCTGATCACCCGATGAACGAGCAAAATGCTCATACATTGATTGAAATAATCTTTTATGCAGCATAAGAAAAGCATCGTTCTCAGCGGTGTATCGCCCTGTGTCAACCGGACTTGCACTGACGAGAACTGTGGCAGCCTATGAAGGCTGAGTGATCTAGTATTAATGCACATCGTCTGCTTTGGTCTGCCTGAGCATAAGGCATTCAAACTATTTCCGATCAGTAAAAATTCACCAATTGGTCGTCATATCGTGTAAATGAACCCTAAGGGCTTGTTCACATGACGATTTCCTCGTCCGAGTGCTATCTGTGGTTTTCATGGATGGCACTCATCCCTATGATATCACAGGTCTGCAAAAAAATTTTTTTCAAGAGCTGTTTTGGTTATTCCACGTAATCTTTGTTTTTGAGTGCGCTGAATCCGAAAATGACCTCCGTTTTGTCATAGGACATCACGTTTTCTGATAATTTAAGTAACTATGTTAAATAAGACAATACCTCAAAATAAATGAAAATAGACTCATAAAATTAATTTTTTTTGACAAACATTTCATGAAAATCACTTTTTTAACTGCAATGCGCTCACTAACACGCACTAAAATCGATTCTTCTTCCCTGTGAGGCTTCTCTTGGTACATTTACGCTTGTGAGTAGCATCTATAATGTCTCTCTGAAGCGTCCACCAGTAGTCTGCCATCATTGTAATGCTCCATCTTCCTGGTATCTTCTTTCCATCTCTTTAATGTCCTGGTGGAATCGTTCACCTTGCTCTTCACTCACAGCTCCCAAATTTTCAGGAAAGTTGTCAAGGTGGGAATGGAGGAAATGCACTTTCAAACTCATCAGGCAACCTAAAGCTTGAAATGCTTTCAGCATTCGTCCGACGATTTTTTTGTAGTCAGGGTCTTTGTTATTGCCTAAAAATTTCTCTACGACCTCTTTAAATGCAATCCACCCTTCTTTTTGAGGATGCGTCATGGTATTGATAAACTCTTGATCAGCTATAAGGCCGGCGTCACACTGGGACAGAATCGGACGACTGCAATACGATGAAATATCGCATTGCAGTCGGACCTATGTTAATCTATGGAGCAGCTCCCAGTATCAGATTTTTTGTGGTCCATTTTAAACGTCCGTGTGCAATCGCAGCATGCTGCAATTGTCACCGATTGTGGGTCGACTATCGCCAATGCAAGTCTATGGGAGCGATGAAAAATCGGATTACAAACGGACCGCACGTGTGACTTGCGATTAAATCGCACCACTATCCCAGGTGTCAGGAAATTGCATCAGGATAATTGCCAGGAAGGGCTCACATGCTAATTAGGCTACGAAAATTCAAACCCAAACAGGAAACCACCTCCACAGAGTCCAGAACCATGGCCAGTCACATCAATGTGGAGATGTTGATCGTTCTGGTCCAGGAGAGGCCAGAACTTTGGGACCAGCGGGATCCAAATTATTCGAACCGGTCGCGGAAGGACGCGGCTTGGAGGAGAATGTGGACAGATGTTCCCGGATTTTGGCGACCGGTCTAGGGAGAAGCAAGAACGCATTAGTAAGTAACGACTTGAAACCGCTTACAATACTGTATGACTACTCAGTATGTACCAACAACAATGTGTTATAATGTCCCTGTACCCTTATATGTGAACCCGAAATGTGTTGAATAAATCAGTTATTACTGTTGAACCCCAATGCTATGTGAGAAATCCAAGCACATGTAATATTTAGCTCCTGTAATTGTCAAAACAGCCGCAAAAACAAAAAATCTTTCAATGCAAGTGGAAAAAGTGTAACTTCAAAACTCCACAGACTAAAAACATGTAGAGGTAACGTTTCGAGCCTGCAATGGGTGTTTCTCAAACCTTAAGGAACATAACTCAAAAGGAACAGAGGAGGCCACTGTGGGATATGATAACTTGAAAACGCTCCATCCCATATATACGGGAATCACACAGGGCAGGGACCAACTGAAGGTCCTGGTATGATGAATGTTCAGGTGCCGTCTGTGTTGGTGTGATATTTAGGTCCTACTGCAATGGTCGCCAAATTAAATTTTAAAATTTTGCCGGACACAATAAATGCGTAGGTGAACTACTTAATATGTGTCCCTTTTGTTAATTCCATTGCTGTGTGCCAAATAAATGCTAATTATTGTGACACATATGTCATACAGCTTTCTATGTATGAACCCTTGTAATATTTAATTGTTATTTTACCTACATACAATTTGTATTGCTGTTCTATACCCCTATAACAGGTTAAAAAAGTAAGATATTGCTGGTGTACGTTTTTTTTTTTTTTAAATACATTACAAGGGCAGATAATTTAAAAATGTTATAGTATCTGTTAATTTTTCAGCCTCAGATGTTACAAGACGTTGGCGCAGCTGTAGAGACTGCTACAGGCGAGAGAGACAGCTGAGGGGGCGCAGTGGGGCAGCAGCAAGCACTAAGTGCAAATATGTGTATTTTGATCGACTTAATTTTCTTGCTCCAGCTCTGGATTTGTGACCGTAAGTTCATGTTTGTACAAAGTTTATATGATTTTTAATGAATAAATTTTAATAAATTTTTCATATTCTCTAGCACCGAGTCAAACCTTACAGACAGAGAGCCAACTTCGGACTCTGAGGCAGTTATCGACCCTGTGGGGGATGTTGAGGAGGCTGGTCCATCATCAGCAGCAAGTGCACGCAGCACACACCACCACACACCACCACCAGCAGTGGAGTCTGAGAGATTGGCTCTACAGTCGCAAGACCCTCCCCTGAGCAGCAGCCCTGGTAGGCCCCTGGATGTGGCTTCGCCTACAGCAGATGTTGCACGGCGACCCAGGCGTAGAAGAGAAGGAGTTGGTTCTGTCACAAGGAGGCAGGTGGACCGAGGAGTGCTGGACTATTTGTCCACTGTAGCTAATGATGATGGTGAGGAGGGATTTTGCCGCAGTCTGGCCCGTTACCTCCGGGCAATTCCAAGACAGCACATACTAAGGAGCAGAAGTGCACTGCATATTGTGTTGGATGCTGGAACACCGCCTAATGATCCAACCAACCTACTAAATTATCTTGATAGATGGGTGGTTGGTCCAGAAAATGTATTTAGATTGTTGGGTCCAAATCCCTCACAATCTGCATCAGCCTCTGATCCTCCTCCTCATCATCATCCTCCTCCTCCACCTCCTCCTTGTGTCCAACAGAACCCAACTCCTCCTCCTCATCCTACTGCAGCTTCTTCTTTATACGGAGCTCCCCAGCTCCAATCCATGGCACAGAGTGCACAGTCACAATATGCCCACTCGACCATACCCAATGTTCAATGCTGGCCACAACATGTGTATGGTCGACATGGGCATTTTGGGGGCTATAGTGTAAGTGGGCAGTCATATTATGACTACCCACAACAGTTCCCAAACTTACCATACCCAAACCCACATCCAGAGCAAGCCAGAAGCATGCAGCAAACTGCTCAGTCAGCCACCACTCATGGTGACACAGTGGCTGGAGAACAGTCTAGCCAGCCCTCATAAGCTGGACTTCCACCTTCACCACCACACACCTACCAGCAGTTATAGGTGTTATGTATTTATTATGTTTATGTTTTAAGTTATAAAATTTACCTTTGTTTTACTGCTGAGAATTTATCAGCAAATATGTTTAAAAAAGCTAGGGACACATTAGTCCTTTAGCATTATGTTTAAAGCCACTAAACATAACAGCAGACATAAAAAAATATTTAAGTGGCATTGATTGTATGTGATTATTTCAACAGGTGATGGGCTGCGTAACTTACACACAACATGACAACAAAAACATCACAACATATACAATAAAGTGAGAAGAAATATCTTTATGACAGAGCAACATAGCCACACTACATGTGTAATAATGCCTCCTCTTGCCAGGCAGTAGCACCCTCAGGGGACACAAAATATTGAGTGAACACATCACGTACTTTTATGCCTGAAGGTGGACGACGGGGATGGATGGGTGGTGACATAGGCAAAGACACATTCACAGAGGCTAATTCACCCACATGTTGAGAGGAGCATTCATGGATTCTACAAAAATTATGTAGGACCACACATGCTTTGAGGACCACATTAACATTGTCTTCACTGAGTTGAATTGCAGATTGAAGTACCCGCCATTTAGCACAAAGAATTCCAAATGTGCACTCCACCAGCCGCCGAGCACGTGACAGGCGACAATTAAAGATTCTACGCCGATGGGTGAGATAGCGACGGGGATATGGCCTCATTACATTACGGGTTAATTGAAAGGTCTCATCCGCTACTATAACATAAGGCACATGTTCTGGAATAAAGTCAGTAAGTTGACTTGCTGGAGGTAGGTACAGTTGGTTATTGCGTATCCGCCTACCCATTATGGAAGTATTGAAGACTCTTGAGTCTCCAGTCCTTCCATAGGCCCCAATGTCTACAATTATAAACATGTAGTTTGTGTCGACCAAGGCCAACAAAACTATGGAAAAATATTGTTTGTAATTGAAGAATTGGGAGCCTGAGTTAGGAGGTTTCCGAACACGTATGTGCTTGCCGTCCAGGGCTCCTATACAGTGTGGAAACTGGCAATTTTGGTCAAAACCCTGTGCTATCCTCAACCAGTCACTCATTTTGGGTTCAGGCATGACTTCTTCATGTAGTCTGTTCCAAATTTCCACACAAGTTGACCGCACAATGCCAGAAATTGTTGATCTGCCTATTAGGAACTCTAAGTGCAGAGCAGCGTAGGACATGCCAGTAGAAAGGAACCTGTAACACACATAGAACATCGACAAATCAGTTAAAAAAAAAAAAAAAACAGCATTCACAACACTTACAATGCTTGAGTTAGTTAGAGCACACATGCTGGAAATTAGATTACAAGCCATGGCTTCTGTAGAATACACCATAGGCAATAATTGAGATAGCTAAGGTTGAGAAATACATTACACACATTATAAGTTTACAAGAAGTGTGCTCCAACACTTGCAAAGTGAGTATGTGGAGGAAAACATCATCAACATATCGTTGACACACATACCTTATTGTTAGAAGAAGGCGTTCCTCTGCAGAAATTGCTTTTCTCATCCTGGTGTCCTGAAATGTGATCCCAGGGCTCACAATGTCAAGCAACGTATCAAAGGTAGCTATGCTCATTCGACAATATAGGAAAAACTTCTCTCCATGCCTACGCAGTGACAAATATAGCCGGTGAAAATGGCCTTTAGTTATCCTTCTTGTCAAAAGTGGATGTACCCACATCCTTCTGCGTCTTCTGGGATCTGATATTACAGGATATGGCTCCCCAAAACGTCTGGATATAACCCAATGAAACAGCACACGCTCAGTGGGAGTAAATCTGAGTGTGTCGCTCATGTTTGTATAAAGCAGCTAGCAAGCACTAAGCACAAGGAACAAAATGACACCAGTGCAAAGGTGGGAGGGTCACACCTGTAGCAGAGCACTTAAATAGAGGCTCTGCCTGATGATTTAAATTAGTATCAGGCCTCAAAACCGTTATGGGTCCTTTTTGGTAAGCTGCGACAAAAAAACGGTGGTGGATGGAAATCGGATGTTACAAGGTACGGACACATGCGATTAAATCGCATCTTTGAAGGTAAATCGGATGCCAGAAGGATGTGTGATGTTTGCATTTTGATACGACAATCGACCGACTGAAACAGACCGATTTTTTGTCGTTGTGTTTCTGTCGCCGGCCTAAGCCTTCTAATGTCTAGTCCGACGAACACACCTTCCTTCAATTTTGCCTCCGAGAGGCCTGGAAACTTGGTGACCAAGTATTTGAAGCATTCTCCATCTTTTGGAAGTGATTTTACGAATTGCTCATCAATCCCAATTTTATGTGGAGAGGTGGTAGAAGAACTTTATGGGGAGGAATCAAAGTTTCTCGGAGGACATTTTTTTCACCAACTGTGAGCACCCTCGTCTGCCAATTCTTCTTGGTCCAGTGATTTTGTTGGTCTCGACTGTCCCATAGACACAAAAAACAAGGGTATTTGGTATACCAGCTTGCTGCCCGAGCAGCATGCACAAGACTTTCAAATCCCGGCACACTTGCCAACAGTGGTCTTCATATTTAAGTTTACGAAGAACCAATTCCAAGTTCTCGTAGGTTTCCTTGAGGTGTACGGAATGACCTACAGGGATGGAAGCATAAAAACCGCCGTTGTGAAGTAAAACTGCTTTGAGACTAATACCCCACTATTTGTATTTTTTGCACTTTATTTTTCGGGGTGCAGCCAAGCCCAAGCATGTTTGGTCTCGCATGAGGGGTATTCACACTGGTGCGCATTGAGAGTGTACTGGCCAGCCCGCCTATTTGAATAGTAGGGGCGTGACTAATAGGCTGTGAACCAGACACTATGCAGTGTCCTTGTGTGAACGGCACCCTATGCGGGCCTTTATTGTGCAATTGTATACTGAGCAGTCACCCCCTCCCTGAATGGGTATGTGGAGAGTGGCTGGTTGATCTGGTATTTTGCACCTGTGCTGCTAACATCTTGCTTTATGGGCTGGCTGCACCCTGTAGTGCATTTGTTCTGAGATCTGGGCAGGTGAGTGTTGCTGCCTTTTTGTTTGCTGTTTATATTGAATTTTTGGAGACCTTGAGCCTCCTTTAGTGGCCTTGCTGGATAGTGTAGTGTAGGGACTTGTAAGTGTGGGAACCTTTGGCGCAGGTTACAAGCTTACGTATTTTGGTCAAAATATCAACTAATACCCCACTATTTTTGCTTTGAGACTTCTTTTTGAAGAATCTATAAAAAGATGCCATTGCGCTGAATCATATTGGATTTTGAATTGACCCATCAAACCTTCGACATCGATGCAATAAACCAACTTATCTTCCTGGGCAAAGTAAGGAACGAACTCGTTTTCACGATGTCTGAACCATGAAAAAGACACTCCTGGCAACAATAAATTCTTGCTTTTGAGCCTTGATCCGAGTAACTCGGCAGCATCTTTGGGAAGATTCAAGTCTCTTACCAAATCATTCATCTCCTCCTGGGAAAACAATTTTGGTCTTGTATCATCTTCAAAGTCAGAACTTGATTCATCATCTGGTTCAGGTATGATTCCACCTTCATCGGAGATAGGTATCTCTTCCAAGGTAGCGGGGGCCTTGGGAACTGGTATATCTGTGCCATGGGGGATGGGACTAATTGCTGAGTGAATATTGGGGTATGAAATGGAATGCTTCCATTTTGAATTATACCCTTTCACATCGCATGAACAAAAGTAACAATCGTCACTATGGTTCTTTTGCTCTCGCCATACCATAGGAATCCCATAACGGAAACCTTTTTTCTTACCCTTGAACCAATTTCGGAGGTCCTCAACACACAGTTTGCACACTTTGAGGCGCCCAAGCTACAGTATATCTTGATCTCCAAGCTTTTGTCCGAAATATGCAAAAGCATACTTTTTTTTACAAAGTCTGTAATATTCAGCTGTTGCTTCAACATTGTATATTCACCACAAATGTAACAGAAACTGTCAGGCGAATTAATACACTTCCGCTGAGCCATAATGCTAATTTTGGGAAACATTGTTGAATATGACGAGCTAAGGCTACTTTCACACATCAGTTTTTTGAATCAGGCATAATCCGTCCTATGCCTGATAGGATGGATCCGGCGCTGATTTTAAAAAACTGATGCAACTGATCGGTTTTTTGCCTGATCCGTCCTAAAATTTCCATGTTGAAAATGCAGGCTTGAATGACAGAGAGAGAGAGAGAGAGAGAGAGAGAGAGAGAGAGAGTGCTCCGGATCAGTTTTCTGACGGATTTGTCAAAATACTGGTCCGGCTCCATAGGTTTGCATTGTTTCCGGCCGCCTGAAGTGCCGATTCAGGCACTATCAGGCGGCTCCGGAAAAAAAAAAAAAAACGTTGCAGCCAGCGTCTTGTCCGGCCGCCGGAATGTACATTTCCGACGATCCGGCCAAAAACGGATGCAACGCAGTGACTTCAGGTGCGATCCGGCGCTAATGTAAGTGAATGCTAAAAAAACGCATCCGGTACCGGATCCGTTTTTTTAGAAACACGCCGGATCGCGCCTGATTCAAAAAGACGGATTTGTGAAAGTAGCCTAACACGAACTGAGATGAAAAAGTGTGAACAGGCGAGAACCAAGATAAAACAATTGAAACAAGCCCGGGCATGTCAGAGCCCACTCGTTCAGCTTGCAACATGTTGATGCTGGTTTCATTAGCTCACTCTGAAAGTTCTTATCTTTGAAAGTTATATTTTTTGGGCATTGTATATCTTCAATGTATTGATGTGAATTAATTAATAGTAATTTTGACTTTCAAAACCCTAAGTTAAAAAAAAATACCAAAAATTGTGAAATTTACTAAATTTGAAGAGAATTTTGCATTTTGTGGCAAATCCTGACGTCCAGTATTTTTTTTTTCAATAATTTTTTCGTTTTCAGCACACAAAAATACATGGAAATTAGATGAAAATAATCAAACAGCTTTTTAGTCGCAGATCTGTGTATTCTACGAAGCTGTACAGGTGTTCAATTGTTTCCCCAGACCAAGTGGTCAGCAGAAAAAATTGAGACATGTACAATTTTGAGGTACATGCTACTTGTCCGACACGTCTGACTCCAGCATGCTCCCTAATTAAGACCATCATGAACAATATCAGTCTTGAATTGGGGCCATTGAGTCTTCCTTCCCCCCACCCATAACGAGTGATTGATAAGTGTGGACATATTATACAGGGGGTATTGAACATGTCACCAATTTTCTAAGCAAATATATTTCGAAAGGTGCTATAGACATGAAATTCTTACCATCAGTCGGTAATAACCCATCCAATCCACACAGGCAAAGAAATTAAACCATAGATGTCCATAAATTATGTGTAATAATGAGAAATGACAGAGACAAAGTATTGAACACACTTGTTGAAATATATTTAATACATTTCATAAAAAAGCCTTTGTTGGTGATAACAGCTTCAAGTTGCCTCATGTTTGGAGAAACTAGTCGCATGCATTGCTCAGGTGTGATTTTGGCCCATTCTCACACACAAACTCTCTTCAAATCCTGAAACTTCCCTGGGCTCCTTCTATGAACTCTGAGCTTTTAGTTCCTTCCATACATTTTCGATTGGATGCAGGTCAGGTGATTGGTTCGGCCATTCTAGCAGATTTATTTTCTTTCTCTGAATCCAATTGAGAGTTTCCTTGGCTGTGTGTTTGGGATCATTGTCTTGCTGAAATGTCCACCCTCATTTCATCAGTAAATATATTTACTCATACGGTGGGTGATTATAAGTATTGAACACGTCACCAATCTTCTATGTAATTTGTGCCCACTAATACCTTACATAATTATTGTGTTATATTATATAATATATGACTGACTGGTTTATCAAACAGTTCACCGATGTTTAGGACTTGTTGTTATATGGCTCAAAAGCATGCTTGCCAAATTTCCAAAAGAAGAGTTAGGGGGTCTTAGGCTCTTTTTACACTATGTTTTTGCAAATGTTTGTTGGTCCCATTGAGCTTATGTCTGGACCGATCCACAAAATGGGATTCAGATGTAGACGCCGATGGGGGCCGCAGAGTATAATGGTGCTGACAAAGTCAATGTGTGTACTGATGTGCATCATTTTCGGGCATATACTCCTACTGGACACCCAAACGTTGTAGACTTTCTAGAATGCTGTGTATGAGGGTTTAGAGGTGCTGGCTCTACTATATATGGGAAAAACCTGGTGACAGGTTCCCTTCCTTGAATACTTGATGGCTAAACTTCTCCAAACAGTAGATGGCAACAGCTGCATCTCACTGGCTGCTGCTAGTTCCAAGCTAATGAAATTTTTGGACATCTCCCGATTTTGAAAGGAAGTAAGCATGATGTGTCTTTCATCTGCTGCACTAAATTTTCATGGTCAACCACTGAGTCTATGGACCGTAATGTTGCTTATTTCTTGATGTTTTCAATCCTGAGAAATATAGGCAGATACTTATCCATTGTGCAATACCATCACGGAGGTTTATGATTTGCTCCAAATTTATTCTACATTAGGACAATGACCCTAATCATCCAGTCAATGTCATTAAGAACGATCTACAGTGTAAAAAAAGAACATGGAGTCCTGGAAGTGATGCATTTGCCTCCATTAAGCCCTAATCTCATCATCATTGAATCTGTATGGGATTATATAAACAGACAAAATGATTTGCGTAAGCCTTCATTTACAGAAGATCTGTGGTTATTTCTCCAAGATATTTAGAACAACCTCCCTTTTGAGTTCTTTTAAAGGGAACTTGAAAGCTGATACATGCTACCTGATCCACAGACAGCATGCATCAGATTCTGGTTGCATGTGTTATTTACCGGCCTGAGTTGGAGTAGTGATATTGCAACCACTAGGGGCAGCAGCAGGTAGCGTAGTCAGGGAATCGCTAGAGGTCGGTACACAGAGAAATATAATTGGGAGGATAAGCAGGAAACGTAGTCCGGATATAGCCAGAAGACAGTACACGGAACAGCAGTATAGTTGGGAGGATAATCCGGTATTGTAGTCAGGATATAGCCAGAGGTCTGTACACGGAGCTGCAGTATAGTTGGGAGGATAATCAGGAATTGTAGTCAGGAGATAGCCAAAGGTTGATACACAGAGCAGTAGTAGAATCTTAAGGATAAGAAAGAAGCTAGACTAAAGGCTGGAAGATCAATAATCTCGCAAGGAAGGAAGTGCAGTGCCAGGTTTAAGTAAGGTGTTCAATCAGGAGATTACAGGGTTGAGCCAATCAGGAACTAAGGATGGAGACAATCGGGAACAACACAGGTACTATTATCTGGTTTAGCAAGGCACTGTCCAGCGAGCTGAATAGCTCAGAGGGAAAAGCTGCCTCCTGGTGCACAAGAACTGCTGGGTTCTAGTCCTGACAGCATTATTGCATCCACATATATTTGACTCTGAAACGCTGGGATGTATCAAAGAAAAATATGGTGTAAAGAATGTCGGAGATCGAGGTGCACCGTAGACTAGGTGGATAGGCAGGTCTCCAGCACCTGCTCACTGTCCACAACCAAAGGCTGATAAGACTCTCTGCATGCACAATTAGGGAGAGACCTGTCACTCCACGCAGCAGACAGGGAGAAGCTGCCATGAACCTGCCTGTCCGACTAGTCCCTGATGCGGCTTGGTCCCCGGTGGCTTTTAAAATAAAATTTTTCTCTAAAACTCTGCAGCATTTCAGAGTTAGACATACATGGCTGGAATCATACATACTGATACATGCTGTCTGTGGATATCAGATTTGAAGGCAAAGTGCGATCACATCAAATATAGTGATTTGATTTTGGTTTCTCGTTTGTTCATTCACTTTGCATGTTGTTAATTGATACAAATAAACTATTAACTCTTCTATTTTTGAAAGCATTTTACATTTTGCAGCACTTTTTCCACATCTGCCTAAAACTTTTGCACAGTTTTGCATGTGTATAGGTTACGTTATATACAACTTGCAATAAAGGGAATACAGTCATCTGCTGCAGAAACATAAAATCCTATATCTAGCCTGTCAACCATTGTGAAAAAATAATATCTTTCATTTCATTATACTGGTCCGCTGGCCCGTCTTTTCAATCACTTAACCCTCGAACCATTTTGCTTCTTTGAAAACGATTGTGGATGACAGCTTTATCTTTAATATTTAATATAGTGCTTAAATGAAGCTGAAGCATTTATAGCCATTTGCTAACAATGGAACATTTTAGGAGGGCTACATATTTTAGAGACACAGTAGACTGAAGAATAAAGTCCTTGGGGAAGGGACAAATCATGTTACGTTAAGGTGCGAGATCAGTTAGGTCTAGGTAACATCTTCTTAAAGTGCAATCACTGAAGCACCTGACGGCAAAATCTTTGTAGATCTCAAAGCGTTGAACGGAGCTCAAAGAAAATCTGGATGCCTTCTGCTAAATCTAATCACAAATGTGGCAGATTTTAACTTCACACTTAAAGGAATTGTCCACTAACTTTTTTTTAATGTTTTGTGACTAATGAATATTACAGGTTCTCCTCTTGCATTTTAGTCCAGTCTTCCTTACAGACTTGACTCGCGTTCTCGACACGTGACCAGACCTTTCCACCAACCTCCTTCAATGTCAAGGGAATCTGTCATTGTTTTTTTTTTGCTATGTAATCTGGGAGCACCATAATGTTGGAGCATAGATCACTATTCCAGCATTGTATCAATTATTGGGCTGTGTTTTTCTGTTTCAATACAAATACTGTTTTATGAGCAGGAGATTATCATTACTGGACAAGCTACCTCATGCCTCCTAGTTCAACCACACCTAATCAATTCTAACCACAGTGATTAGCTGCTTTCTGTCACTATACAATGTATGCAGAAAGCTGCCAATCCGTGGTGTGGGCGGGGTTATGCAAGGCTCAGCATTCCGAGCTCTGCTAGATCTGCAGCAGAGAAATCTATGATTGTATCATAACTGCAGCACCCAGTAAACTAAGTGATACATTGCTGGAATCAGGGTCTCTGCCCCTACTTCATGGTGCTCTCAGATTACATGGCAAAAACCTGCTGGCAGATTCCCTTTAATAACACTGCACATACAAAGCTATTTTGCAATTGGATGAGCCTAATAGACAGATCTGGTCGCATGCTTATACAAAGACCGGCAAGAAAACAAATCTAATCAGTAAGCCATGATTTCTTGCACAGAGTTGTACATACTTACTGACAATTACAAGGCTCGTTATATTTAAAGGGGTTGTCTGGCCTCGGGATACAAATCTGCCGTCACTCTGTCACTGCAGACTTGAGAATCCTCACAGAGTGCACAGTGCCTGTGATCAGAATTTGACAGCCCTGGGAGCGAGCAGGTGTGTGACTGCAATTGTGTAATTTGCATACATGCAGTCATATGCCAACTAGACGTGCCAATCTTGATTAATACAAGTGAGAGGCCAGACATGTCTTGTTGGAATGTGCCAGGTAATATGAAAATCGCATACTTGCAGTTACTGGATCGGCTATTTACGGCACCAACACTGTAAAATCCTGACAGAATGCACTGCATGCGTTGTGAGGAGTCATAACTGTGCAGTCGCATAGAATGACTACAGACTTGTACTCCAAGACCTGACAACCCCTTTAAGCCCAGACATAGAGAAGTGAGGATTTTCTTTCACCTTAGGTTAATGCCAATAGATCCACCGTAGCCTGGCTGCTCCATGTTTTTCATTGTTCTACTGCTGATGGTGCCGATGCCCTTACACTGTTGACAATCTCCTGCCTGTCCATCTTATTTTATCTATATTGTGCTTCAGCTGGGGCTGTCAGAGCAGATCCTACACCTCGTACACACGCTGCTCCGCTCCGTACACCTCTCACACACGCGGCTCCGCTCCGTACACCTCGCACACACGCGGCTCCGCTCCGTACACCTCGCACACACGCGGCTCCGCTCCGTACACCTCGCACACACGCGGCTCCGCTCCGTACACCTCGAACACACGCGGCTCTGCTACATCCACACTGTAAACCTCTCCTGATCCCAAACTTAAACTTACCTTCATCCAGCACCATGACAACCAGCACAGCAGAGTCCTGCACACAGGGAGCCTGACCATGTGACCCCTGACTCCTCCCCCTCCTGTGACCTCCTCACAGGTCCTGTGCGCACAGAGGAGGACAGCTAGCAAAGTCATTGCTCTCCTGTAAGAAGCTGAAGTGGAGAGCTGGGAGGGCGAGGAAGGGGTGCATGGGGGCGTGGCGGCTTCTCTCACTGCGGGACACATAGCACCGTGTGCAGGAATGTAAACTGACTGTGTGACTCAGCAGGGATTAAGGAGAGCTGGCACCACACCACGTGTTCTGAGTTCCGCTCTGCCGCCACCTAGCTTCAGTGAGGAGCCGCCGCCTGAGACAGAAGGCTCAACTCGCCTCATTATAGGTGCGCCTCTGACACAACCTATAAATAAAGATGGCGCTATTCTTATTAAATCCCGTTTTTTCAACTTTGAACAAAACCTTTAACATCTTAAGAAAATAGCTGGTGGTTTTCATGTGAGAAATTCATGCCCCATTAAGTAGAATACTATCCTTTGACCTCTTACTCTAACTCAATTGAGCAACAGATCATAATATGTTTTGTTGCCCTTTTTCACTTGGCAGCTTAGTGAAGAGGTCATGTAAAATTAATTGTACCCAGGACGCTCCTCGGTTACTGATGGGTTTCTGTGTTTTATATATCTGCCGTACGTGTAGCTTGAATCCATGCTGCATGAATAAGCCTCAGAAAATGTGACCACAAATTGTAATTTTTGTGTAAGGATACATAAAGTCTGATCTCATAATGATTGTCTAGGCGCTGTAATTCTTCAGTTTATAGAAGTGTATAATTTATCATCCCAAAAGGAGATCATTACCCAAGTTTTTATGGAGGACAATGGGAAGCCGCGCCAGTTTGTTTCCATTTTATTTAACTAATGGTTCCAAAAAGAACCAAAAGTGGGCGAGCAATGCCACAACAAGCAGCAAGACGGCATGAAATAATGTTTTTATCCTTTGCTGGAATGTACTACTGCATTCTGGGATTCCTCTTTAAAAGTGCAGACACACTATTGTATTAATGACATTTTTCAGTTTTGTAGGTTACAAACCACATGTCCGTCAAGTTCAAGGTAATAATTTGTTAATTTAGGGCATTTAAGGGCTCAAATAAATTTCCCAGCTTTTTAAAAACCCAGCCTCCTCTGACCTTGTGCCAAAAACATCAGCCATGGGTTCCTGTAATAAGCTGCCTAGCATTCGGAAAATGAAAATGGTGTAGGCCCAGAAAGCAGAAGAAGGCTATAAGAAGATAGCAAAGTTGTTAGAACCCTCTTGTTAGATTTTGTTTCAGTTTGCTGGTCACATGACCTTTTTTCCCTATTTAGTCTGGCTCCGCCCTTCTGGCTTTGCTGGACTTCATTGTATTATCTACTCTTAAGCTAGCCGGGTGCTTAGGTGCCTTTCTCTGTCAGTTTTGCTTGATCTTAGGATCTCGTAGTAATTTGTTTTCTGTTTAATTTTCCCTGCTACACTTTCTGTTAGGAGGTGTCCACCTTTTCACCCAGTCCCTAGATCTTGTAGGAATTCCTCCCTCGCAACTATAGGTCTTCGTTCAGACTAGCTAAGGACTTTAGCGGGTCTGGTCGCAGGATCAGGTTCCCCGTTACATCGTAGGGATCAAGCTCAGTTTTATTGTAGGGACAGAGTTCCCATCTTTCCTTAGTGCTTGTAGCAGTTCATAACAGTAAGTCCAGCCAAGAAATAAAAAAAAAAAGATCGATTTTCTGTTTTCATCATGGTGTCGGTTCGGGATTTGGCTGAACGCCTGCAGGGTCTCTCTCTGGAGGTGGCTGAAATCCAGCAACACGTGAGTAGTTGTTCTGGAGCACATTTCGTGGAGCCAAAGGTACGTTTGCCTGATTTATTTTTTGGTGAACAACAAGATTTTTTTTCTTTTAAAAATGCTTGCTTGTTGTATTTCCGTTTGAGACCCAGATCCTCTGGTGATGAATCACAGCGCATAGGGTTCATAATGTCACTTTTGCGCAAAGAACCTCAGGACTGGGCCTTTTCTCTGCAGCCTAGTGATCCATGCTTTGGATCAGTGGATGGGTTTTTTTCTGCTTTGGGGTTGTTGTATGACGATCCGGATTGTGTTTCATCAGCTGAGACAGAGTTGAGACGTTTGAGACAGGGTTCGGGTAATGTGGAAAAATATTGTACTCACTTCCGTAGGTGGTCCACTCAGGTGGGCTGGAACGATTCAGCTTTGAAAAGTTTATTTCTTGCAGGATTAAGTGAAAGGGTTAAAGATTTGCTGATTGCTTATCCTATACCTGGTAACTTGCAAGAGGCTATGCAATTGGCCATACGGGTGGATAGGAGACTGCGTGCAAGGGTTAATGAGAGTAAGTCTGCTTTGTCAGCTCCAGGTTTGGAGAAGGAATGTACTGACATTGCAGAGCCGATGGAAATTGGAGCAATGGCACCTCACTCTCGGGAAAAAGAACGCAGATTTGCTCAAGGTTTGTGTTTCTACTGTGGTAAATCTGAGCATTTCATTAAGAACTGTGCGCTTGAGGATTCCGTCTAAGAAATTGGGTCCCAAGTTTGTAGGGCCCTTTAAGGTGCTTCAGGTTATTAACCAATCTGCTGTTAAGTTGGAGCTTCCTACCTCCTGGAAGATTAATCCGGTGTTTCATGTTTCTCTTTTGAAAAAAGCTGAGGTCTCAGATGGAGACGTCTCGGTCACTGTTCCCCTGGTGGTGGAGGACGGGCAATATGAGATTTCCCGCATCCTAAATTCTAGACGGTATAGAGGGGGTTTGCAGTACCTCGTCGCTTGGAAGGGTTATGGACCCGAGGATAACTCATGGGTGAGGGCGGATGATGTTTCTGCGTCTAGACTTGTCAGAGCATTTCACAAGAGGTTTCCGGATAAGCCTAAGTCCTAGGGGATCCGGAGGATCCTCTTAGAAGGGAGGGTACTGTTAGAACCCTCTTGTTAGATTTTGTTTCAGTTTGCTGGTCACATGACCTTTTTTCCCTATTTAGTCTGGCTCCACCCTTCTGGCTTTGCTGGACTTCATTGTATTATCTACTCTTAAGCTAGCTGGGTGCTTAGGTGCCTTTCTCTGTCAGTTTTGCTTGATCTTAGGATCTCGTAGTAATTTGTTTTCTGTTTAATTTTCCCTGCTACAATTTCTGTTAGGAGGTGTCCACCTTTTCACCCAGTCCCTAGATCTTGTAGGGATTCCTCCCTCATAACTATAGGTCTTCGTTCAGACTAGCTGAGGACTTTAGCGGGTCTGGTCGCAGGATCAGGTTCCCCGTTACATCGTAGGGATCAAGCTCAGTTTTATTGTAGGGACAGAGTTCCCATCTTTCCTTAGTGCTTGTAGCAGTTCATAACAAAAGTGTTTTCAACTTGCTCTTTCGTCATTTTGAAATATAATTAAGAAATGGCATTTAACAGGAACAGTGTAGGTCAAGATAAGGACTGAAAGACCAAGCAAAATTTCAGTGAGAGCTGCACATAGGATAGAGAAGCAAATTAGAATCCCTGCTTAACTGCAAAAGCAGACTCTGGAGTTGTGGTACATTGTTCTACTGTTCAGAGACATCTGCACAAATATGGCCTTCATGGAAGAATCATCAGAAGAAAATCTCTCCTGTGTCCTTACCATAAAATTCAGAGTCAAAAGTATGCAAAACATCATCTAAAAAATCCTGATGCATTTTGGAAACAAGTCATGTGGACTAATGAGGTTAAAAAAAAATCTTTGGCTGCAATAATAAGAGGAGAAAAAAGGGCGCAGAATTTCAGGAAAAGAAAATCTTGCCACCTATTAAGCATTGGGGGAATCAGTCATGCTTTGGGGTTGTGTTGCAGCCAATGGCACGAGGAACATTTCACAGGAAGAATGGATTCAATGAAATTTCAACAAATTCTTGCTAAAAAGCTCAAGTTAAAAAGAGGATGGCTTCTACAAATGGATAATGATCCTAAACACACATCAAAATCCACAATAGATGACCTCAAAATGCCCAATGTTGTGAACATGTTTGATCTGGCTTCTGAGTTTGGGCTCCCTCTGGTGGTTGCTGCTGGTAATGGAGCTGGTCTGGCTGACAGGAGTCGATCACCTGAAGAGGATTATTGGAGATTAGGTGTTTCTGATTGGAGAGATATAAGTGAGCAGCCTTCCCTTTTGGTTGCTGCCGTTGATTTGGTTTTCTTCCTGAGCCTTCTGTAAGTCAGCTTGTTCCCTGCTTTGTTCTACACCTTTCAGATAAGTTATTTGTCTGTTTTAATCTGTGGCATTTTTTCCCGTTTTGCTTTTCTCTGCCTTGCTGGTGTGAGTCGTACAGCTAGGTTCCCTGCTGGGACCTGTGCTGGACTCTGTTTTCCTTTGCCACAGCTTATGTCAGTCCTTTCTGTATTCCTAGTCTCCTGTTATTTCAGTATCTGTTGGTTTGCGTCCAGTTCACACCAGAGTTCTGATCTATCGGGGGAGAGGTCGTGTGGCCTCAGTATTTTTCCATATCAGACATGTTGGAATTTTTCTTAGGGTTTTTGCTGGATTGCAGACAGTATCCTTTCCTGTCCTGTTCTATCTAGACAGTTTTGTCCCCAGCATTTGCTTTATTCTATTTTCTGCCTGTGTTTTGTGCTTCATCTGTCTCACTGGCAATATATGTTTGGGGGCTATCTATTCCTTTGGGGCTCTACTCCGGGGCAGTTAGCTTTCCCCTTTCTCTCTTTAGGCTTAGTTAACTCTTTGGCTGTGTCGAAGAATCTAGGGCATCGTAGGTACGTCCCACAGCTTCTTCTAGTAGTTGTGTTGTCAGTTAAGGGGTCTGCAATCCGCTAAGTTACCAACCTCTCTGGGTGTTTGGTCGCCTAGCCTATTTCTTTATCATCCTCCTCGGTTACCAAATCATAACAGCCCAAGCTGAAGGTTTTACAATGGCCCTCACAGTCCCCTGGTCTGAACATCATTGAAAATTTGTGGCTAGCCCTCAAAATAGCAGTGCATGCAGGAAGACCCAGGAATCTCACAGAACTAGAAGAATTGTCCAAGGAAGAATGGATGAAAATTCCTCAAACAAGAATTGAAAGACTCTTGTCTGGATTCAAAAAGTGTTTATAAGCTGTGACACTTTCAAATGGCTGTCCTGCTAGGTAGTAACCATGCAGGGTGCCCAAAATTTTGAATCAGCCAATTTTCCTTTATGTAATTTTTAAAATGTAAAAGATGAAAATATATATACTATATTGCCTAAAATACAAAGAAAATGTGTCATCTTTAACTTTAGGCCTTTAGAGACCAATTCATCTTCAACTTGCTTAACTGTTTTTTGACCAGGGGTCCCCAAACTTTTACATGCTACTGTATCATCATTTCAATGCAGATTTTCCAAATCCACATTGTATAAACTTGAATGATGCAGCTCAAGTGTTGTGTATTTGTGTAATGAGGGGGATTGGGATGCGGCAGAAGGATATAACACTCTTTATCAAGGTGTGCAGAAGTATTAGGCATCTTGTTTTCCTCAGGCAAAATGGGCCAAAAGAAAAAACTGACTGAAAAGTGAAAAATTCTTACAAGTGTTACTGAGGGATGCAGCGCTCTGGAAACTGAAAAGATATTGTGGCGAGATCACAGGACAATCAAAAATTTTGTTGTAAAAAATGTGCTGACAAGTTGGTAGTGTGTGTATGGAGCAATGCCTGGCAAATAATGGCTGTGATGCACAGTCAAGATGTGCCTCTAGCAGCCGCGGCATATGTAGTCTATTAGGGTGCACCCATGTTGGGTTGCGGGTCACCGATGGCTTGCCATAACAGACAGTTGAAGACCTGCATGCCTGTTTTCATAGAGCTCCTTTGAAACCAGCCTTCGGAAACCTTTGAAACCCAGACAGTGATTTTTATTATATGCAATACTGTGTTAATGTTGCACAAGCCAGCAAATGACCGCAGATTCAAGTCCCCTAAGGGGACTAATAAATACAGTAAAAAGTTTTAAAATAAGAAAAAAATAAAAAATCATAAAAATTCTAATCACCCCCTCTTCTGCATTTAAAATAAAGATAATAAAATAATTTTAAAAAATTACACACTTGATATCGCTGCATCCAAAAATGTCCGATCTATAGAAGCATAAAAATTAACCAGATCAGTAATAATCCATAAAGGAAAATAAATTTACAACGTTAAAATTGTGTCTTTTGCCACAGTACCGCAAAAAATACTATAAGAAGAAATCAAAATGAAATCTATTCCAAAATAGTATCAATATAACGTCTCTTCCCCAAAAAAATAAGTCCTCACACAGCACCATTGAGAGATAAATTGGTCAAAAAATGAAAACATGATGGGTGCCGGAAAATGTAGACACAATTTCCCTCCCCCAATTTCTGATTTTTCTTTTTCATTAATTAAATTAAAAAAAAAACTGGACAATGTTGGTATCCCCTAATAATATTGATTAATGAGGATAATCATATCTCCAGGTCGTTTTTACCACACAATGTACGCCGTAAAGAAAATTCCCAAAAACAATGTTGGAATTGCAATTTTTTTTTGTAATTTCATCGCACTTGGAATTTGTTTTCCCGTTTTCCAGTACAACTAGTCCTGCAAAAAATAAGCCACATATGTCTATGTGGACGGCAAATAATAAAGTTATGGCTCATAGAAGGAGTGGAAAAAAGTGCAAAAATGGATATTGGCCATGTCGGGAAGGGTTAAGTAAATGTCTAATCTCATAATTTATTAATTAAGAGGGCAGAAGCTTTTAATATTCAATGCAGCAATGTTGCCTAATGCTATATCAGTATTCAGCCTATGTGGAATTTCCAAGTTATGAAAGCAATATGCACAGTGTATATTGCTCTGACAACTTATAACGTCATCGGTTGTCCTGTAGTAACATCAGCTGTGTCTACAAACATTTAATCAGTCAGTCTGCCTATTTACAGGGTGAAAAGTAGTCAATGTGCTGTTTGGAATCATGATGTATACTACACTGAACATGGACCAAAGAACGCTAAGGAAAGAGTTGTCTCAGGTGATTAGAAATAAAATTATAGACAAACGTGGTAAAGGTAAAGGATATAAGACCTCTCCAGACAGATAGATGTTCCTTTTAATACAGTTTCACATATTATTCAGAAGGTTAAGGTCTATGAGACTATAGCTAAGCTCCTTGGATGTGGCGCAGGAGAAAAATTGATAACAAATTAAAAAGATGGATAATACGAATGGTAACCAAAGAACCCAGAACAACTTCCAAAGAGATTCTAGAGGTCAACTCCAAAATTTAGGTCCATCAGTGTCAAATCGTACAATCTGTTATTGTCTTGGCCAATGATGGAAGAGAAGCAAGGAAGAAACGACTGTTGAAAGCAAATTATAAAAAAAAGTGAGACTAGAATTTACAAAATGCATATTGACAAGCCACAAAGCCTCCGGGAGAACATCCTTTGGACAGATGAGACAAAGGAGCTTTGACAATCAGAAATAAGCAAAGAATAACATTGTACTACTGACAATGAGAGTCAATATGTTTGGGCTGCTGCTCTATTGCCACGTGTCTTGATAGTTGCAAGCTACAATAAATCCAAGACTGTAGCATCAGAAAATGTGTATAGGCTGATCTTAGGTATGCCACGACAATACGCTAACGATCGCTAAACTCACTATTAGCGATCCCGTAGCGATGTGTTCAGTGCGCAGCTTCAGGACGACTTCCTGCGTGATCTCGCTGTCGCTTATCGTCGGACCATTTCTCGTCGGCCACGCGGGTAAGTATCTATCCTGTGTGCTTTCTTAGCGATTAGCGTCTTTGTACCGCTAAGTCGTAAAAGATCGTAGGAACTCTACTAACGCACTGTTGGGAGTTAGCATATAAAACATCCCTACGATGCATAAATGGTCGTTATCGTGATCGCTAGGATTGTTAGTGGCATACTTTAGTCTGAGTCACAGATCATTGGTCCTCCAAGAGGATAATGACCCAAACACAGCTTAAAACATCCAAGAATGGCTAAGAGTAAAGTCTTGGACTATTCTGAAGTGGCTTCTATGAGCCTTGATGTAAATCTATGGAAGGGGTAGTAGTCTGGAGAAGACACCTTCACACCTGAGACACAAAGAGCAGTTTGCTCACAAGGAGTTGGCCAAGATATTTGTGAACTGGTGCTGAAGTCTCATTGAGAGTTATGGAAATCATTTGATTGCCTCAAAAGCTTGTGCAATAAAATATTAACTTAAGAGAACAATCATTTTGTGTCCAGGACAGTTTCATTCATTTTCCTTTTTTCTCTGGAAATTATTAGGTTGTAATAGTGTATCTGAACTTATTTTTTTGGTATACGTTCCGAGCCTGATCTACATGACTTTCGCGGTAAGCTCTCGCTCAAGCTGAAACAGTGGAAACAGTGACACCTACAGGTTAAAAACCATTTTACAGTTTAAACCATTTCTCATAATTTGCTTACGAGAAGGCATCGAACCATGATATCACTAATGCATTACTGCAGCACTCTTTAACCTGTGGCTTTCCAGCATTTGTTAAACTACAACACCCAGTTGTCAGGATATCTTGGGCGTTCTACTTTACAAAAATTATAAAGCCATAAGATATATTCTACTGTTATGATACTTTTATGTAAACCTTTCTGCAGATGGATGACTTATAAAATAAAAAATTCCAAAGAAATTGCTGGTATATTAGCTGCTAAGGAAGAAAATTTTTTGCAAACCGCTTTAATTTCTATTGAGTCACAAAAGCTGCAAAAAGAACCTTAGTCGGAGGTGGAAACCGGAGGAGGCAAATAACTTGTCTGCTACTCATCACTAAATGTCATTTTCTCCTGCTCTGTTATTAAAGACTAGACAAATATAAACAGGCCGCTGCGTCTGCCAGCGCTGCTACTAATTGTGGTTTCTTTTATTACAGACTGCAGCTTGCCATTTTGAGGCAGTTTAAAGGTGCAGCTCGATTCATATATCCCAGCTATTCATTTAATTAACAGTCTTCACTAGGAAGCGTAAACGTAAATCCCCAATAAGAATCATAGAGCCGCCCGTCTTGGTTTTATGTTATGGTATAACAGCTCATCAAACATTTTTCTTAACCGTAATCCCTAAACTATCATCATTTGTAATTTATTTTACATTATCTGTTATATGTTGTAGAATGATATTCTAACCGTTCGTTACGTGGCATTTTGTTCTACTGTGTGGATTTTCAAGACTTAAAAAAAAAAAGATGGAGCTGCTAACAGAGGCAACTACCTGTTTGTTGTCATTGACCGCTCCTGCCAGAGATTCAGCTGTCAGCAGAGCAGCAGTTTCTCTTCCTGTTAACAGGGCGGGACTACCGATCATGCTGATTGACAGCCAGCTGTCTGCTGCCTAATTTGAGGAAGCTGGCTGTCAATCAGCATTATTCTGCTCTGTAATGCTTCAACAATGTGGGGAATGGTGTTGAGCAACCATATTTTTGCAGACCACAAATCGAATCTCAACGTGTTCAAATTTGTGTGAAACTGCAATTTTTTTGAAATTCAGCTCAAACTCAATTTATTTACAGATCGTCCCGCTCAGCTCTACTACAATACAGAGCAGCCATATATTGCAGTGTCCAGAGTCTACAATCTAATGGGAACATACATAGTACCCTGTAGTGCCCATATAGTTTTAATGTACCCAGATAACAGCTTTGTGTAGTGGCAGAGGTGTGGAAAAATAATATACATTAGGTAAAGTATCTGAAGAAGTTTGCTCTGAAGGGTGAGAGATGGTGCAAGATGAATAAAGGTGCCAAATTGTTTATAAAGAACAGAAACAAATATGAGAATATCACACATGGAAGCTGATGAGAACATCAGTCAGATACCAAAAGAGGAAGAGAACTAAGGAAAACAGAAAATAAATGTTGTCCAAACATTAAATATTGCCAACAGGGCTGCCACTAGGAATTTCAGGCCCCCATACTGGCAATATTGTAAGGTCCCCTTGAGACTCTGCCCAGGTTACATCCCAGCTCCACCTCCAGCCCCCCGAACCATCCACAGTGACACTGCCCTCTCTTGGAAAAACTCCTCTTCTGTACCCCGTCTTCACTAATCACACATTAACAGTTCCCATTGAACATCAGCTCACATATATAGCCATCACTTTTGTTTTGGCTGAAAGATTTTTTATTTTTTTTCTTGAAGCCACCACCACGACAAGATAGACTTTTTTGGCCAGGCCCTACTCTACTCTTGCCTATTAAACATTTCTTAAAATATCCAATACTCTTTTCAGGTATATTTTTCTTAATTTTTCTTTAAGGGAATGTGTCACATAATTTTTTTTTTATTATTATTAAATGACCAATAATACCACATACAAGGGACAAATACTGTCACACAATGGCCGGACTACATATTACCACCACACAATGACAATACACATTCAAGGGGCAAATACCATCACATTATGACCAGAACACATACCACCACATAGTTATTGAATAATACGACTGCTGCGCTCTGCAAACGACTTTCGACTAACCTCTGCACTAATCCGTACCTCCCACTCCCGACTCCAAGACTTCTCCCGCGCTGCGCCAATCCTCTGGAATGCTCTACCCCAAGAAATTAGACTAGCCACAATTTGCATGGTTTCAGACGCTCCTCAAAACACATCTGTCAGAGCGGCTATCACATTCACTAATCAAAGTCATTCTATGTGTAAGTGTGTGTGTGTGTGTGTGAGCCCTTTCCTATCTCCCCCTCACTCCCTTAAGAGCTGACCATCATTGTAACATCACCATGTATATACCCCTTTGTTCGAAAATTTTTTATTTCTCCCACCACCACTCATTGATAGATTTTCAAGCTCTCACAGCGGCCTTACATTAAAAATTTTGTTTTTAATTTACTTTAAGGATTGTAACAGTTTTTTTTATTGTGTTTTGAAACACTGGTTAAAACTGTAAATGGCTGCGGAATTAGATGGCACATAATATAAATAAGAATATATATAAATATAAAATATATATCACAAAGAAGGAACAAATTCTGCCACACCATGACCAGATCACATATTACCACCACATAATGACTGAATGCTACAATACTGATTATTAATAAAAAAAAGCACAATATTAATATTACCATAAGTGCCATTATGCACAGCTTTGTACATAGTATACAGTGTATAGTGTAAGTGTACAGGTAATAGTGATCACCAGTGACATTATACACAGGATCTCTGTATATAGTATATAGTGTCAGTGTACAGGTAATACAGTGATCACCAGTGACATTATACACAGGAGCTCTGTGTATAGTATATAGTGTCAGTGTACAGGTAATACAGTGATCACTGGTGACATTATATACAGGAGCTCTGTACATAGTATACAGTATATATTGTCAGTGGACCAGAAATACAGTGATCAACGGTGACATTATACACAGGAGCTCTGCAAGTAGTGTATAGTGTACAGGTATACATAGATCATCGGTGACGACATACACAGGAGCTCTGTATATAGTATGTAGTGTATGTGTGTGGGAAAAAGATCCAGCTTCAGCAGGTAAAATAAAAAGTTTCAAGTGCATTAAAACAAGGCATTTTTCTGTTGCAACAAAGTAAAGATAGCCGATGTAGCAAAAGGAAGGGTACCAGAAAAATGAAGAACTGAACGCAGTTCGAACACTGCGTGTGTTCTTAGACTCAGTTTTGTTATATTCTGTTTTAACTGAGTGTTTTTAGACTCAGTTTTAGTATATAGCGTACATGTATTACAGTGATCACCAGTGACATTATTCACAGGAGCTCTGTACACAGTATACAGTGTATAGTGTCATGTACAGGTAACACACTGACTCACCGGTGAGGTCTCTAGCTGAAGTCCTTCATCTTCACTATTCTCCTTTATCCAGCACAGACTGCCATCACTTTGTCCAGCCAGTACTCATCTCTGCATAAAATAACGGTTACCTAGAGCACCGCTTCCAGATCACATTTCTCGCAGCTGAATACAGACATGCACCCACCATTAATATATAATTAGTTATTAACTCATTATGCAACCCACCATTCCAAATATAAATTGTAATCCACCGCTGTTCCCCCACTAACTATACATAGCCACTTTCCCCAACCATTAAATATGTAAATTATTTAGCATTACCAGTCACACTCCGTCATCCTCAATGCTCCCCACTTTGTACCTCCCTCTCCTCCGATTCATTATATTTGCATGCACCCCTCTGCCCCAACTCATTGCGTCATATCCTCTGTCCCACCACCCACCCTCTATTCATCATCCATTAGTCCCCCCCCCACAATTCATCATTATTTGCAAACACAAACCTTAGTCGCATATTATATGCGAATTTCTGGCACTCTGCACCATTGCACTTTTTTATATACCACCTTACTGTGGGACATGTGCAGTTCTGGTGTAAGTTTTTTGACATTGACTGTGGGTCAGTTTATTGTTGCATTGAGAGTAGTTAATAATGATATGCACTTTATGTGAAGTGTATGTATAACTGACCTATATGCAACTACTTCTGATCTTTAAGCATTCACCAGTATTATTACTGTTATGGCAGGTACCTGTAAAAAGTGTGTAAGAATGCATATATAACATCAGCACTTATATTGGCTCTGTTTATCCTGAATTCATCTTTTGTCATTTCTTTTATAGAATAACATGTTTGTAGTAATTAAATAAAAATATGAATTCTTTATGAACCTGTGTACTCCGTGTTCTCTGATATTTAAATTCATCATTATTTGTTGTCCCTGTCCCCCACTCCCAATTCATTATTTGCTCCCATCCTCAATTCATTATATATGCTCTCCCCATCCACCCTCAAGTTATCATTTGCTGTCCCCACCCTCAATTCATCATTTGCTGTCCCTCGTCCTCCACCCTCAAATCATCATTTGCTCCCCCACCCCCAATTCATAATTTGCTCTCCTCCCCACTTCCAATTTGTAATTTGCACTTCCCCCATTCCCAATTCGTCATTTGCTCTACTCCCAACTTAAAATTTGCTCTCCCCATTCCCAATTAATCATTTGCTCTCCCCACGCCACACTCCCAAGTCATAATTTGCTCTCCCCCAAACTCCTAATTCTTCATTTGCTTTCCCCACCTCTACTACCAATTAATCTTTTTCTCTCCCCACCCCCTAATCCCAATTCTTCATTTGCTCTCCCCACCCAATTCATCATTTGCTCACCCCCCACTCCCAAATCATCATTTGCTTTCCCCACCCCTCACTCCCAATTCATCATTTGCTCTCCCACTCCTATTATATGCGAGCCAGTTTTAACAAAATTATGTTTTGTTTAATTTCAGCTGAAGAAGCAAGTTAAACCTGCAGACATCCTTGGGATATTCTGTAAGATATATATATTTTTTCTATATAAGCTATGCTACAGGAATCAGATACCTTGCCATGTTTGAGGCTCAGATGGAAGCAGGTCCTTGAAAACTAATAATTGGTTGTATTTTGCCTATGCATTTTTTAACTCTTACTGATGTGCTATTCTGTTTTTGTATGGGCGTGCGCAGAAGACCATTGGCCATGTGTCGGAAATTTAACTTAAATACTGCTCCCTTTAAGAAGGGGCAGGCCAGGTCTCTCTATTATTCATAGAGATCTCAGTATGCATGCCTTTTCTTTTCTCTTATCTTTCCCTATCCCTTTTTAATTGTATCTCTTATGCTAAATCTTTTTTTTTTGTGAAGACCAGACATTTGCCAGTACAGATTTCCATATAAATTCTACATACCGTATATACTCATGTATAAGCCGACCCGTGTATAAGCCGACCCCCTAATTTTGCCACAAAAAACTGGGAAAACTTATTGACTCGCATATTAGCCTAGGGTGAAAAATGATTATGCACCCATATGCTCCATAGATTAGGCCCCCGTATGATCCACAGATTATGCCCCCGTATGATCCACAGATTATGCCCCCGTATGCTCCAGATTATGCCCCATATGCTCCAGATTATGCCCCCATATGCTGCACAGATTAGCCCCCATATGCTGCACAGATTATGCCCCATATGTTCCACAGATTATGCCCCATATGCTCCAGATTATGTCCCACATGCTCCAGATTATGCCCCATAGTATATACGTCCCTTATGCTGCTGCTGCAAAAAAAAATGACATACTCACCTCTCGTCGCTGGGGGCCAGGTGCCGGTGTCACTGCTCGCTCAGGACCCTGGCACCTGAGATATTTACCGATCCCCGGTCCACCGCTGCGCGCTGGTCCTCCTTCCATGTCCTTGGCAGTGAATGACCAGGCAGAGGGCGCAGCGCGCACTAACGACGTCATCGCGCCTTCTACCTGAACATAACAGCAAGAGGACGTGAGGACACAGAGGGGAGCAGCAGTGGCATGGGGACAGGTAAATATCGCTATACTCACCCCTCCGCCGGCGCGGTCTCTGTAGCCCCCCTGCTTCTCTGACGATCTCCGGCAGTTCTTCCTTCCTACAGCGGTCACGTGAGACCGCTCATTAAAGTTATGAATATGTGCATATTCATGACTTTAATGAGCGGTACTACGTGACCGCTGCAGGAAGGAAGAGCTGCCGGAGATGGTCAGAGAAGCAGGGGGGCTACAGAGACCGCGTCGGCGGAGAGGTGAGTATGATCCGACACCCCCTCCAACTCGCCGACCCCGTATATGACCCGTGTATAAGCCGAGAGGGGGACTTTCAGCCCTAAAAATTGGGATGAAAATCTTGGCTTATACATGGGTATATACGGTACCTTTTTTTTTTTTTTTTAAGAGGCACACACACAATTTCTAAGTTAGTATGCAAGTTCATTTACTATTTTTTTTAATTAACAATACCCCCCCACTGTAACCACACCCCAGTTTTACTCATTTTGACAACTTTCCACTTTCTTTACAAATAGTAATTTAGAGGTAGTGATTAGAGATGAGCGGTGTTCGAAGCGAACTGTTCGCCAATCTCAAATTCGAGCTGTTTTGGGCGGTGTTCGAGTCGTTCGACGAACCCGAACGATTTGGAAAAAATCCGGCTGTTCGAGGTTATGTTCGATAACTGTTCGTGCACCTAAATCGTCACTGGATTTTTTCACAGTTATGCTGAGAATCACTGTTAATACACATTTTGAGTGTCCAGCGTGGCGGGGGAGGTGCATGGCATGGATCTCTGCAGAGATAATGAAGATCTCCATTTTTTTTTTTCTCTTTCCCGCATTTCCAGTGGGCGGTGCAGTCTGTCAGCCTATCAGCAGCGCACACACGGAGCGAGGTGCTTTTTTTCTAAAAACAAGCAAGGGCATGTGTCATTGGCTGTGTATGTCACATGTCCTTGCCCTATAAGACCCAGCCATTTCCCCCCTCGCCACCATTTTCTCAGTGCTGCAGCTCAGTGTTAGACGGCACTGCT
This sequence comes from Oophaga sylvatica, assembly GCA_033576555.1. Lineage (NCBI taxonomy): Eukaryota > Metazoa > Chordata > Amphibia > Anura > Dendrobatidae > Oophaga > Oophaga sylvatica. The sequence goes on along the minus strand of JARQOD010000010.1, from coordinate 17,418,247 downwards.
GCTGTTTAGCGCTATATTGTGTGTGCATTGTGCAACTGCGACTTGCAAGCGAAATCGCTGAGAAATAGAGAGGAAGGTTTAGGGAGTAGGTACTAGTTCGTAATTGCAGCCCTTTTGAGGGCTATGTTACATCAGTTCCTAGCAGTTTTAACAGGCAGGTCTGTGCTCACTCTTAAATAGACAGATAGGTCAACTTGGGACAGTGACTATTTGTAATTGCAGCCCTTTTCAGGGCTAGGTTACAGCAGTTGCTATCACTTTTTGTCAGCTACACCAGCTTTCAAATCACTCCTAATTATTCGCTGCATCTATCCTGTTCAATAATTGTGTGCATAGTAGCAGTGTGTGCTACTCATTCTATTAGGGCATCTATACAAAGCTCCACCAGCCTTAAAAAAAAAAAAAAAAAATTCTATCTGCATCTTGCCTGGACAATAATTTTGGGCATAGTAGCAGTGTGTGGTACTCATTCTATTAGGCCATCTATACAAAGCTCCAGCAGCATTGAAATACTCATAATTTTTTGCTGCCTCTTGCCTGTAGAAAAAATGGTGGGCATAGTAGCAGTGTGTGGTACTCATTGTGTTAGGCCATCTATGCAAAGCTCCACCAGCCTTCTAAAAAAAAAAAAGAATTTTATCTGCCTGTTGCCTGGACAATAATTTTGGGCATAGTAGCAGTCTGTGGTACTCATTCTATTAGGCCATCTATACAAAGCTCCAACAGCATTGAAATACTCATAATTTTTTGCTGCCTCTTGCCTGTAGAAAAAATGGTGGGCATAGTAGCAGTGTGTGGTACTCATTGTGTTAGGCCATCTATGCAAAGCTCCACCCGCGTTCAAATACTAAGAATTTTTTGCAGCCATCGTTTTTTGTGCAAACAACTCCACAGTTGTCAATTAGGTAAACACCAAAATGAATGGCAAAAGGCCTGCTGCTGGTGGAAAGGGGAATAGGCGTGTTGTGAAGGGAAAAAAAATGTTGTGTCCGTGGGGTAGGTGTTAAAGCAACAGTAACATCTGCAGAAGAAAGACCATCTTCCAACCAAACTAAGATGTCTACTTCTTTTAGTGGACAATATGGTACGATCCCTTTCTTACGGGCACGCCCATCGCTACAAAATTCCTGATGAGGCACAAAAAAATAAGGTGCTTCAACAGATATCAAGTGCTCCTTTAAGTCGGCTCTCCACCTCAACTTCAACAACACAAAAACTCCAGTCCTCAGAGGTGTCACCCCAACCGCACTTGCTTCCTCACAGCTCCCTAGTCTCCAACTGCCTGTCTGAGTATGGGGTAGAACAGATGGTTGAGTCTGCAGAGCTGTTTACTCATACTTTAGCTTGGGAATCAGAGGTCGTCTCCACAGCTTCTGTGAATCCAGACGAGGAAATGATCTGCACTGATGCCCAGAATGGTTATGAGTCTGATCCAGGACCAGATGAAGAAGGTTCTGAGCATAATGTAGACCCTCGTTCCCAAACTGTAACTCCTGTTGGTGGAGACAATGAGGAAGACTATGATGAGACTCAAATACCAGATGTGAGCGACAACTTGAGTTTTGTGTCAGGGCAGGAAGAGGTTGGCTCTGAGGACGACGGGGGTGAGAACACACAGGGTGATGATGACGAGGTTGTAGATCCCACTTACTGTCAACCCACAGTCAGACAGTCGATGAGGTCAGGAGAGTAGGTGGAGGAAGATTTGAGTGATGACGAGGATAGGGTGCGCCTTCCTGGACAGACGTAGTACTGGAAGCACGTCACCAACTGCATCCTCAACCACAACTCTGCCTCTGACCACAAGTCAAGGTGGCTCTTCAGGTCGCATGGGTTCTAAGCCTTGCATAGCCTGGGCATTTTTTAACATCAATAAGGATGACCTAACTCGTGTTATCTGTAACATTTGTGACCAAAAGCTAAGTAGAGGCCAAAAAATCCATAGTTTGAGTACTTCATGCATGAGCCGTCACATGGATATGAAGCATAAGTTGCAGTGGCCAGCTCACTGTGCTACAATGCGGCCTAGCGGGCCGGCCCAACTACAGTCTGCCCCATCTTGTGCATCCGCGGCCTCTTCATCCTCTGTGACTGGGGGCAACAGTCAGACCTGTTTTGAGACTCCGACCTGGCACCTCTTTACCAGCAACAGCCAGTCAGATTGGCAGGACATCAGTTCATTTGGAAGTGGAAACACCAGCATGTGTTGAGCGCTCTCCGACATCGAGAGCACCACCTTTGGATCAAGGCAACCTAACTTTTGCGCCTGCATCTTCCTCACAGACCGTCAGTTGTCCGGGGACACCCTACTCAACCCCGTCTATGCACAACAGCCAGCCCTCGGTCACTCAGATGTGGACAAGTAAAAGACCATTTCCTCCTAGCCATGAGAAAGCTAAGAGGTTGAATTTCACCATCTGCAAGCTCTTGGCTACAGAAATGCTGTCTTTCCGCCTTGTGGACACAGAGGATTTTTGAGCCCTTATGTCCGTCGCAGTGCCCCAGTACCAAATGCCCAGTCGGCACTACTTCTCAAAGAAAGGTGTGCCTGCGCTCCACCAGCATGTCGCACACAACATCACCGCTTCTTTGAGAAACTCAGTGTGTGACAGGGTGCATTTCACCACAGACACTTGGACGAGTAGGCATGGACAGGGGCGTTACATGTCGCTGACTGGGCACTGGGTAACTATGGTGACAGCAGGACACGAGTTTGTGTCAATCCTCTTTAACTCAAAGTTCCTCCACTGCTTCTGCTTCCTCAACCTCCTCTCGGTCCTCCACCTGCACCCAAAGCCTGTCTGGTCATGCCACGGGCTTTCTAACTGCGCAGAAGGGATCCTGCAGCACACCTCATTGCTATGCTGGCAGAAGGGCTCAACGTAATCAGGCAGTTTTTACGTTGAAATGTCTGGGAAATGTAAGTCTCACAGCTGAGGAGTTGTGGTCAGCTCTGGAGAACCAGTTTCATGAATGGTTGTCTCCACTGGACCTGCAACCAGGGAAGGCCATGTGCGACAATGCTGCAAACCTGGGTGCGGCTCTTCGCCGGGGCAATGTCACACACGTGCCTTGTATGGCTCACGTGTTGAACCTGGTTGTCCAGCAATTTTTAGCCCACTATCCCGGACTACATGGCCTTCTGCAGAGGGCACTGTCACTGTGTGCTCATTTCTGCCGTTCGCATCCCACAGCTCAGCGACTTATATCTCTACAGAAGTCATTGGGCCTGCCACTTCACTGGCTAAAATGCGATGTGCCAACACAGTGGAATTAAACTCTGCACATGTTGCAGCGACTGTGGCAGCACCGACAAGCCCTGGTGCAATACGTTCTGAATTACAGCCTGGGCCAACGAGATCCAGAGGTGGGCAAATCACACTGGAGGAGTGGTCTCAGGTCAGGGACCTATGCACCCTTCTGCACAGTTTTGAAATGGCCACGAAGATGTTTAGTGCTGACGATGCCATTATCAGCATTACTATTCCGGTGATTTACATGCAGGAGCAGATGTTAAACAGAATTCGGAGTCAGGTGGTGGAACAAGAGGAGGTGGAGGAAGTAGAAGAGGAGGAGTTGTATGCAGAAGGGCTAACATCTGCAAGGTCCAGACGGTCGGCAGCACCAAGGCGGCTGGCATGGGAGGGTGGGGAAGAGGGATTAACCAGGGCGCATGGTAGCAGCCAAACTAGTGAGGAAGGTGCAGGAGCCCAGGAAGAAGTAGATGACGAACTGCCGATGGGCATGGAAGACTCATCAGATGAGGGAGACCTTGATCACATTTCTGTTGTGCGAGGTTGGGGGGAGAGGGCAGACGAAGGAAGCATGAGTCGTACCTCGCCACCAACACAACAGGGACTTGGTGCTCCTGGATGCGCAAGACACATGAGTGCCTTCTTGCTGCACTACCTGCAACATGACCCTCGAATTGTCAGAATTCAAAATAATCCTGACTACTGGGTAGCCACACTGTTAGATCCCCGGTACAAAAGTAAATTTTCCGAAATAATTCCAGCCATAGAAAGGGATTCACGCATGCAGGAGTATCAGCAGAGACTGTTGCAGAATCTTACATGTGCTTTTCCACAAAACACCAGTGGTGCACGTAGTGAATCTCACAGTTCTAACTTGCCAACCTTGGGACTGTCGAGTCTTCAGCACTCAAACCGTAACAGAAACACAGTATCTGCTGGTGTTCACAGCAATTTTGCGGAATCCTTTCACCAGTTTTTTAGCCAATCCTTTGCAAGGCCACAGGAGACAAGAAGTCAGACACATAGTCAACGCCTAGAGACGATGGTACAGGAGTATCTCCAACTGAACATCAAAGCCATGACTGTGTCACTGGACCCTTGCTCTTTTTGGGCTTCCAATCTGGATAAATGGCCGGAGCTCGCCACTCACGCCTTGGAGATCTTGTCATGCCCCGCAGCCAGCGTTCTCTCTGAACGTGTGTTCAGCGCTGCTGGTGGTGTGCTGACAGATAAGCGCACGCGGCTGTCCGCTGAGAATGTAGACAGACTCGCGTTCATAAAGATGAACAAATCATGGATCCGCAAGAACTTTTCTACCCCTGTGTCATCCTGGGGAGAGTAAAAGCTTGAGGATTTGGTAAAATCACCTCACCAAACGTTTTAAGCTTTAAAATTGATAATAATTTGTAGCTGCATCTAGGCTGGAAAATAATTTTGGGCCTGTAGCAGTGTGTGTTACTCATTCTAATAGGCCATCTATAGTGTTGAGCGATACGATACTGCAAATATCGGATATCGGCCGATATTAGCTGTATCGGCCTTTCGATTCCGAATACCGATATTTTCGTCATATCGGATACCGGAATCGGATTTGTCACTGTCACTGTCAGTGTCCGTCGGTCGGGTCTGTGAGTGTCCGTCGGTCGGGTCTGTCAGTGTCCGTCGGTCGGGTCTGTCAGGAGTCAGCGGCACTTACCTGGCAAAAGATCTCCGGCGGTCACGGGCTGGACTGCTTCATGGCCGCCATCATCTTTCCCCGGCGGTCACATGCAGTTTTCTCGCGATAACTGCAGTGACTGCTGGGTAATCCCGGCCGTAAAGCAGTCAGTCCGATGACGTCACCGCCGGTGAAGCAGGTAATCAGCTGTGCTGCGTTGCGATGACAGGCTCTGCCTGTCATTGCGATGTAGCAGAGCTGGATCGTCGTGGGACTGTCGTTACTATGGACTGCGTCGGACAGGTGGTATACTGTTGGTTTGTTTTTTTTCTTTTTTTACAGGAGATCGATGGCGTCGCAGGAATGAGTGTATAATAAAATTAATGAAAACTGTGTTGTCTCTTTTATTTCATTAAAAGACTTTTTTCTTGCTTTGTCTTTTTTTTATACATTTAATAACTTTGGGATTAATAATGGATCGGTGTCTTATTGACACCTCTCCATTATTAACCGGGCTTATTGTCACCGTGCAATCAACGGTGACATTAACCCCTTATTACCCCACTTGCCACCGCTACAGGGCAGTGGGAAGAGCCGGGTAAAGTGCCACAATTGGCACATCTTTTGATGCGCCAAATGTGGGGCTGCTGTAGCCTGGTATTATCAGGCTGTTGAGGGCCAAAATCCATGGGCCTTGACAGTCTTTTAATACCAGGCCGCAGCAGTCTGCATTTTACTTGGCTGGTTAACAAAAATAGGGGGACCCCTACGCCGTTTTTTTTTCGAGGGGATCCCCTATTTTTGTTAACCAGCCAAGCTAAGCAGACTGCTGTGGCCTGGTATTATCAGGCTTGCAAGGTCCATGGATATTGGATCCTTACCAGCCTGAAAAACCAGGCCTCAGCGGTCTGCTTCATCTGGCTGGTTAACAAAAATAGGGGGGACCCCACACCAATTTTTTTCGAGGGGATCCCCTATTTTTGTTAATCAGCCAAGATATGCAGACTGCTGTGGCCTGGTATTATCAGGCTGGCAAGGTCCATGGATCTTGGCTCCTTAACAGCCTGAAAATCCAGGCCTCAGCGGTCTGCTTCATCTGGCTGGTTAACAAAAATAGGGGGGACCCCACGCCAATTTTTTTTTGAGGGGATCCCCTATTTTTGTTAATCAGCCAAGATATGCAGACTGCTGTGGCCTGGTATTATCAGGCTGGCAAGGTCCATGGATCTTGGCTCCTTAACAGCCTGAAAATCCAGGCCTCAGCGGTCTGCTTCATCTGGCTGGTTAACAAAAATAGGGTGGACCCCACGCCATTTTTTTTTCGAAGGTAACCCCTATTTTTGTTAATCAGTTCCCTCTGACATCACTGATGGTGTCCCTGGCTGACCTGAAGTGAAAGTGGAAAGCAATCAATTAAGCTTTCCACTTCCTCTCCTGTCAGCCAGGAGAGGAGCTCATTCATTTGGGGTTTACTGTGAGGCTGCAGCATTAGCTGCGGTCCCTGCAGTAAACATTAACCCTTTCTGAAGGATTACACCGTGGGACCTGACTGTGCATGGGATAGGTAAGAATAATTTTGCTTTATTATTTTATTTTTATTACAGGAAATGGTTTTAGCAGGTAAATAAAATATGGTCAAAAACTGTGTGATTATTTCATTAAACTTCTTTTTTATTAAAGTGTGTGTGTTTGATTTTTCTTTCATACAATAGGATTAATAATTGATAGTTGTCTAATTGACAGCTCTCAATTATTAACCTGACTTAAAGTGACCTTTCAATTGCAAGGTCATTTTAACCCCTTATTAACCCATTCACCACCGCTACAGGGCAATGGAATAGACGGGCAAAGTGCCAGAAAGGGCAAATCTAATTAGAGATTTGCCCTTTCTGGGGTGTCTGGGGGCAGATGTTAGTAGCCGGGGGGGGCCAAAAATAATGGTCCCTCTCTGGGCTATTATTATCTGCCCCCACTCACTGGCTTTGTCTGTCTGGTTGCGAAAATTGGGCAGGAGCCCACGCATTTTTTTTCAGCAATTTTACACCTCATATATATATATACATGTCATTGAGTTTGTGACACATATATATATATATATATATATATTTATAGTTCATACACTTCTACATAGTATAATAGCCGCTAATTCAATTGACGGCTTTTGTGAAAATGCAGAATCCGACATGAAATGACACTTGGTGTACATAGGGTTAACCATGTCTTTTCATGTCCTTTGCTATCTGATTTGCACAAACAATTACATCAGTCTGTGTGCAAAATTTCACACCTGTAGGGGTTAATTAAAGGTGTAAATTCGTAGCAAAAAAGTCAGTTTTTTTTACAACGAATTTACACCTTTAATTAACCCCTACAGGTGTGAAATTTTGCACACATAGACTGATGTAATTGTTTGTGCAAATCAGATTGAAAACGACATGAAAAGACATGGTTAACCCTATGTACACCAAGTGTCATTTCATGTCCGGTGCTTCTGTCTTTTCACAGAAGCCGGCTTTAACCCGGCAATTGAATCAGAGGATATTTTACTATGTAGAAGTGTATAAACTATACATATATGTATATATATATGTCACAATGACATGTGTGTGTATATATATATATATATATATAATATATATATATATATATATATATATATATATATATATATATATATATATGTATGTATTCTATGTGTGTATATTTAGTGTTTACAAGGAAATAAAGGTTTTTTTTAGTTGCGATATTTTGTTCCCATAGACTTACATGGGACTTCCGGTATCAGAATCGGATATCGACGATATTTAGTGATATCGGAGATACCATTTCGATACGATATTTTTAGATATCGAGCAGTATCGCTCAACACTAGCCATCTATACTAAGCTCCACCAGCTTTCAAATTAATACAAATTTTTAGCTGCATCTTGCCTGTAGAATAATTTTGGGCCTGTAGCAGTGTGTGGTACTCATTCTAATAGGTCATCTATACTAAGCTCCACCAGCTTTCAAATGAATAATTATTTTTAGCTGCATCTTGCCTGTAGAATAATTTTGGGCCTGTAGCAGTGTGTGATACTCATTCTAATAAGCCATCTATACTAAGCTCCTCCAGCTTTCCAATTAAGGCCGGTGTCACACACAACCACAAAAAATCGGTCCGTTTTAGACGGTCGACAATCGGATCAAAATAAAAACATCACACATCCTTCTGGCATCCGATTTTCCTTCAAAGATGCGATTTAATCGCATGTGTGTGTACCTTGTAACATCCGATTTTCATCCGACTTGCGAGATTTTCTCGCAGGCTTGCAAAACTGACATATAATGGATACAAAAGAATAGTATTTAAATGCCAAAAGAAAGAATAGATATATACACATAGAGCACATATATATATATATATATATATATATATTATATATATATATATATATATACATATATATATGTCATTGTGACATGTAATATACATATATTTATAGTTCTTACACTTCTACATACTGTAATAGCCGCTAATTCAATTGCCGGCTTCAGTGAAATCACAGAAGCCAACATGAAATGATACATTGTTTCCACACATTTAACCATGTAATTTCATATATTTTTTTATATGTTTGAAACATACAATTACATGAGTATATGTGTGCTAAATTTCAGACATGTAGGGGTTAATTAAAGGTGTAAATTCGTTGAAAAAAAATGCGTGTGCTCCCGCTGTATTTTCTCCACCAAACAAGCAAAGCGAGTGGGGGCAGATAATAATAGCCTAGGGAGGGTACATTTTTTTTGTGCCCCCCCTGGCTACTAACATCTGCCCCCAGACACCCCAGAAAGGGCAAATCTATAATTAGATTCGCCCTTTCTGGCACTTTGCCCGTCTATTCCCATTGCCCTGTAGCGGTGGCGAAGGGGTTAATAAGGGTTAAAATGACCTTGCAATTGAAAGGTCACTTTAAGCCAGATTAATAATTGAGAGCTGTCAATCAGACAACTATCAATTATTAATCCTATTGTATGAAAGAAAATCAAACACACACAGTTTAATAAAAAATAAGTTTAATTAAATAATCACACAGTTTTTGACCATATTTTATTTTCCTGCTAAAACCATTTCCTGTAATAAAAATAAAATAAAAAAGCAAAATTATACTTACCAATCTGATGTACAGTCAGGTCCCACGCTGTAATCCATCATAAAGGGTTAACAGGTTACAGTTAGCAGGGAGATAATTCTGTCTCCTAGCTGTAACCCCCTGAATGAATAAGTTCCTCTACCACAGAAAGTAGAGGAATAGATTCATGAATGGAGCTTAATTGATTTATTGCCAATTTAACTGTAGTGACCTGACCTAAAGGGAAAGTGGACACAATCAATTAAGCTTCATTCATGAAACACATCCTCTCCTGTCGCCAGGAGAGGAACTTATTCATTCAGGAGCTTTGAGCTGAGCATGCAGGATTACTTGCAGTGCTTGGCTCAAAGCTAGTTAACCCTTTGTGAAGGATTACAGCGTGGGACGTGACAGATCAGCGGAATAGGTAAGAATAATGTTGTTTTATTTTTTTTTCTTTATTTTAGGAGATCAATGGCTTCGCACGGATTAAGTGTAAAATAAAATATGGTAAAAAAAATGTGTTTTTATTTCATTAAAATTATTTATTCTTAAAGTGTGTGTGTTTTTTTATTTACTTCAATAGGATTAATAATTGATAGTTGTCTAATTGACAGCTATCAATTATTAACCTGCCTTAAGGTCACCTTTCAATAGCAAGGTGACAGTAGGTGAGATTAACCCATTCGCCACCGCTACAGGGCAATGGGAATAGACGGGCAAAGTGCCAGAAAGGGCGAATCTAATTATAGATTTGCCCTTTCTGGGGTGTCTGGGGGCAGATGTTAGTAGCCAGGGGGGGCACAAAAAAAATGTACCCTCCCTAGGCTATTATTATCTGCCCCCACTCGCTTTGCTTTGTCTGTCTGGTGGAGAAAATACAGCGGGAGCCCACGCATTTTTTTTCAACGAAATTACACCTTTAATTAACCCCTACATGTCTGAAATTTTGCACAAATACACTCATGTAATTGTATGTTTCAAACATAATATAAAAATACATGAAATTACATGGTTAAATGTGTGGAAACAATGTATCATTTCATGTCGGCTTCTGTGATTTCACAAAACCCGGCAATTGAATTAGCGGCTATTACAGTATGTAGAAGTCTAGGAACTATAAATATATATATATATACATGTCACAATGACATGTATATATATATATGTGTTCTATGTGTATATATCTATTCTTTCTAGTCTTTATTAAAGCTGTCAGTGTGATTTTACAGTATAGCCGGGGATGAATTGCCGGCTTTTCTAAAGGACACCGATGCGATTTCATCGCAAGTCACACATGCGGTCCGTTTGTAATCAGATTTTTCATCGCTCCCATAGACTTGCATTGGCGATTGTCGACCGACAATCGGTGACAATCGCAGCATGCTGCGATTGTACACGGACGTTTAAAACGGACCACAAAAAATCTGATACTGGGAGCTGCTCCATAGATTAACATAGGTCCGACTGCAATGCGATTTTTCATCGCATTGCAGTCGTCCGATTCTGTCGCCAGTGTGACGCCGGCCTAATAATAATTTTTGCTCTCACTGAACGTGTGTTCAGCGCTGCTGGTGGTGTGCTGAGTCTGACAGATAAGCGCACGCGGCTGTCCACTGAGAATGTAGACAGACTCACGTTCATAAAGATGAACAAATCATGGATCCACAAGGACTTTTCTACCCCTGTGTCATCCTGGGGAGAGTAAAAGCTTGAGGATTTAGTAAAATCACCTCGCCAAACGTTTTAAGCAACTCTGGGCAATTGATGCTACTTAAGTGGTGTCTGTGCCCCAAATTTTTGGAAAAAATGGAGACTTTTTGGAGTCACTTTGCTGTGTTTTACGTGACGTTGGCATCGTCAATTACAGGTGGGTTGGTTCTTTCCCCACTCCCCTTTTAACCGTAAGAAACTACATACACTATGGCTTGGGGTAACACACATGGTTGAGTGTGAAGAGCTGTTTACTCATACTATAGCCTGGGAATCAGAGGTCTGCTCCAAAGCTTGAGTGTCTGCTAGTCAGCGGAGTAGCCACCGGCTGTAGATCTAATTCCAAATTTTTAACTGCATCTAACCCAGACAATAATTTTGGGCCTAGTAGCAGTGTCTGCTAGTCAGCAGAGTAGCCACCGGCAGTACATATAATTACAAATTTTTAACTGCATCTAACCGAGACAATAATTTTGGGCCTAGTAGCAATGTCTGCTAGTCAGCGGAGTAGCCACCGGCTGTAGATGTAATTACAAATTTTTAACTGCATCTAGCCCAGACAATAATTTTGCAACCAAATTCAGATAGACGGTTTCAAAGGAGCGCCAGGCTGGCGATAAAGGCAGATGAGATTAAGGTTGTCCGCTGCAGCTCCGGCCGGGTACCTCAAGAGAGGATCAGACATAAGTGATGATAAAGCAATCCGGTCATAAGGAGCGCGAGGGACACAATTTAGCTGATATTAAAAAGTCTTCATTTATTAATATCCACAACGCGTTTCAACGGAATAGCTCCGTCTTCCTCAGGTGGCAGTTATACATAGAATGGAGTAGGAAAGCTATATAAAGGTGGAGCAGCAAATGAAAATGAAAAGGCAATTAATCAGAACACCCACATGATTAAAAATGCAAATATGACTGCAAAAAAGAAAAAAAAAACACAAATTTAATAAAACCAACCTAAAAATGACATAAAAACAATGTACACAAGGAAAAATAAATGAAAATAAATAAATAACAAAATGCATATATTACGTGACTTTTTCAATAGTGAGGTTTAACCCCTCAGGGGCCAGTGTACCAAGTTTAAAAATCCAGAAACTCTCCCTTGTTATCAGATTATTATACCGATCAGGCATATCATGTGGTATCTGGTCAATAACAGTGAGTTTTAACAAATTCAAATTGTTTTGGTGCACTAGGGAGAAATGTTTTGAGAGACTGTGTAGCATGAACCCATTTTGGATATTTTGACGTTGCTTGTTGAGCCTTGCATGCATCGTCTGTATCGTCCGACCGATGTACTGCAACCCACAACCGCACTCTGTTAAATAAATAATGTAGCACGATTGGCAATTGACATGACAGTTGATTTTAAAAAATGGTGCCTGTGTTACGAGATTGAATTTCTTGCACCCCATTCATAATAGAGACGCAATATAAACACAGAGGTCCTACATGCAAAAAAACCCCGATTAGAATTTATCCGGGTTGCAGATGAAGATAAGGACTTGAGTTGTGTTGCTGGGGGCAACTAGATTTTGAAGAGTTCGGTTTTTCCGAAAAATCGACAATAATTTTGGGCCTAGTAGCAGTGTCTGCTAGTCAGCGGATTTACACAGCTGTTAAGCAAGCTACACCACCTGTACTTTGGACACTTAATTTTTTCAAAGGAAATGCTTCGGGCCCCCGGGACACTCAGTGAAGAGCATCGGGGAGGCACCCCAAGGCACAGGGGCTGTGAGTGGCGGTAGGACGCCTTGCGGTGGACCGCCAAGCTCGATCCTTATAAAAGCTTTTTAACTGCAGCAGCTTTACTGGACGCTACTGGAGCTGGCATTACCGTGGCTGCTGGCATGAGACTTGCCCTCCAATAGATCCTTGTAAAAGGATTTAAAGTTTACTCATTCAAATGTGAGAGACAATTTAAATAAAAATGATTAGACCTCCCTCCACCGCAGGGGGGCTCGCTCGACCCACCAGCGGACAGGCACGAGTATTGGGAGAGGGGGGCTGGCCGTCAGGGTCCACCGCAGCTCTGGCACAAACCCGGCGACAGGCAGGTCGCACGGGCAGGAACAGACTGGCCGTGTCGGCTTGGCACTTTTTTGGTTTTAGAAGGACCTGACGTGCCTATATCTGTGTCTCCCCCTCCTTTTACTCCTCCACCTCTTTTCTTTTCGCATGACTATATGTACTTGTCACTTTTCCATGTGTTAGTTGTGTCTTGTGAGCAATTTGTCAGCTTTTGGACACCTTTGAAGTGTTTTCTTTGTGTTTCTATGTGTTTTGGTTTGCCCGCCATTGGTTTTAATGGTGTTCGACGGTGTTCGTCGAACACACGGCTGTTCGGCGAACCGAACTCGAACACTACGGGGGTGGCTCATCACTAGTAGTGATATCACCGAGGACTAGAGTGGATCCGCAGTGATTTCCTAGTAGTTCTGGAGTTCTAGGTTCTTAAAGAGGTACATATTGATATCTATTTCCATATGGTCTTGGACGCTTATGACTTATTATCTAATACACATAGAGACTTAATGCGGTTGAGAGATTAATACTTAAGGAGATTCTCAACGTTGGCATTTTCACACCAGTTTCTCGAAAGCTCTACTAAAATGGGCAGGACGGGTGCATGGCAGTGGTGTAGAACATTGCTGGTCCTGATGAATCAGGGCCTAGTAGTATAATAAGATGTTCTCTAGCTGCTAAAGGAGAATACCTAGAAATACAAGATCTTATCGCAACACCACCACATCTGCCTACTTATGCTCTCAGTCCAGACTACAGAAGATTGGCTCTAACAATATTGTCAGCTATTAAGTTTTTAGCTTGTCTCATGTGCGCAACTTGACTTTGGTTTGGCGGGAGAACCAAGGAAGAGAGAAGGAGCAGTTGTGCCCTCACTAAACTAACAGTTATCACCTATAAGGTTGTCCGGTGATACCTTGTTTTGACAGAATAACCCTATAGGGATTATGGTGGTTTTCGGATCTATTTTTGAAATGTATGTAATAGAGACTATGAAAGAAAGGAGAAGTATTCTTTGTTCCGTTATACTTTTTCTCCATTTACATCCACTCCTAGCTTTGGGAGTGTGATTCCAGCCTTAGGAGACATTTTTTTTGTCTTTCATTATTAACTTGTTTACCTATTGTACCTATAAATGTAGAATTTGCATGTGGCTACAAAAGATAGACAAGTGTTAAAATATTCACCATCTGTTTCATGCATCTCAGTCAGTTCATGATTTCTAGTCTACTATATCTCTGCGTCTGGTAAACTACCCAAATGTCATTATCAAAAAAGCATGTTATCAAGATGTAGACTGCATCCATATACCAGCAGATTATCTCGGTAATATGGAGCGCATTGCTGTATGGTCCCCCCTGTAATGTCACAGCTGGTACCGCTGTGCAGTCTTTTAATACACGAGAACAAGGCAGACTCTTCTCATCAGACAGATGGTAAGCAGCAAAGCTGCTTGTACCAATGTGTAGTAAGACAAACAGCTCTTGGCATATCTTTAGACAGGAGTTTTGCAGAATTCTATGGATGGAAACTAGTGCCAGATCATAACAATGTGATCGTTGTTTTAGAATGTTTAATATACACCCAAAATAAACACTAATGAATTGCTCTCTTAATATGGTGACATGTAATGCATCTTGACAGCTTGTGATACTTTTAGTGCAACATAAAGAGGACCTGACGTGTTTTAGTAAATGATGGCATTCCATTTTTTGCTATATCTCTACATTGTGCAGTTCCTCTGTTCTTTGGGGGCGTGTCTCTGCACAATTTCAAGTTGTCCAATCAGTGACTAAGTGAATGAATATCCATGTTACATACCTTACTTTGCGCTGACTGTCTCCGCTATTGGGCATCTCTGCTCCTATGCTGACAGCAGAGGGACACGGGTGATATCATGGCTAGACACACGGCCAGATGTGACCATTGTTTCACTGGATTGCATATGTCTGCGTGGTGCACTCACCGAGCAGCCAACTCCCAGTTCCTTCTTCACTTGCTGGATAGCGTGTTCACTGCCCAGCTCCTAAAACAAGGGTACGGTTATGATCCAGACCGGGATTTGAGTCCTGTTTTCCCTTTTTCCCGGTCTGGTCATGCCAGGGGTTAACCTGCCTCAGTCTGGGTTCAGGTTGGCTATTTATCGCCGCTGCTTACTGCAGGCGGTGTCAGTTATAGTTTTTGCCTAGGGCTGCTGTAGCTGACTCTGATTGCTCTGATTTGTCCTGTTGCATTTGTTATCTGATCCGTGTCTGTTTTCCCCCTATTCCCATCCTGACTTGGTGTTCCCCTTGTAGTGTGCTGACTTCCTGGTTTTGACTTAGCTTGTATCCTGACCTGTTTCTGTCTTTTGGCTTATCCGCTCCTGACTGTTACTGATCCTTTGGCTTGTCCCTGACTCTGAGTTTGTCTATTCCTCTTGTACTGCGCTATAGTCTAGGATTTGACCCGGCTTGTTAGACCATTCCTGCTTCCACTCTATTGCCATCTGGTGGTGCCTTCACTGCAGCAGTGTGATAGAAAGACTTCATTCTGGCTGTGTCTTTATTTACCATATAACTATAAGATTAGTAATGGATAAGTGTCTTATAGACGCCTCTCCATTACTAATCTGTGGGCTTGATGTCACCTGTCAATACGAAGGTGACCTCAACCCCACAAATATGAACTCCACTTGCCACTTCTATCGGGCAAGTAGAAAGAGCCGGGGAAAGCGCCAGAATTGGCACATCTAATAGATTCACCTTTTCTGGGCAGCTGTGGGCTGCTATTTTTAGGCTGGGTGAGTCGATATCATGGCCCCTTACCAGCCTGAGAATGCCAGCCCCCAGCTGTGAGCTTTAGTAAGGCTGGTTGTCAAAAATGGGGGGAGGGGACCCCACACTGTTTTTTTAAATTTATTTAAATAATTAAAAAAAACTGCATGGGGACCCCTCTATTCCTGGTAACCAACCTTGCTGACAGCTAAGGGTTGCAACTCCCAGCTGTGAGTTTTGCCTGGCTGGTTATAGAAAATACAGGGGAACCCACGCTATTTGTTTAATTTGTTTAGTTATTTATTTATAACGCAGGTGGCGGCTGATGAATACTCCCATCAGCCGCCACCTGCTGTCAATTTTATCACTTAAATATAACTCTCATCATTCTCCCCTGCTTGCGCCAATCGCCGGCAGAGCAGGGGAGAATGATGAGAGCCATGTTCAGCACCCAGCGCTGGGGAACAGTACTTACTGTAACGATTCTTCCCTGGTGCCTGTCCGTGTGGTACAGATGTGGCATACAGATGCCACACATGTGCCGCAAGTATTACACACGGACACTTACATCTCCGGTACCGGAAATATCAGAACGTGTGAAAGAGGCGTTATAGCGGGTTTTTATGTTTGTCTGCTGTCACACACTAAAGGATGCTTTTTATTGCCAAAAATAGTTTTTGCATCACCACATTTTGAGCTATAATATTTCCATTTTTTGGCCCACCTAGTCATGTGAGGTCTTGTTTTTGTCATCCTTGTGGATCACATTTTTATCCATACATGTGAAAAAGTAATTAAAAATTTGTTTTTAATGTATTGCATTTACATACTTTGTATCAATAAATATTGTATTTCCTAATATATGGGGATTCAGGTTCTCCTTTTTGTATATGATATATTGGAGTCAATATATTTGTGAGTATTGTGGTAATTTGTGACTGGTAATCTACATTCTATTTAAAAAAATAGTTTGTAGCACCTAGTGTGTTATAGAGGCCTGATCCATGGGCCACAAAAAATTCTTCTGCTATTAACGTCACACAGTAAGGGACCTGACTTTAAAAATAGTTTGTAGCATCTAGTGTGTTATAGAGGCCTGATGAATGATCGAGTTTCCACTAAGGCTATGTGCACATGGTGGTTCTGATTGGCTGTAATGTTACTGCCGGTAAGATCGTTACCATCAATCAGCATTGCGGGGTCACGCTCTCAGATGTCTGCGTGACTGCACAACTGTGACTGTGATCCAAGGTATAAAGCTTACCGCAGGTCAGCAGGCATCAGCTGATGAGTATACTACTCCCAGCCAACTCTTGCTGTTGCTGATAGCAGCGGAAGCAGGTGGTGGCTGATGACTAAGCCTGTGCTCAAAGGAAAAAATAAAAAAAATTAAAATAAAGTAATAAATATTGAAATAAAAATTAAACACAGTATATACTTGCTTTACACCTAATCTGTGAAGCCCTTGTCTTCTGCAAGAAACAGAAAATAAGCATCATATACTCACCTTAATTTTTAACCCCCGATGCCCTTGTCACCTGGGCTGCTATGTTTAGGCTGGGGTGGCGAATATCCATGACCCCTTACCAGCCTGAGAATACCAACTCCCAGCTTTCAGCTTTAGCTTGTCTGGTTGTCAAAAATGGTGTGGGGACCAGAAGCCTTTTTTATTTTTTAATTATTTATTTCAATAATAAAACATGACCTGGGAACCCCTATATTCTTGATAACCAGCCTTGCTAATGCTGACAGCAGAGGGTTGCAACCCACAGCTGTCAGTTTTGCCTGGCTGGTTATCAAAATACAGAAGAGCCCAAGTCAATTTTAAAAAAAAAAATATTTATTTATAGCGCTGTTGATGAGTCAATTGCCGCTTTTCCTGGTTGTTGCCCCTAATTTGAGCTGTTTGGCAGCTTTTGGGCCCCCTGAAGGTGTTGTCTATGTGTTTGGTTTTCCCTCCCACTGAATTCAAAGCTGTTCGGTTATGTTCGGCAAATGTCAGGAAGTTCGACAAAGATAGCTGAACCGAACCTTAAAAGGTTCACTCAACTCTGTTGCCGAGCACATTCGAGCACCCAAATACTCAAGTGATATCTGAGTATCACCGAGCACGCTCGTTTATCCCTGAAAAACATGTGACACTGGTCCTGTGATTATGCAACTGGTGCAAGGATTTATGTGCATGCGTGTACACAATAAAATAAGCTAAGTCAGAGATTGGGAGTGTGACGTGTAGTGGGAAGGGGAAATGGAGATTTCTATATAGATATGCATTTGTAGTGGGGAGGGGTGGGGAAAGGTAAATATGTCATGCGACCGATTGTGAGTGTATGTGTGTGTAACATATATTTATATATATATATATATATACACTGTGAGACCGTGAAGGGGTGCGTACTGGACGGGGTGTACATCTCACCCAGGTTTCTTAGCTGGGTGGCATGAGGAATGTAGGAGTGAAGGTAGGTTGGCAGTGCGACGTTCACTCCACTCCCCATCCAGTACAGGCTTGCAGCCCAACCCTGAGTGCACTCAGCTGTCTAATTAAGCAGCCAGAAGTAGGTGGTTGAGCTAGACAGAGAGAGCTCTCAGTCTGAATCTGGTTTCAGACGCTGCTGGAGTCTCCTGGAAGCCAAGCTCTGGTAATTACAAATCTGTGTTGTTTTGGGCCAGGCTGTTAGTTCCCTCACTACCGTGGTGTAGGCTCTGTGTTTAGCTAGCAGCCTGCCAGGCTTAGGACTTTGTTTTATGGTTTGGTTTATGTTTGTTGCTGTGGACGTTCAATAAAACTGGTTGCTGCCAGTTTACACCAACAATGCTTTCACTGCTTGGAGTCTTTTATGCCACTCCGTCTACCCGAGACAGCGATCCCAGAGCTATATACCCCCTGAACTGGCTACAATACACACACCCTCAATCGTTCGCATGACATATATAATATTACCTTTCCCCGCCCCTCCCCACTACACATACATATCAATTACTGGCACATCTCCAAATTGGTCACATATATATAATTTCCTCCCCTTCTCCTCACTATACATGTCACACTCCCACCGACATATATTTATTATCACACATTTTTATTGTATTTTACATTCTTTTCATTTATTTATACACATTTTTTACACACCTCTTCTTTTTCTTTTTTTTCACATATATATTTTACTAAGTAAAGGTATTCATTGTATTGTTTATATTTTTCTGAGTCTGTGTTTTATATATGGTTATCTAATATTATATTCTGATCACCTTTCAGTACATACTGATTTGTGAATCATTGATTTTATTATCACTTCATCATTTTGTTCTATTGGATGCCCCATTTCTCTGTCCTATTGGTTGCTCCATTGCATTGTTCCTTATGCTTATTCATTAAGTATTTCTATCATATCGTGAATATGACATGACTTTTGTCATGTGTCTTTCCCTCTGACTTAACTCATTGGGTTGTGTGCATGCATGCGCATAACAAATCCTTGCACAGTTGCGTCATCAGTGGACCAATGTCACATGTCTTTCCCTTTGGCTTGCCCTATTGGCCTGCTTGCGTGCATGCACACAACTAATTTCTGCTTGAGCGGCTTCACAGCCATGATGATGTCAGATGATTATTACATCTGCGTGTTATCGGACTGCTTGTGATTTAAGTCCTGGCATGTTTATTGTTTTTGGGTTTATTCAAGTAAACTTAGTGCAGCAGATAAAAGACACATCATGCTTGCTTACCTTCAAAATCAGAACATTTCCAGCAGTGCCATCAGCTCATAACTAGAAACATACAGTGAGACCACCTCATGGTGCCATGACCTTCCGCACACTTGCACAGAATTGTCAATGGTCTCGTGACACCTGGAAATCATAGCTGAGTGTCAGAAGAGATTTCAGTGCAAGTGGCATGGGATCTGAAGATGTAACGAGTACTGGAAGGGTGGCAGTGAGTATTGCAGGGGCTGTAGAGGTGAGTGGTAAGGTGAATATAGGGATTTTTAATTTGTTTTAACCTTTTTAATGCCCTTTATGGTCCAGAAAAAGGAGGCCAGCACATGCCATTCTGTAGTGAATAGAGTTGAGCGAAACAGGTCGGTCAATTTCAAAAGTTGCCGATTTTAGCCAAAGTTGGGTTTCGTTGGCCAAAACCCGACAATAGCGTGCAGTCGGCCGAGCGGTCCTCGACCCGAGCGCCCAAGTCGGATTTCCCCGACTGCTTGCAGGTGCCTTTTTTTTACCAATGAGCAAGGACGTACACTGTGGGCAACGAAATGACGTGCAGCGGTGCCGCGCGGCTTTGAGCGGCCCGGGATTCAAATCCCCCGCCAAAGCCGCGCGGACACCGCTCATTGGCTGAGCCGCCCGCCGGTTCTGCCAATGAGCGGTGCCGCACCACTCTGGCGGGGGAATTGAATCTCGCGCCGCTAATTGGCTGAGCCGGCGGGCGGCTCAGCCAATGAGCGGTGCCGGCACAGCTTTGGTGGGACATTTGAATCCCATGCCGCTCAAAGCCGCCCGGCACTGCTCCTTGGCTGAGCTGCCCGCCGGCTCTGAAAATGGGCATTGTAGGTGTTTACTGTCCTCCACTCCCTGATGACTTTTATTCCCCATTGACTTGCATTGGGGTCCGATTTTCGACTCCGACCCGATCATTTCCGTTAGTCGGCCGACTTCGTTCGACTCGACTTTTGAGAAAGTCGGGTTTCACGAAACCCGACTCGACCTGAAAGAAGGAAAAGTCGCTCATCTCTAGTAGTGATTTGCAAAAAATCTGCATTCTGGCTAATGTTGATTTTTGTAAAATTAAATTCCACTCTAATTATTCTGCTTATTTCTAATTAACACCTCTATATATTAAATCAATCTTAGTTTGCAACATAGATTCCATACCTGCCTAAAACGTTTGCATGATAAAATCTATAAATATATATTAGTATTAAATATATTATTATTAAACAGTGTTCTCTTTATGTCTGTTGCACATTAAAGCATTTTTAACCTACATAGACAAATCCTACCGATTCTTCCGATTCTTGGAATGCCTTGTTTTGATAGCCATGTTAGTCTTACAGTAGAAGGCATGAATAATAATTTCGGAAGAGTGTAGAAGACTGTGCTTGAACTTCCTGAATATCATCAGACAAATCTGGAATCAAAAGCTTTATAGTCCACAACTTAGGAATTATTGATAGGGGTTGCACACTATCTCTATGTTCACAAACAAAACTAACGGAGAGCATTGGTTTTGATGTCTTTTGAAATGTGTCTAAAGGTGATTAAGGGATTGAAGCAGAGGTAGCCTGACAAGAATTTAATCTTTTGGCCTTTACCGTGTATTGAAGATTCTTGGGGTCTGTGTAGGTTCTTACATTTGTCTCTTTTTAACTTTCCACCTACGTTTTATGATTACTAGTTTCGCAAGAAAATACGGAAAAATACTACTCGAATGTAGTAGGCAAAAACGCTTTAGTAAGTGAGGTTGAGAGTTTTTTAATACTACCCAAACTTATTTTAAGGGTTGGTTAACCATGCTATAGGCCTCCATCCCCAATGTCCTCCTCTGACAAAAAACAGAGAAACTGTTTCAGGTATTATTTTTTTCATTTCATTTATTAGATGTAGATTATATATATCTGTAAAAGAGAAATAATACTGTTGTGAATGGGTTTGAGATGAGTTCTGAGCAGAGGCTCCCTCTGGTGGTTACAAGCAGTACTAGTGAGGATTGTGAGGACTGGGAATCAGGTGTTAATGATTGGTCTTATATAAGGGAGTCATTTTCCCATCAGGGTTGCCGGTGATCAATTGTTCTGGTCTGAATCCTTCTTTCCAGTTTCCCTTGTAGCCTGCTGTGTCGTGTCTGCATCTCCTACTATCAGATAAGACAATTTCTTATTTTGTGTTTTTGCTATATTTTTTTGCATTTGGTCCTGCACTTCTGTGGGGGCCTTCTGGGTCCCCTCCGGGGCTTTTGCCCTCTCAGTTTAGTCCAGCCACTGTGTTTTGTACTTTTGCTTTTTCCAGTTTTTTCAGTGGCTGCTGTTTTGTTTTTGTTACACCAGAGAACTAATTTAGGTGGTAGAGGTCGTGTGATCTCAGGTGATTTTGAAATTAGTTGAGTTGGTGTTTTTTTAGGGTTTTCTGAGATTGCAGTAAGTACCCTTCCTGTCCTTTTCTATTTAGATAGTTTGGGCCCCAGCGTTTGCTCATACTATTTTCTTTCTGTGTCAGTATTTCCTCTTGTCTAACCGCCATTACATGTTTGGGGGCTTTCTATTATCTTTGGGGTTCTAATCCGGGGCAGATAGCTTTCCTATTTCTATCTTTAGGTGTAGTTAGTTTCTCAGGCTGTGACGAGGCATCTAGGACCAACGTAGGAACGCTCCACGGCTGCCTCTAGTTGCGGTGGTTAGTCAGGGTACTGCAATCTCATAGATTCCAACTGCTCTGGTGTATTTCCTTTTTTACCTGCACTCCTCAGCTACCGTAACATAACATAATACTATAATACTTTTTGTGTTTTAATATTGGAAATATTTAATTTTTCTTTGTAAAAACTTCCAAACTAGAGACGTGAACTTTTATTTTGGTTTATTTTACAAAGAAATGTTTTAGAATATTATAGTTTCTATTAAAGGAGTGTCACAACTATCCTTTCTCACTTTCCGCAGGTCTAGCATTTAATCTCCATCATTGCTCCCAGCGTTTGTTATTGTTTTCAAAATTTACATCTCATTGACAGCACTGCAGCCAATCAGTGAGCTCAGTGGCTCTGCCCGAGTTGGAGCCACAGGCCTCCGAGCTCAGCGATTGGCTTTACCACTATAAATATGAAATAAGCACTGCAGACAATTAGAGTCTGGGAACAGTGGTG
Organism: Oophaga sylvatica; assembly: GCA_033576555.1. Classification (NCBI taxonomy): domain Eukaryota; kingdom Metazoa; phylum Chordata; class Amphibia; order Anura; family Dendrobatidae; genus Oophaga; species Oophaga sylvatica. The sequence goes on along the minus strand of JARQOD010000010.1, from coordinate 17,395,857 downwards.
GAACTTAGCTTTGGGCTCGGAGAAGGATAAAGCAGATAGTTCTCTGAAATTATAAACCCCCCATTAAGTGATGAAGAATAATTCAATGTGCCAAAGACCATCATTTTCTTATGATGCACTCCTTTCAAACGTTAAAGTTATTAACAGTAATATGAGACGTTCCGACAATCCAGTCAATAGCAATTTTAGGTTTTTAAAGGGAATCTATCACCAAGTTTTTGCTGCCTCTTCTGAAAGGAGCATACTTCATCGTTTTCCTAAAATAATCAACTGACCGAGTGCAGAAGCCTCCACTCATTTAGGATATACTTTTGTCCTTGCAGAAAGTTGAAGCTTAGAGTTGAAATTCTCAACTAAAATCATTAAAGTTGTCATAGATACTTTTTATTTTTAAACAATATATAATATATTTAAAAAGAACATATTTGGTACCTTCATGAGCATTCATTGTACATCATACTTGACAACTTTTGGGGATGGTTGTCCAAAAACCTTTCAACTAGATTTTATATATATCCAGGTCCCTTTTTTTTTTTTTTTTTTAGCTAACAACCTTTCTACCCTTTTACACCTTGTTTCCCATCCTCTTAGGTGTCATGTTATGATAAGGTGTTGCGCAAAATAAGAAAGTCTTCCAGAAGCATTGTTATCGAAGAGCTTTTGTCAGATTTGGAAGGCATCTAATATATAATTACCAATAAACTGTCACACACTTCCAGCGCTTGTGTTGCTTCCACACTGCACCGCGACCGGAAGTGCGCCGACCGCCATATTGGAACACCTAAGTTATGGGTATTCCGATATGGCGGCCGGGATTCATATCCCCCGCCAAAGCCACATTTGCACCGCTCATTGGTTGAGCCGCCCGCCGGCTAAGCCGATGAGCGGTGCCGTGCGGGATTCAAATCCCCCGCCAAAGCCACGTGTGCACTGCTCATTGGCTGAGCCGCTCGTAGGCTGAGCTGATGAGCGGTGCTGCGCGGGATTCAAATCCTCGTCATAGCCGCGGCACGCTCATTGGCTGAGCGGTGCCGCACAGCTTTCGCAGAGGATTTGAATCCCGCGCCGCTCATTGGCTCAGCCGCCTGCCGGCTCAGCCAATGAGCAGCACAGGATTCAAACCCCTGCCAAAGCGGTGCAGCACCGCTCATTGGCAGAGTCGGCAGGCGGCTTAGCCAATGAACGGCGCGGGATTCAAATCCTCCGCCATTGGCTGAGCAGTGCCGAGCGGCTTTGGCATGTGTGTGTGTGTGTGTGTGTGCGCGGGGCTGTGTGCGGGTCTGCAGATGTGTGTGTGTGTGTGCGTGATCTGTGTATGTGCGGGATCTGCGGGCCTGTGTGTGTGTATGCAGGCATCGTCCGATGGGACTACAAGTCTCATCCGGCTATGCCTGCTACACTGACAGTGAGTGACACATTAGCCAATGATGGGACAGTAGTAGTCCCATCATCCGGCTAATGTGTTGAATGTAAAAAAAAAACATACGTTACATACACAGAACATACATATTACATACAGAACATGCAGTGCATACATATAACACATAATATACAGTACATACATATAACATACAGAACATGCAGTACATACATATAACACATAATATACAGTACATACATATAACATACAACACAACATACAGAACATACATATAACATATAACACATAATATACAATACATACACATAACATACAACGTATAGCATACAGTACATACATAGAGCATACACATAACATACATATAACATACAACACGTAATATACAGTACATACATAACATACAGAACATACACATAACATACAGTACATACATATAACATACAACACATAATATACAGAACATACATATAACATACAGTACAGACCAAAAGTTTGGACACACCTTCTCATTCAACGATTTTTCTGTATTTTCATGACTATGAAAATTGTAGAATCACACTGAAGGCATCAAAACTATGAATTAACACATGTGGAATTATACATTACACTTTACTAAAAAGTGTGAAACAACTGAAAATATGTCTTATATTCTAGGTTCTTCAAAGTAGCCACCTTTTGCTTTGATTACTGCTTTGCACGCAGAAAAGGTGAACGGATGGACTCTACATGCCTGGTTCCCACCGTGAAGCATGGAGGAGGTGGTGTGATGGTGTGGGGTGCTTTGCTGGTGACACTGTTGGGGATTTATTCAAAATTGAAGGCATAGTGAACCAGCATAGCTACCACAGCATCTTGCAGCAGCATGCTATTCCATCCGGTTTGTGTTTAGTTAGACCATCATTTATTTTTCAACAGGACAATGACCCCAAACACACCTCCAGACTGTGTAAGGGCTATTTGACCAAGAAGGAGAGTGTTGGGGTGCTACACCAGATGACCTGGCCTCCACAGTCACCAGACCTGAATCCAATCGAGATGGTTTGGGGTGAGCTGGACCGCTCACCACTTCAATTTTGAATAAATCCCCAACAGTGTCACCAGCAAAGCACCCCCACATCATCACACCACCTCCTACATGCTTCACGGTGGGAACTAGGCATGTAGAGTCCATCCGTTCACCTTTTCTGGCAAATAAGTTAGAGCCTTCAAACTGCAAACGAGAGTAGGATTTATTAACAGAAGCATAAATCTTACAAAACAAAAAGTTATGTTGCTCAGTTGAATTTTAATAAATTTTAAAAATAAGTGTGGGTCAATTATTATACAACCCCTATGTTTAATATTTCGTGGAATAACCCTTGTTTGCAATTACAGCTAATAATCGTCTTTTATAAGACCTGATCAGGCCGGCACAGGTCTGTGGAGTCATCTTGGCCCACTCCTCCATGCAGATCTTCTCCAAGTTATCTAGGTTCTTTGGGTGTCTCATGTGGACTTTAATCTTGAGCTCCTTCCACAAGTTTTCAATTGGGTTAAAGTCAGGAGACTGACTAGGCTACTCCAACACCTTGACTTTTTCCCTCTTGAACCAGGCCTTGGTTTTCTTGGCTGTGTGCTTTGGGTCGTTGTCTTGTTGGAAGATGAAATTATGACCCATCTTAAGATCCTTGATGGAGGAGCGGAGGTTCTTGGCCAAAATCTCCAGGTAGGCCGTGCTATCCATCCTCCCATGGATGCGGACCAGATGGCCAGGCCCCTTGGCTGAGAAACAGCCCCACAGCATGATGCTGCCACCACCATGCTTGACTGTAGAGATGGTATTCTTGGGGTCGTATGCAGTGCCATCCAGTCTCCAAACGTCACGTGTGTGGTTGGCACCAAAGATCTCGATCTTGGTCTCATCAGACCATAGAACCTTGAACCAGTCTGTCTCAGAGTCCTCCAAGTGATCATGAGCAAACTGCAGACGAGCCTTGACATGACGCTTTGAAAGTAAAGGTACCTTACGGGCTCGTCTGGAACGGAGACCATTGCGGTGGAGTACGTTACTTATGGTATTGACTGAAACCAATGTCCCCACTGCCATGAGATCTTCCTGGAGCTCCTTCCTTGTTGTCCTTGGGTTAGCTTTGACTCTAAGGACAAGCCTGGCCTCGGCACGGGAGGAAACTTTCAAAGGCTGTCCAGGCCGTGGAAGGCTAACAGTAGTTCCATAAGCCTTCCACTTACGGATGATGCTCCCAACAGTGGAGACAGGTAGGGCCAACTCCTTGGAAAGGGTTTTGTACCCCTTGCCAGCCTTGTGACCCTCCACGATCTTGTCTCTGATGGCCTTGGAATGCTCCTTTGTCTTTCCCATGTTGACCATGTATGAGTGGTGTTCACAAGTTTGGGGAGTGTCTTAAATAGTCAGAAAAGGCTGGCAAAAGAGATCATTAATCCACACATGTGAAGCTCATTATTCTTGGTGCCTGAACTACTTCTTAATACTTTAGGGGGACCAAACAGAATTCTTGTGGTTTGAGGGGTTGAATAATAAATGACACTCTGAATTAACTTTTAAACGTTTTTTTTTTTTTTTTAATTAAAACAAAATTTTTTGCTGCAGTGCATTTCCCACTTCCAGGCTGATCTACAGTACAAATGTCACAATGCCAAGTTAATTCCGCATGTGTCAACCAGCTAAATCTGCAGGGGGTTGAATACTACTTGTAGGCACTGTATAATTCCACATGTGTTAATTCATAGTTTTGATGCCTTCAGTGTGATTCTACAATTTTCATAGTCATGAAAATACAGAAAAATCATTGAATGAGAAGGTGTGTCCAAACTTTTGGTCTGTACTATATAACATACAACACAACATACAGAAAATACATATAACATATAACATACAGAACATACATATAACATACAACACATAACATACAGAACATACATATAACATACAACACATAACATAGAGTACATACTCGCCAATCACCTAATCCCCGAAGCCATTGATCTCCTGTAATAAAAATAAAATAATAAAGCAACCTATACATCACCTTTCCGCCATAGTCCAGATAATAACGAGTGTCCCACGACGATCTCTGGTGTAGAACACTGACATCGGGTGATGTCAGCGCTCTACACCGCCCCTGCGATACACTAACAGCCGAGGGAATCCTCTGCTGTGTGTATCCCTTCGCCGCCGGGAGAGAATGACATCACTTCCGTTCATTCTCTCACTGGCAATGCTGGCTGAAAAAATTACCACGCAGCATTGCCATAAAGTGAGAGAATGAACTCTGGTAACCTCAGTGATGCACTGCAGGAGCCATTGTCTCCTGTCAGTTCATCACTGGGAGGCCCTATAGAGCAGTGACATCACCTGATGTTACTGTTCTATAGGGGAGATCTCGTGGGACATTCGTTATTAATTGGACTTCGTCGGACAGGGAGTATACGGTTGTTTTATTTTTTTACTTTTTATTACAGGAGATCGAGGGCGTCGCTTGGATCTGAGCGTGTAATTAAATATATGAAAACCGTGTTATGTTTTATTTCATTAAAATACTTTATCTTGTGTTTTTTAACCCTTTATTAATATAAGATTAATAATGGAGAGGCGTCTTATTGACGCCTCTCCATTATTAGCAGGGCTTAATGTCACCTTACAATAGCAAGGTGATATTAGCCCCTTATTACCCCATATCCCACCACTACAGGGGAGTGGGAAGAGAGGGGCTAAGTGCCGGAATTGGCGCATCGCTCTGGGGCGGCTGGGTGTTGGTATTTTTAGCCAGGGGGTGCGCCAATATCCATGGCCCCTTCCTAGGCTATGAATATCAGCCCGAAGCTGACTGCATAGCCTTTCTGGCTATAAATTACTGGGGGACCCCATGTCATTTTTTTTGGGGGGGTCCCTCTATTTTAACCCTGCTGTTCTGTTTGGGTCAAAAATGACCCGTTTTGGAAATTAGATATTATTTTATTCATTCATTTTTTGATTTTGAAACTTGTGGTTCCTTTTATTTTCCTAATTTACGGGGCTCATACTAAGGGTACTTTATTTTTTTTTTTCGGTGCTTTACTTTTTGCGCTACAGTTTTTTATACACTTGTTATGTTCGGGTCAAAAATGACCCGTTAGCCTTTTATACTAATCTACAGCCATTTTTTGAGTAAAACAAAGGATTTTTAGTTTATTTTGAGACTACTTATTGCATCTACTATTGTTTATCAAGTTATCTAGTTGCTTTAGGTGCACAGATGGACATAAATGGATGGATACATGTATACAAATGATTTCAGTACAAACCATACGCATTGTCTTTCAGTACAATTTTTATTGCTGTATCTAAAGGCCTGCTGTTCCTCTACAAATAAATCAATTCAGTTTTCAAGATTGCAAAAGAAAATAGTTTCTTTTCCTTGTGAACTGACAAGCTAATGAGAATGTATTTTGTTGTGTGTTATCTTAGCCTTGCAGAAGGTGCCTGTGTGTCTCCGCCCTTATCTTGTCAGTATAGTAGTTCAGTCAGACATTCCAAGGCTGTTGGAGAGAGGAGCTGGAGTCTGGAGCTGCACACAGAGTTTACCTCACAGCTTTGAATACATGGTACCCGTGGTATTTATGACTGTTGAAGTTTTGCAAAAATGATGCGAAAACGTGGATTGAAAAAAAATAGATTAGTAGAAACCCTTTTTTGAAAAAAACTGAAATTTTTTTTTCTGATTATTTTTTACTATTTTTTTCAAAATGCTTTTATACTGTTAAAATTTATTTTAGTTTTAAGTTAGTTGTACTAATAGTTACCTAAAGTTGTTGTTGATGTTGTTGTAAAAGATATAGTTGATTATTTAAGCACAAGTTTGTTACTTTGGTGTAAAATGCAATTAGGCTGTTTTACATTAATCAACACAAAATTTAAAAAAATTAAGTTTTTTTATTCAATTTTTCTTTGATAATGAACAACTATGATCACACACAGTATAATAATGCAACAGGTATTCAAAAAGAACTTTTCAGTGGCTCAAAACAACATTTTAATAGGTTCGGGTCAAAAATGACCCGAACATAACAAGTGTATAGTAAACCCGAACAGAACAGCAGGGTTAATAGCCAGTGAAGGCTAGCTGCGGGCTGATATTCATAGCCTGGGAAGCTCCATGGGTATTAACCTCTTTCCAGGCTAGAAATATTGGCCCGAGCCATCAGCTTTCCCCCTCTGGCGCAGAAAATTGTGCGGGAGCCCACACCATTTTTTTCCCTTTTTTTAAATTAACACTATTGCGTGAAGATTTCGTGTGTGTGTCTCTTTAACTATTTATGTACCATTCTATCTATGTAATATCTATCTATCATCTATCTATCTATAAATCTATTGTCTGTCTGTCTGTCTGTCTGTCTGTCTGTGTAATGGAGTATGGGTTGGACAAATGTAAAAGAGGAGGTTGGACAAGAAATGACATCACAAATCTTTTTTTTGTCAAATAACACATCTTTATTTAGCTTACAAAAACGCATACAAATCCGCATGAAAAAACGCATCAAAAAAGCATCTGCGTTTTCTGCCAAGAGGTCCTGTTTTTCTGCAGAAAATTCAGCAGTCAAATCTGCAACGTGTGCACATACCCTCAAATCCCCCACCAAAGCCACGCCGCACCGCTCATTGGCTGAGCCACCCCTGGCTGCGCTGCCTTGGCGGGGGATTCAAATCCCGCGTGGCACCGCTCATTGGCTCAGCTGGCGGGAGGGGAGGATTTGAATCCCGAGCCGCTCATTCACTGAGCCGCCAATGAGCGGTGCCGCGTGGCTTTGGCAGGGGATTTGAATCCTGTGCCTCTCAAAGCCACGCGGTACCGCTCATTGGCTGAGCTGCCGCCAGCAGAGTCAATGAGCGGCGCAGGATTCAAATCCCCCACCAAAGCCGCGCGGCACTGCTCATTGGCTGAGTGGTGCCGCGCAGCTTTGGCAGAGGATTTGAATCCCACGCCGCTCATTGACTCTGCCGCCGGCAGCTCAGCCAATGAGCGGTGCCACGTGGGATTTGAATCCCCATCCAAGGCTGGCGACCAATCAGCTGCTAGCGGTATTTGTGCCAGATTTGAATACCGCTAGCAGCTGATGTGATTGGTCGCCCGCCACCAGGCTGCCGATCTATCGGCTGTTAGCGGTATTGCCGATCTCCCGGCAGTGTTGACACCACTAAGCATACACAGATGTTCATTTCACCGCACTCCTGATGCAATAGCATCAGCCGTCTTCCAGGAGCCTGGGAGGTTTTCCCTTTATCAGAGGTCTAACAAATATTTTTTGAAAATTGGCAAATATGATAAATAAATGTATGCTTAGTTGAGGTCATGGATGATTGAGACAAAAAAAAAAAAAAGAGGAGAAAAAACAAAAATGCAACAAAAAGGTCATGGAAAAACATGGAGTTGTACAACTGTCTAGATTAATAAGATCTTATTGTTCTATGTGAATAGTGATCACAAGCTACCATGCACCCGGAAGAATACTGTCATGCAAATGTGGTGCGCTCATGATATCCACTTTTATATGACAACTGCCTAGATGGAAAAACTGAAAGTGTCAAAAATAGCTACAGTATATCCTTAACTAGTTAAGGACCAAGTAAACTTCCCTGTTCCTGACAATTCACATTTTCAGATTTTTTTGTTCATATTTAATTAAGGGCTCTAAAATATTTCTCACACTGATATTCAAATAATTTGTGCCTTTTTTCTATACCTGGGGCTTAATTTTCATGTCATCTACATATTCTTTTTTTATTTGCTGATATTGGTGAAAAATCTAAAGAAAACTAGGAAATCTGTTTATTTCTCACATTTTTCTTTATGACCACAATGTACTACAAAATTTTATTTAAAATATGTTCCCTTTTCCATAGAACTTAATTTAATATAATGGAATTTTTTTCAGATGGGGCAGGGTTTGAAACAGTGTTTCAAACTTAGAGTTTTGCAGCATCCCATTTTTATTATTTTGTTATGTTTATTTATTGCTTTTATTATTTATTTTCAATTATTTGTGCCTCCTTCAAAAGGTCTTGAAAGGCATTTAGGGTTAGGGAGCATTTTTACATATTAATGAATTTGTTTATAGCTGATTTTCCCTGTAATTGGGTGATAGCCAAAGTTCCAGGGGAAATTCAGCCTTCTGGCCAAATAGCACAGTTGACTAGGTCTCCTATGATTTAGAAACTCTTGCTCTCTCCATCTATCCAGCAACCACATAATCACTGGGTCTAAAGGAAGAAAAGCAAACAGTGCTTTCTATACTGTATACACAGCACTTTTTAGAGCGGTTTATACAGTGATCAGAAAGGCAGAGATGGCAATAAACCATGTCTGCTTTTTCCATGGGAAGTCTGGCTGTGTCTGACAGCCAGCTCCCTGCCGATACAACTGCACGATCTTGTGTAAACAGGTCACTCTGTAATGACATTTTGGCCAGTGCAAAGCAAAGTGCAAACATTTTAAGTTTATGGAATCGATTTTAAGGAGATAATGCATCCAACTTTCCTACATCCATGATCTTTTTATTACTAACAAACTTTCCTTCCTCGCTATCACCAAAACCTGGCTCACCCCCTCTGACACAGCCTCTCCTACTGCACTTTCGTATGGTGGATTCCACCTTTCCCACACCCTCTGCCCCAGCAGCAATCATGGTGGAGGAGTTGGTTTTCTCCTGTCAGATAACTGCTCCTTCACCCCAATCCCACTGCCACCCTCTGTTAGCCTACCTTCCTTTGAGGTGCAATCTGTGCGCATCTACTTCCCCTCCAACCTCCAGCTAGCTGTCATTTACCGCCCCCCAGGGCCAGCCACCACCTTCTTCGACCACTTCACTACCTGGCTACTTCATTTCCTTTTCCCTGACATCTCCAATATTATCATGGGCGACTTCAACATCCCCATTGACACTTCCCTCTCAGCTGCCACTAAACTTCTATCTCTCAGTTCCTCCTTCAGCCTCAATCAATGGTCTTCTGCAACCACTCACAAAGATGGCGACACATTGGACCTCATCTTCACCCGACTCTGCTCCCTATCTAACCTCTCTAACTCACCTCTTCCTCTTTCTGACCACAACCTACTTACATTCTCTTCCCTCTACACTCCTTGTCCACAACCCCACTACTCAAACTTGAACACTCTTTGAGAAATCTTAAACATCTCGATCTACACTCACGGTCTGAATCATTTTTCCCTTTACAGACATAAGTTCCCTACACAATGCGGATGCCGCTGCCGCTCTGTATAACACCACAATAGGTGTAGCTCTGGAATCAGTTGCCCCTCTCACAAATACCTAAGCTCGCAAAATCAACAGACAGCCCTGGCACACCAGCCTGAACAAAGAAGTGTGGCGGGCTTCCAGGGTTGTTGGGTGGAGATGGAAATGATCACACGCCAACAAGCACTTCATCGCATTCAAACAGTCCCTCACTACTTTCAAGGCCACACTCGTTACAGCAAATCAAACATATTTCTCATATCCTCCCTGTCTCACAGTCCTAAACACCTATTAAACACTTTCAACTCTCTCCTCTATCCCCCAGCACCCCCTCCCTCTCCAATCATCTCGGCTGAAGTCTTTGCCTCATTTTTCAAGCAGAAGATTGATAACAGAGACAGTTTTGGCCTACAACCCCAGAGCCCTCCTAACTGCTCAGCCCCCCTCCTCCAAAACCAACTTCTCCACCATTACAGAAGATCGACTCTCCACTCTACTCTCAAGATCACATCTCCTGTGCACTTGACCCAATCCCATCCCACTTCAACCCAAACTTCACCACAGTCTTCATCCTAACCTATCTCTTCAACCTATCACAAACAACTGGTGTTTACCCCTCAAGCTTTAAACATGGCTCAATCACACCTATCCTCAAAAGCCCTCTCTTGACCCATCCTCTGTATCTAGCTATCGCCCCATATCACTTCTCCCCTTTGCCACAATACTATGGGAACAACACGTCCATCTTGAGCTGTCCTTCCACCACTCTTTTTGCTCCCTCTTTGACCTCTTACAATCTGGCTTCGGGCCGCATCACTCCACTGAAACTGCCCTAACTAAAGTCACCAATGACCAATTAACTGCCAAAGCCAAGCAACACTACTCTGTCATCCTCCTCCTGGGCCTGTCATCTGCTTTTGACATAGTGGACCATTCCCTATTATTACTGACCCTGTCATCTCTTGGCATCACTGACTTGGCCCTATCATGGATCTCGTCATACCTAAGAGACAGGACATTCAGCGTCTCCCACTCGCACACCACCACCTCACCTCGCCCACTATCTGATGGAGTCCTGCAAGGTTCAGTCCTAGGGCCACTGCTCTTCTCCATTTACACCTTTGGCCTTGGACAGCTCATAGAATCTCACGGCTTTCAGTATCACCGCTATGCTGATGACGCACAGATCTACATCTCTGGACCAGATATCACTTCCCTACTAACCAGAATCCCACAATGTCGGTCTACTATTTCATCCTTCTTCTCCGCTTGATTTCTAAAACTTAATATGGACAAAGGAGAATTCATCATCTTTCCCCATCTCACTCGACCCCCCCCATGGACCTAACCATTAAAGTAAATGACTGCTCACTCTCCCCAGTCCCACAAACTTGTTACATCGGGGTAATCCTTGACACTGATCTCTCCTTCAAGCCACATATCCAAGCCCTTTCCACTTCCTGCCGACTTCAACTCAAAAACATTTCCCAGATCTGCACATTCCTAAAGCAAGAATATGCAAAAACCCTAGTCCATGCCCTCATCATCTCCTGACTCTACTACTGCAACCTCTTGCTCTGTGGCCTCCCCGCTAACATTCTCGCACCCCTCCAATTCCCCAGCCTCTGCCCCCTGTCAAACCCTGCACTGGCTCCAAATTACGCAAAGACTCCAGTTCAAAACTCTAACCATGGCATACAAATCCATCCACAACCTGTAACCTCGTCTCCCGGTACTTACCTACACGCAACCTCGGATCCGCACAAGATCTCCTTCTCGACTCCCCTCTTATCTTCTCTTCCCACAATCGCATACAAGATTTCTCCCCCTACTCTGGAACTCTCTACCACAACATATCAGAATCTCGCCTACCATGGAAACCTTCAAAAAGAACCTGAAGACCTATCTCTACCGACAAACCTACAACCTGCAGTAAACACCGATCGACCAAACCACTGCACGACCAGCTCTACCCTCGCCTACTGTATCCTCACCCATCTCTTATAGATTGTGAGCCTCACGAGCAGGGTCCTCTCTCCTCCTCTACTAGTAGTGACTTGTATTGTTTAAGATTACTGTACTTGTTTTTATGTATACCCCTCCTCACATGTAAAGCACCATGGAATAAATGGCGCTATAATAATAAATAATTAGATGTTTTAGGTGGTTTCTTTAATGGCTCTTTGGTCTTTTGGATTGATATGGATGAGTTTCTGCTATATTTGTTTCCTATTATTTAATTATTTAGCTGGAGCTCTGATTTACTGTGAATATTCCCTAGAGGCATAATTTGAAGCTTCTGTTTCCAAATTAAAGATACTGTATAGAGCGCCATCCTATCATGGGAAATTTGTATTGGCGCCGAGGTGACACTGCTGACCCTACAGTACATACCTTATAGCGACTCTCAATAAATCCTGAAAAATTAACTCTTTTTGAAAGCATTGAGTCACAAGAGCAGTGTTTCCTGCAATTCTAAAGCAAATTTGTGAAACCCTTATCTTTACTTTTTTTTCTTTAGCTCCGTACAAGTAAAAAAAATTGCTTTTTGACTTCAAATATTTTTTTGGGGGAGGACCTCAACTATCAGAGGATTTTTAATATATAAAAGTCTTCCTTTTTTAAAAACACACACGATTCATTTCCTCAATTGCTTCACACAGTATAAGTTTAATTTATTCTTTTTAATATAAAATCTCATTACCTGCATAGCTAACACGCTCTCTCTCTATCGTTCCCATTTCATGTTTGATATAAGAACAGAGGGAAATGAAAATCAGACTCTCAGATAAAATCTATAATCATCACTGAACTTGCTCTTCACATTTCTAAACAAAATTAAGAAGACGAATCTTTCAAGGCAGAAAATAGGAGGGAGAGAGGTAAGACGAGGAGTAGAGAACATAACTTCTGAGCGAACTGATTGGCAATATAATTATTCTCCTACCAAATGTGATCTCTGATTGCAAAAAAATAATAGGTGTTATCTAAAGGCTAGATTTTTGGCTGACGAAGTTTGTAACCTACTCATAAATGAAGTCCATTTCTATAGTGGAGGGATGTTACATAGCATTGAAGCCTTATTGTCTTGTCTTATTGCAAACAATTTTTGAAGAGTAGCCGGCCATTTATCGCTGCTGGCCTGGCTTCTAAAACCCTTGACCATCATCTGAACCTAACCAGATGTTTTCACCACAGTGGCCACTGGCTTACATGGTAATTAGAGATGAGCAGATCAAGCAAAATACAAATTTGCCTACTTGCGCTTTTTTTCCTGGGAAAATCGCATTGCAGAGATGTTGTTCTACGTGATAAATAAACATCAGATATATAAAAAATCCTTATTCACCTCACTACTTCTCGCCGTCACCCATTTTATCCTTCCCCCAATCTTCAGATCACCGTCGTTCACATTGAAATCGCTGTCCCTCTCACGCTGGGAAAGGACTTCCGGCACTGATGGGTCCCAGGAAAAACCTACACATGCATATATAAGGTCACTGCCCATGCCTTGATGTCATGATGTCGTCGCAGTCCTTCTGGAATTTCATGCTGGGGAAGGACTTTTGGCATTATTGAAGCCCAAGAGGGTTAACATGTGAAAGTTCATGGTGTCATGATGTCACAATGTGTGCCGTGACCTTGCATGTTCCTGTATACATTACCGGAATCCAAGGGTAACGTTTCCCCTTGCGTAGAGTGACTTGTCAAGCCTGACATGCCAAGGTGGGGAGACTTCTAAGCTGCAATTCTCCTCTGGGAAATATGAAAATTATCTCTTCAGAGAGGAAGAAGATTAGAACTCTAGTGCCACCTATAAGAAGAAGCATTTCTAAAAGTCAATATTGACTCTCTGATGAGCCTTGTAACATGACTTAAGTCGCCTAACCTTGGCATGACGTGCCTCTCTCTTTCTCTCTCTCTCTCTCTCTCGACCTTGATTTCGTAGTTCCAGGTATGCACAGAGGAAGAAAACTGAGTCCGGTGGCCGGGTCAGTCCTTTGCCTGATCCGGCACCCATAGATGTCCATTGTATCAACAAGCCTGATGTGCTGCTACAGGCGCTGTCCAGTTTTTCCTCCGGAAACAAAAAACTTTCAAGGACACGTCTTGTCCGGCCGCCGGAATAGAAATTTTTGATCCGGCAAAAAACGGACAAAACGAAAGGACATGCGGCGCAATCCGGCGCTAATGCATGTCAATGAGAAAAAAAACAGATCCGGTGGTAAAAAAAACTGATCCGATTTTTAAAAAGCTGGATCGCGCCTGACGGCGAAAAACTGATGTGTGAAAGAGGCCTAAGTCATGTGACAAGGCTCATTAAAGAGTCAATCTTGACTTTTAGGATTGCTACTTCCTATATGTGGCACTAGAGAGTTCTAGTTCTCTTCCTCTCTGAAGAGACAATTTGTACACATTACGTCACTTCTGGTGACACATCCATATCAAGTCACACGTGGCATGCCGTGAATGGAAATGCGTTGCTAGCATGGAACGCTGCACATTCACCGATACGGTAGTTTACTGTAAAAGACGCCATGCTTCCAGCATGCTAGTGCATTTCTCCAGTGCTGTTCCCATTGATATGGACTATCAGCTGTAATACCAAAGTATCCCTGGTGAGTTAATGCTATTCTCTAATAGTTTATTGTATATGATATTATGTTAAAACTGCAGATTCACTTTGCATTTGCCTTGATTTCTGACATTCCTTTTTTTGCATAGTACTTGTGTGTAAATCTGTATTTCTTGCAGCTCACAAGGTCATAAGCTATCTATTGGGCATTGGGATGTGAACTCATCCTCCATATGTATCCACTATCCTTTTACCTCAACTACAGAATAGTGATCATTTTGTTCCAGCCCTTTGATATACGTATCCTATGTGTATTAGATTCCATTATGTGCATCTTGATATTGTCAAGTCCATTCATCTGAGTTATAGACTGGTACGCTTGTTATAAATAACGTTACATTGATCAGATCTGTTTTTTTCTAAAAATATGTTGTTTTACACTTTTTATCCATTTATTTAGTTGATGTGATGTACATTTTCATTTACTTGTTCTAAATATTTTTTTTGTTAGTATTTATATGTCTTTTAGTTCTGATGAAGGCCCTATGATCGGCCAAAACGTCAACCATATTATATGCAGTGGATAACCTGTGTGCAATAAAAGACAATCTCTTTTTTTGCATCCTCTTTGGGGTATTAGAATGTAGGGAGAAAAAGAAGAGATCCCAAAGGTAATAATAATCTTTATTGATAGAAAAATAATTAAAAATACATAAAACAGCAGAAAAACTGTTTCGGGGACACCGAGCCAAAATCTAGTATAGTAACATGTTACATGGCTACCAAAACAATAAATGGTGCCAATAGTAATATCCTATTATATAGAAAGATGACAAATAACTAACCACCACAGACAGCTGATAATAGTCACAATAAAATCCTTTTTGGAAAGGTTAACCAATTAGTATAGCGAACCCAAAGTTACATAGCCATAAAATGTCCTAAGGGTACATTCCCACATTAGATGTATATGTGAATACAGGTAATGCTATGGATATGTGCTCACAATAAAGTGGCACTAGTAGATATGAGATAAATGTCCCTATAAAATATCAATATAATACATATGCATCAATGAATGTGTTAAATCCTGATAGGCATATAACCGCTGTACCATATATAGGTTAAATACCTCTAAAATGCCCCAGGAAAATATCGCTATAGTATATGTATAGATGCATGTACCACATGCTATCTAAATGATTCACTATAACACATTTTAATGTGCAGAGACATACATCTAACAAATGTGAAAATGAAGTATATACATCCTCAATCATAGACCTTCATAGTATGCTAACACTAGCAAAAATGCTGTCTAATTAGCAGTGAAAACGATAGGTGCATGTATATACAATAAAAGGTAAATGTGGTGATAATTACCGGTAACAGAAGAGTGGCTCGGCGTCCCCTCACCCCGACGTACGTTTCGCCTCCTGCTTCTTCCGGGGGCGTGTCTGGGTGAGGGGCGTCAGACTATTTAATGGACCGCTGGCCAATCATAACGTGCTCCATGAAAAGATTGTATATTCATCACATGCTGGCGCATGACGCGCTAAGCCCGCCTCTCAATGACTCACTTCCTCTTGGAAACGCTCAATGACACGCAAGCCAAATAGCCTGCGTGCCAGTGTGAGAGCGTCCAGGGAAGTAAGTGAGGATGGGATTGTTGCGCATGCGCTCGTGACGACCATCAGATTAAAGCAAACCAAACAGAATCAGAATGCCTGGAACGATCTTATACAAAGAGGATATAGGATGTACTGCAATTTTGTTCAATTAAATAAATATATACTAATGTGTATATATATGCATTAATAGTGCCATATCATAATTATAATAATGCCATATTACAAAGATTATATAATGTATATCCCTTAATATATTCCCTAAACATAAAAAATGATAAATCCTCCTACAGTGTGATCTATTACATATAACATCATATAGATCAAATATGAATGATAATAATAAAGTGATAATATGATAAAAAATAATCAATAATAAAAAGTAAAGAATAAATAAATGAAAATAATAAATATTACATAATAAATAAATAATAATAATTGAAAAATAATAAAAAATAAAAAAAAATAATAATGCAAAATATAAAATAATAAAAAAAAATAATAATAATAATAATATTTGATATATATATGAAAAGTGCTAGTGAAAAAACACCTATAAGAAGAATTTTTTTTTAAATATGATGAATATTGTGTAAGCTTTTCAGGGGATATAGCTCTGGGATCGCCGTCCGGGTAGACGGAGTGGCACGGAAACAGTTCATTCACAGACAGCAGTTCTGGCAAAAGCTGGCCGCAACCAGTTTTATTAAAGTCCACAGCAAACAGAACATAAGCAAAACCAAATCATAAACATAAGCCCTGGGCTTGTCCAGCCACTTACTACACTTAGATAGATTTCCCTCTCTATCCGGGACCAGACTCTAACAGCCTGTCCCCAAAACAACACATATGTTCAGCATTTACCAGCATGGAGTTTCACAGAGTCTCCTCCTTGTGTCTGAAGGCATATCCAACGTCCAGACTTGAGAGAGCTCCCCTCCTATTCAGCAGCGATCCGCATGGATTCTCACAGAGACTACTCCTGTGTCCGGGGTACATCGAGCACCCAGACTGAGACAGCTCATACTCCTGGAGACTCCTTCTTGTGCCTGGACTCCTTGTCCAGACTAAGCGAGCTCTCTGTCTGTGTTCGCAGACACCTACTTCTGGTCTCCTAATTAACAGCTGAGTGGTTTCAGGCCTGAGCTGCAAGTGTGTACTGAATGTAAGGTGTAGTGACCTTTCTCTACCACTAGGTTTACAAAGCCATACATTTCCCTTATACCAGTCAGCAAAGAATCTAGGTGAAATGTACACCCCATTCAACACACATACTCTCACTGTCTCACATATCCCCCCTCTTCTCCAGACCGGAGGGCTGGTCAACAATCCAAAAGAGACAGTGAACTCTGGACCAGTCATGACCCTCATCAGCTTCATCTTCACTACTCTAATAGATGAAGTCCCATGCACACTTAAACGTAGGTGCTACTGAGGAAAGAACGAGAGTCAATATAGGTAAAGACACCTCGAGCACACTAATAATGATCTCAAAAATGAGCGAGAGTATATGATATTCATTAAAGAAATATTTTATTCGAGCATTCCAATGAGGTTCCAAGTGCAAGCAAGGACAATATGAAGAATTCACAACCCCTATTCTTCATATTGTCCTTGCTTGCACTTGGAACCTCATTGGAATGCTCGAATAAAATATTTCTTTAATGAATATCATATACTCTCGCTCATTTTTGAGATCATTATTAGTGTGCTCGAGGTGCCTCATCTTCACTACTGTCATCTGTATCTTCACCTGAGCCATAGCCAACATCAGCTTTCTCTTCATCTGAATTATCCGCACTACCCTGTACCCTCCCAGGCCTATGCTCTCTGCGGGCCTCGGGTATCCTGCACGGTTTCATCTTGACCTTAGGGCCAGGCTCAGTTTCGATATAGTGCCTGGCCAGAGAAGTACGACCCGGCACATCAGAACACTTCTGCTGACTCTTCCTCAGAAACTAACGTACCTCCTGTCCTTGGTGCACTGACCATGTGTCACCAACTATCACAGAAGGTATAGGGGGTTTTTCACTTTTCTCTAGTTCCCCTTAGCACATCTATTTTCTTGAATATCGGTTGACTCATAAAGTCTATTTCACAGACCTTAAGCTCCTCTGCCATGGTCTCTGACCATTTTAAGCTACACTGTTCAAATGATTGGGACTGTAGAAGGAGCTGATCGTTTTTCTTTTGCAGTACACATAATTCATCCGCTAAGTCTCCAGCTGAATTGTAATGTTCTACCGTGACAACAGCATTCTTATATAGAGCCTTAGACTTATTGAGCAGCATTTGCTCTTGCAACGAAGAGATTCCCTGTATCCTTCCTTTTACTTCATTGACCTTCTCACGAAGATGCTCATGGCTTTCATCACACTCCTTCATCACAGTTTGGATTTTTTTCTGAGAAGTCATCAATTCATCTGGTACCTGTTGGACGTCTTTTATGTCTTCGGCCCCTTCTTCAGGCTCTTATGGTAGAACATGCTCAGAAGCCCTACCGTCAGTCTTACATTCTACCTCTTCAGTCACATCATTATGGTCTCCAATATTTCCATTTATTCCGGCTTTCAAGTTCTCCTTGATAGCTGCATCTGTATACTCAGAACCTGCCGGATTCTTCTCTTCCACCACGTTCTGCATCCCATCTGAGCTCCCGTGTGTCTGCAGCGGCAACGGAGTGACACATCGCTTTTCCCATTTGTTGGGACGTGGCTCCGATGTAGACTCCATGAAAGTGCGCTTGAGCTCACCAACGCCAGCCTGATGTCTCAAAATGTCATCTTGTGACTTATCCAGATCCTTGGTGTCACTCGGGAACACCGCTGGGGCTCCGGGCGCCGAACTTCCAGCCTGAGCTTCACGAGTTGCAGCTACTGATCCGAACCGCAACCCGTCCACGCCGCTGTCTTCGGTAGAAACAGATTCCTGGACAGAGTCAGTCCCCATATCTTCAGTCTTGTTCCTCACAGCTTCACTTGAGACCTCAGCTTCTGATGAGGCATCTGGCTTGGTGACTACCACTTCTATGGCTTTTTCCACCTCTGCAGCATCTCCCTCAGAGTCCTTGGCACGATACAGATCCACACCATACCTTGGTAACTTCACATTTCCAACAGCATCTACTTGGGCTGTGTTCAGTTTCAGAGTCCTGCCTTTAAAGCTCAGCTCTCCTCCTTTCACCTTAGTCTTCGCCAGGGAACCGGCCAACTGTAAAACATCTTCAGATGCCATCTTCTGTCCGACTGCAAGGTCAGCAACAGCCTTCCTCTCAGGACTCTCAACCTCCTCTGCTACCATGCCTTCCTCATTTGCACTGGTTGCTTGATTGTCATCAGATGATTCACTATCACTACCACTATCCCTGTCTGACCCCTTTTTCTCAGCCACATCTGGCTCACTTTCAGGGTTATACACTTCATTTTCATTCACATCCTGCTCACTGTCAGGTTATACAATTCATTCTCATTCACATCCTGCTCACTTTCAGGGTTATACACTTCATTTTCATTCACATCCTGCTCACTGTCAGGGTTATACAATTCATTCTCATTCACATCTTGATCTGGAACCTTAGTTAACATGTCATCCACAACATTAACTTCACCATCTGGTCCTGGTTTCCCTCAGGTGGTCCCTCAAGTATGTGACTGTGACAACCCCAGCACTATACTTCCATATAGCTCAGGTACTAGGAGCTGGCTCACGACCTCTCCCTGGACTTCAGTGTCCCTATTAGTGTTGAGCGATACGATAATGCAAATATCGGCTATCGGCCGATATTAGCTCTATCGGCCTTTCGATAATTCGTTTCGATATTTTCGTCTTATCGAATACCGGAATCGGATTTGTCACTGTGAGTGTCCGTCGGTCGGGTCTGTCAGGAGTCAGCGGCACTTACCTGGCAGAAGATCTCCGGCGGTCACGTCCTGGACTGCTTGATGGCCGCCATTATCTTCTCCCTGGCGGTCACATGCAGTTTTTCGCGATAACTGCAGTGACTGCAGGGTAATCCCGGCCGTAAAGCAGTCAGTCCGATGACGTCACCGCCGGGGAAGCAGGTAATCAGCTGTGCTGCGCCAGGATGACAGGCTCTGCCTGTCATTCTGATGTAGCAGAGCTGGATCGTCGTGGGACACTCGTTACTATGGACTGCGTCGGTCAGGTGGTATACTTTTTTTTTTTTTTCATTTTTTTACAGGAGATGATGGCGTCGCAGGATGAGACAGTAATAAAAGAAATGAAAACTGTGTTGTTTTTTTTTATTAAATTAAAAAACTTTTTTAGGAACATTCACCCGTCCGGGTACATAAACAAGTTAACTATTTACATACAGGGACCCTGTCCGGGTTATTTAGACTTCTTTGGCTGGCCTCTTCCAGGTACCACCTGGTACTCTTCTTGAGATTGCCAAACATCCGAGGCACCAAGGACCACCAGGACCTGATGACGTCGTGTGGCCTGTACAGTGACGTCGTGACCCGCTATCTGGGTCTGTGTGGCCACCTCTTTCATCTCCCTCCGGGTCTGGAGCCCTATGTCCCGGACTGTACGAACCCCAGGGTGCCTAACAGGCGCCGGGTACGGGCCAGCTATACTTATCATGTCCATAGCTGGGGCTGCTGAGGAGACCACTGAGGGAGGCTGGGGAGATTTACGGCGTGGGGTGGGCACTTTTGCAGAGGCCTGGATGTGGGAGGCTGAAGGCTCCGAGGGTCTCACAGGTTCCTGACACTCTGGGGAGTAGGGGTCGCACCTGGTAACATTTAGGGCGTACCATCCATTGTAACCCCAGTGTCGGGTGTAAGTCACCAAGTCTCCTGGCAACAGGTCCCTCCCCGGGTGTCCTTCTGGGAGGTGAGCCTCCACGTCCCGCCGGGTCACAAAGACTTCTAAATAAAGTCCAGGCTCCTTGATGAAGCCCCAACCACCTTTCAATTTAAAGCTCCGTACTGCACCCTTACGCCGCGGCTCACTCAGGGTTCCTTTATCCTTTCTCATCCGGTCCTTATCTGCCCGGTCCTTCTCCAGGTGACGTTGGCGAAGTTTTAGGGTTTCTCGCTGCTCCCTTTGTCGCTCTGCTTCCCGCTCCCAACGTCTCCACTCTTCCTCCTGACGCCGGTTGTAATTCTCCTCCACCAGTTGCTCCATGTCTCCACCACTCCACTGCAGCTTACAGTATCCGGTTTGCGGCAGCTCTCCTGTCGCCCCCCAGTCCTGGCGGCGCTCCCCTGCGGAGGAAGCAGACGGCTCTAAATCAGATGACAGTCGGGGCTCCGGTACAGGCAGGTAGTGCTCTGGTGCCTGCGCGGCCTCCTCCATGAGGACGGGTGTCGCTTCTTCTGTCTCAGCGACGGGGGCAGACAGCGGGATCTGGGGTGCTGCTGACGGTGCTGCGGTTTTTGCAGGAACGGGTGCCTCCACTGCGACAACGTCAACCCGATCACATTGCAAGGACTCCTCTACTAGAACGGGTGCCTCACCTTCCGGTACAGACACTTCAGGTAAGAGGGATTGGCGCCGCTCCAAGTTTATTTTTAGGGCACGCCAGCTGGCTTCCATCCTGGCGACCTCCTCCCGGTGCCGGGCCAGGCCTCTTAGGGTATCCGCCGCTTCTTGCAGCGTAGGAGGGTTTACAGGCCGGGTGCCCAACGGTGATTCTGTGGCGATCGGGTCGCTTCCGTGGGGGGAGAGCTCTGACTGCTCCATCCCTTCCCACTTCTGCTCGTCGTGTCCATTAGCCATCTCTGCCAAGTCACATGTGTCATATCTGGAGAGGGCCCCTCTTTTGTAGGGAGGCAGGACCTTCGTGTTAGTTTCCGCACACTGAGGAGGATGAGGAGGCGGAACTCCAGAGCTGTGGGGCACGATGTTACATTGCAGTACCATTTACAGTGGGCGGCCATCGTTTTCACGCCACTGAGTGAGTGACACCCACGAAGAGCACGCCCTTCTTCTTCACCAGTGCCTCGTCGTGACGCAGATATGGCGGAAAAATGGCAAATACATTCTCTGATGATTTTAGCAATTCTCAAGCACAAAACCAGTTCAATTCAGGCACACAGGACTCGCTTATAGCGAGCTACAGAATCCTGTTCGTGACGCCCAAGTTGAGTCGCACAGAGCCAGAGGTTTTCGGGGTACTCGGCACCGAGCCCGTCGACTTCTATGGGGTATGTCACGTCTTTAGCCGGCAATTGAATTAGAGTCGATTTTACTATGTAGAAGTGTATAAACTATAAATATATGTATATATATGTCACAATGACATGTATGTATGTATGTATGTATATATATATATATATATATATATATATATATATATATATATATGTATATGTATTCTATGTGTGTATATTTTGTGTTTACAACGAAAGAAAGGGTTTTTTTTGTTGCGATATTTTGTTCCCATAGACTTACATGGGATTTCCGGTATCGAAATCTGATATCGACGATATTTAGTGCTATCGGCGATACAATTTCGATACGATATTTTTAGATATCGAGCAATATCGCTCAACACTAGTCCCTATACAACAGGTGAGGGTTTATGGCAACATGAGGAAACCTCTCCTCAGAGCCAGGCTCTTGGGAAACCTCATTTAGAACATTTATATTTTCCTGGGCCGTTTTAAGAGAGGGGTCTCGCCACTGCTCACTCTCAAAATTGTCACAGGACACAGGTAAGTCAGGGACACTCGGTTCCCGAGAACCACCATCCTCGTCTCCCAACATCACCTGCAAAGGAATTTCATCACTATCACAGTCATCATTATTATCAATATCATTATCATGATTATGATCAGTATCATCATCACTATCATGATCATCATCATTATCATTATCAGCATCAGCATCATTATCATGGTCATCATCATTATCATGATCATCATCATCATTATCATCATCATTATCACATAAGTTTAACGGCCCACTAGCATTGTGTTCCGCCCCTCGGGACTGCACACCCTCAGTAGGAGCTTCATCACACTGTCCATCAGAAACATTTTTCCCCCAGAGATCCTTAGACCGGGGAAAGTCATTACCCAATATGACGGGGTGCACCAAGTTCTTCACTACCCCCACTTCACATGAAACCTCCCCGCGTTTGGGGATCAAGTCCACGACAGTCTCTGGGTAGACTTTGGTGTCTCCATGGACATACACCACACTCAGGTGTTTATCAGGGATGAAGTCCCTATCAATCAGGCTATCACACACGGAAGTCACTGGACTCTCCGAGTCCAAGAGGGCCTGTGCTGGGCAGTCATTTACAACCACCGGGGACACCTGTGGTCCAGTCTCTTTGGCTGAGGTGGACACACACACAGGTTCTGCGCAGGGAGAGAGGGATCTGCCAACATCACAACACATAGGCTCCCCCTCTATTGGACAGTTGGCTGCAATTTCACGACATCTCCAACACTGTCCATCACACTCTCCCACCCACACGACCCCAACAGCTGGAACGCTCTTACCGGGAGAGTTCGGCGTCCAGGAACTCTGAAGTGACGACCTCTCAGACGGCTGGTCACGGAGGCAGTCTTTGGTGGCGAAGGCCCTCTCCATCAGGCTGACCAGACGATTGGCGTCCTGGTGGTCTCCTTGTCCGACCTCTGGCTGTACCTCAGGAGGACGTGCTTGGGTGTAGCGGTCCACTATCACCTTTTCAACTCCATAATCAGGTTTGCTGACTGCAGACTCCCAACTGCATCTCCAGTCATGAACTCCCCTGGCACGGGCTGTCACCGTAACACCCAGCCGGGTAAGAATCTCCGCTTTCAGCTTGGCATAGTCTTGGCTGTCCTGCTCGCTCAGGTCAGCATAGGCCCTTTGGGGTTCTCCAATCAGATAGGGTGCGACCATCATGGCCCATTCAGATAGGGGCAGATTCTCCTTCTCTGCCAGTCCCTCAAACCCAGTGAGATATACCTCCACATCGTCACGAGGTGTCATCTTTTTCAGGGACCGTCTTACCACCTTCTTTACAGCGGACAATGCAGGTGACTTTGCAACATTACTTTGGGACGATGCGCTGCAAGTCTTTTGTAGTGCTGCAACCTGCTCAAAAAACAACCGGTTATTCTCCTGCTGCTGCTGCTGCAGGAATTGCTGCTGGGCCTGCTGCATGCGCTGCTGGTGCTGCAGGCGCTGCCGCTCCATGCTCTGCTGCATGCTCCGCTGGGCCTGGACCAGGTACTCAACGAGCTCCTCCATACTGCCGGACTTATCTGTCTCAACCACGGCAGTCTTATGTTGCACATTAACTTGCGCCATTTGTTCAAACAGCGCCTCC
Source organism: Oophaga sylvatica (assembly GCA_033576555.1). Lineage (NCBI taxonomy): Eukaryota > Metazoa > Chordata > Amphibia > Anura > Dendrobatidae > Oophaga > Oophaga sylvatica. The sequence goes on along the minus strand of JARQOD010000010.1, from coordinate 17,371,726 downwards.
ATGCTGTCATCCATGCTGTCCGACTTCTCTGTCTCAACAACGGCAGTCTTCACTCAAGACATACACACTCCACAGTCTTTTCCACAGAAAATTCAGCCTTGCTGTGCAAACACCTTTTTTTTTTTTCTTTGTAAAGTCTATTAGGGCTACTGTCTCTTTAAGACTGCTCCAACAGACTTTTTCCTTTGCTGCTGCACACTCCACAGTCTTTTCCACAACAAGTTCAGCTTTGCTGTGCAGACACACTTTTTTTTTTTTCTCTTTTGCAAACTCTATTAGGGCTACTGTCTCTTTAAGACTGCTCCCACAGACGTTTCTTTTTTCTGACACACTTTTTTTTTTCTCTGCTGCTGCTTCAACAGACTTCACCTTTTATTGCTGTCTCTCGCCACTGTGCTGCACGCACATTCCAGCACCAATTGTAAGCTTTTCAGGGGATATAGCTCTGGGATCGCCGTCCGGGTAGACGGAGTGGCACGGAATCAGTTCATTCACAGACAGCAGTTCTGGCAAAAGCTGGCCGCAACCAGTTTTATTAAAGTCCACAGCAAACAGAACATAAGCAAAACCAAATCATAAACATAAGCCCTGGACTTGTCCAGCCACTTACTACACTTAGATAGATTTCCCTCTCTATCAGGGACCAGACTCTAACAGCCTGTCCCCAAAACAACACATATGTTCAGCATTTACCAGCATGGAGTTTCACAGAGTCTCCTCCTTGTGTCTGAAGGCATATCCAACGTCCAGACTTGAGAGAGCTCCCCTCCTATTCAGCAGCGATCCGCATGGATTCTCACAGAGACTACTCCTGTGTCCGGGGTACATCGAGCACCCAGACTGAGACAGCTCATACTCATGGAGACTCCTTCTTGTGCCTGGACTCCTTGTCCAGACTAAGCGAGCTCTCTGTCTGTGTTCGCAGACACCTACTTCTGGTCTCCTAATTAACAGCTGAGTGGTTTCAGGCCTGAGCTGCAAGTGTGTACTGAATGTAAGGTGTAGTGACCTTTCTCTACCACTAGGTTTACAAAGCCATACATTTCCCTTATACCAGTCAGCAAAGTATCTAGGCGAAATGTACACCCCATTCAACACACATACTCTCACTGTCTCACAATTGCTTGAAGACATCCTTATCGATATTCAGATTCCACTTAGATCCCATGATGAAGCATACGGTACGGTTTCCACAAAGTTCATCAAATATGATCTTATCCATTCCACCATCAGATATGTATAACTACTAATAAAATAAAAACAATTAAAATCATATCAGAAAACCAATACCCCCCACTAAAAAGATGCACCCACTACAAAAATGCTGAAAAACCCATGGTTTCATTGAGGCCCGCTGGGCTCATGGTTCCCAAACGATAAATCCAACGACTTTCTAATTGTGCTAAAGTTCTCCCAATATCTCCTCCTCTTGATTCCAAGTTAACCTGATCAATAGCCTTCATTTTCAAGGACCTAGAATTGCACCCATGGAATGTCTTATAATGTTTGGGGAGAGTTTTTAACTGTGTTTCATCATCCACCGTTTTTGCCTTTTCTATATTAAGGGCGTGTTCACGAACCCGTATCTTCAGTTCACGTGTGGTAAGGCCAACATATACCTTACCACACGGACATTCAGCTGGTACACCACCCCTTTGGAAGTGCATGTTAGATGTTTACGGATCTCAAACATTCGTGACCCATTCCAGTTTTTAAAATACTTACTTTTGACCAAGTTAGAACAGGCTTTGCATAAGCCACAGGGGAAGAAACCTTTTGAAAGATTGGAATCTCCTCTGTTCCTAGGTTCATAGTGGCTATGCACCAGCATATCTTTTAAGTTAGCCGATCTCTTGGGTACACACTGCGGAGATGCTGGTAAGATTTGTTTCAATGTTGGATCTGAGAGTAAGATGTTCCAGTGTTTGTTGACAATGTCCACAAGATGATACCATTGAGTATTATATGTCGATATAAATCGGATTTGTTTTGTGGTTTGATCATTCTTCTTCTTGTTACCATAGAGCAGTTCATTTCTAGGGGTACGTCTTGCTCTATTATATCCCCTTTGGATCATTTTGCGACTGTATCCCCTTTCAAAAAACCGATCCTTTAAATCATCACTTTGTTTCAAGAAGGATTCCTGATCTGAACAAATTTTCTTGATTCTGAGAAACTGACCAATGGGTATTCCCCGAATCGTACTTCTTGGATGAGATGAATCTGCCCTCAGATATGAATTGGTTGCTGTGGGTTTCCTAAAAACATCAGTACGTACAATACCGTTAATGGAAGCCTCAATCCAAATATCCAAAAATTCTAAACTTCTTCCTGTTTTATAGGTAAGACGTATATTGAGATTGTCATTGAGTCCCTGCATCAAGCAATCTAATTCAGTGGTAGACCCTTCCCAGACAAACAAAACGTCATCAATGTATCTCATCCAATTGTGTACGAGACACATCCCTGGGATATCTTCCTCTAGGAATATTTTCCGCTCCCAGGCACCCAAAAACAAATTAGCATATGAGGGCGCACATGAAGCCCCCATAGCTGTGCCTTGCTTCTGGCGGAAAATATTCCCATTAAAGATGAATACATTGTGTCTAAGGACAAAGTCCAAAAGAACCAAAATGAGGTCCACGAGATTTTCATCTATGTTGCTTGACCTCAGGAACCACGCAACTGCAGCTAATCCATCCTCATGCCGAATTAAGGTATATAACGCTTCGACATCTGCGGTTACCAACAACATATTATCATCGAGAACCAATTGGTCAATCCGTTGCAAAGCCTGATTAGTGTCTTTAATGAAGGATGGCAAAGAGGATACGATAGGTTTAAGAAAATGATCTATAACATCCGAGACCAGCTCACATAGCCCCCCCATTCCCGGCCACAATAGGCCTTCCAGGAGGATCAATCGGATTCTTATGTATCTTAGGAATGAGGTAAAAGGTGGCCAGCCTCGGACGATGATCTCGTATCCTATCCAAAAAGGTTTTAGTGATCAATCCATTCTCAAAAGCTTTTTCGAGTATACCAACAAGCATCTGTTGGAAATTGGTTAAAGAATTATATGTCAGCTTTTGATAACATTGACCATCATCAAGTAATCTATAAGCTTGTTTTTCATACATTTGAACCGGCCAGATAACAAGGTTACCCCCTTTATCTGCCGGTTTAAACAGTATATCATTCCATGATTTCAGTACAGACAATTCCTTAATTTCAATGGGGGACAGATTAGGTTTAAACCTTTGATGACAAGCCAAATCCTCAACTTCTCGTGTCACTACCTTAGTGAATATGTCAACCGCCGGACATAACCCTAAAGAGGGAAATGTTTTAGATTTAGAAACTAATTCATTGGGAATCATATTCACCTTAGCTGGTTCATTTTCTTGTTCTAAGGACAAGAGGGGACGCCGAGCCACTCTTCTGTTACCGGTAATTATCACCACATTTACCTTTTATTGTATATACATGCACCTATCGTTTTCACTGCTAATTAGACAGCATTTTTGCTAGTGTTAGCATACTATGAAGGTCTATGATTGAGGATGTATATACTTCGTTTTCACATTTGTTAGATGTATGTCTCTGCACATTAAAATGTGTTATAGTGAATCATTTAGATAGCATGTGGTACATGCATCTATACATATACTATAGCGATATTTTCCTGAGGCATTTTAGAGGTATTTAACCTATATATGGTACAGCGGTTATATGCCTATCAGGATTTAACACATTCATTGATGCATACGTATTATATTGATATTTTATAGGGACATTTATCTCATATCTACTAGTGCCACTTTATTGTGAGCACATATCCATAGCATTACCTGTATTCACATATACATCTAATGTGGGAATGTACCCTTAGGACATTTTATGGCTATGTAACTTTCGGTTCGCTATACTAATTGGTTAACCTTTCCAAAAAGGATTTTATTGTGACTATTATCAGCTGTCTGTGGTGGTTAGTTATTTGTCATCTTTCTATATAATAGGATTTTACTATTGGCACCATTTATTGTTTTGGTAGCCATGTAACAGGTTACTATACTAGATTTTGGCTCGGTGTCCCCGAAACAGTTTTTCTGCTGTTTTATGTATTTTTAATTATTTTTCTATCAATAAAGATTGTTATTATTACCTTTGGGATCTCTTCTTTTTCTCCCTACATTCTAATATGCTATTTAAGGGAATTTGTGTTTCATTGATATGAAGTGCCCTATCTGAAATTTTGGACAGGCTTATGTTGTTGTATCCTCTTTGGGGTGCCAAATGTCATTTCTTTATACTGTTTGTGAACTGGAATCCTATTTGTGCATCCCTTACCAGGAGTGCCGCGCTGCCTTTTTTAAGCTTGCGCGTGCATGCGCACAACTCTCCCAGGTCCCATCAAAGCTGGAAATCCCGACCCAGTGTGAGAGGCCCAGGGATTTCAGAGATCGAAAGATGCAGCGAGAACCGGACGGATGACTGTGAGGAGTAAGGTGAGCGTGCGCAAGGACTTTTTTTTTTATTGTTCTAACCTTTTGATCGTCTCTTACCAGCCACCATTTTTCTAAATTTGCATGAAAGCAAATTACAAAAAAAATCCACATTTTGGTGAATGTGGATGCTTGTAAATTTCGAGTAAAATTCAATTCTATTTATCCCTACTTGTAATAAAGTCGGGATTAAAAATTAGCTTAACATTGTTTTAGTGATGGAAAAAAAAAATCTATTTTCAATTCTCTTATCATTTGCCAACCTTAAATCCAAAAAGTAGTAACATTTTTCACCTCAGACATATACCAAGCCATATTCAACCATTACCTTATTTCAAGCTGTACAGCTTTCTCAAATCCTCTGATCTTACTTCCCTAGTTCTAAAATGTATTAAATCCTCGGAGATTAATTTGTAATAGTGAAAATGTATCCGTATTGTACATCTGACTTTTGGGATAGAGTTGCATGTTTTCCCTGAAGATTTGCATGATTTACATGGAGGATTGCGAGTGCTAATATTATCCTGCTCGTCTACTCATTAGTATCTATAAGGTTGAAGGTACTCAATTATATTTTATATAAGGATGTGTGATAAAAATTGCAAGTTAGCACTAATCTATTGTCAAAATTATAGTAGACAATTACAATGAGCAAATAGATTTGAAATCTAATTCTATGATTGTGTATTTTCTCATTCAGCAGTTATTAACCTAATTGGCTTCATTGCTATAAATTTCAGTATTTAGCACTTTGAGTTATATTGTTGCCTATGATGTCTGCTTTAATAAATGCGCTATTATAAATTTTGAAAATTTACGAAAACATAGATAGCTAGGTTTTAACTATCCTGTTATCTGGAAGATGTTTCAGTGCATGGGCTGACAGTGCTATATACACCGCACTTCAAATTATCATGCAAATTGGATTTAAGTATCATAAAGATGTAATTTTTTAGTTTTTTGCCATAACCTCATGGATGGTATAGTGTCTCAGGGTGTTTGGATCACTGAAATCAATCTCAAACACCAGTGATAATTAGTTTGCCAGGTAAGCCCAATTAAAGGAAAACTTCTTAAGAAGGACGATTTACATTATTAAACGGCCACAGGTTTCGGGCAACATGGGAATGAAAAAGGACCTCTCTGCTGCCGAAAAGCTTCAAACAGACAAGGTATGAAAACATAAGACTTTTCACGAAAACATAAGCATGATCATCGTACTCTGAAGAGATTATTGGTTGATGCAAAGCACATATGGATTTGTGCAAATAAAGGCATAATGAGGAAGGTCTCTGCCAGACAACTTCATCGCATTGGGATTAGGAGAGCTGCTGCTAAAAAGCCATTACAAAACAGCAAACAGGTATTTGAAGCTGCTGATGACTCTGGAGTCCGCAAGCCTCAAGATGTAGGAACCTCCAGAGGGTTACAGTTGTGAATAAACATAATATTCAGCCTCCCCTAAACAGCACTCACAAGCAGAAATGGTTGCTGTGGGCCAAGACATACATGAAGACTAATTAAAAAAAAAAAAAAGTCTTATTTACTGATAAGTTGGATAGTCGAGATAGATGGCGTAATGGATGGTAGGTAGATGGCCATCATGTCCCAACAAGGCTGCAATGTCAGCAAGAAGGTGACAGTCATGTTTTGGTTCAGAATCATGGGGAGAGAGAAGGTAGGTCCCTTTAGGGTCCCTGATGGTGTGCAACTGACCTCAGCAAAGTATATAGAATTTCTGATTGACCACTTTCTTCCATGCTACCAAAAGAAGAACCGTGACATCAATAGCAAAATCCTCTTCATGAATGAAAATGAACCGTCTCATGTTGCAAAGAAGATCTGAGTCATTGACTGCTATGGGCATAAAAGGAGAGAAACTCATGGTGTGGCCACCATTCTCCCCTGACCTGAACCCTATTGATAACCTTTGGTGCATCTTCAAGCAAAATGTCTATTAGGGTGGGAGGCAGTTCACATCAAAGCAGCAGGTCTGGTAGGCTATTATGACACCCTGCAAAGAATTTCAAGCAGAAAATAACCAAAAACTCAAGTTCAATGGATTCAAGAATTGTGAATGGGTCCTATGTTAATATGTAACTTGGTCTATTAACCCTGTTCTGCTCGTATTGGATATACGCTTGTACTGTTCTGGTCAATATGACCTGATTTATCAAAGTCTGCTAATTTTGACATTTAGCTACTCTACATTATTTAACTGTCTGTGAACATGGTTGGTCAAAAACAAATGAAAATCAAAACTTCAGTTTGCTTTATTTTCTTTAAAAAAAAGGATGTACAGGTTCACATATTGTACAGGAAGATGGACAAATGTTTTCCTCTTTAGTCTTTTTCCGGTGCTGGTGGAGGCCGTGAGTTCACGTTGTTGCGCATGCTCCTGGTTACGGGTTACTATGGCTGCTGCTCCTTCCCTTTTGGGGTTTTACTTTTGTTCCTAAAATACATGGCATAGCAAGTGGCTTTCCTAATTCTTCCTGAAAGAGTCTTCATTTATGCAGTTTACTGGTGTTATGATCGTTTTATTTCACGCCATAAAACAAATGCATTTTAGGCAGATACATCGAGAATGTTATAAAATATAACCATTGGCCACCAATTGGTTTTGCGTATGCTTGTGTACGTAGTAATTAGTTTATTTAATGTATCAACTGCCCCTTTGATGGCATTATAATATAATATCATCTGCGGCTTTGTTATCTCGACCACTTACTGCACTGTCATGGTGCTTTGTGCTCATTAGAATGACCTTTTGTTTTTTTTGGGGAATGTAAGAAACCCCAGTCATATCTCCAGTAAAATAAAATGTTGAACATCTTTTACCAAGGATACCTTGCGGCAGTTCAGGCTTTCTTCTTCTTACATTGCCCAGCATTGTAAGATTTTGTTTTAGCAACAGCTGCCCCAGTTGGTGTGATGTAAAAAAGTTGTCACATTTTGTCCTCTTAGTCCATAAGTCAAATCTGAAAATGACTCGCATACCCTTATTCTTTTCAGGCTTTTTTCCTGTATATGCCTGAACATTCAGAGCGTATGAACTACTGCCGTCACAAAGTGTATGTTGATGCCGTACTTTGCCGGCTTACTCGGTACATATTGTATAAACAGGCACCTACCTCGGAATGCCACAAGTTGTTCATCCACAGTGACATTTTCTTCATTATTGTATAATTTTGGAAGAATCTCTATCCATTTATTCCAAACTTCTCTAATAGCAGCTAGTTATTAGAGAATTATCTAATGTTAGCAGAAGACAATTTTCCTGCCTGGGCGGAAGTCTTCAAGTTCCAAATAACATTTTTGTTTTTTGACTGAATTGCTTGCATCGGACTAGTTGTCTAGGTATCGTGCCTCATCAGAATCAGAATTCTTGTAATTATTTTCCCAGCTACTTATGTTGTCCTCATCTTCATACACTTTCTCCTATTGGATATCTTCAATTGAGTGATGCAATCACACCTGCTGTGTTGTCTCATTCATACAGGCTGAATAGTGGAGCAGGGAGCCAATGGCTACCTTCTCCACAATTGAATTTTCTGGTAACTGCATCTTAAGGATGTCTGTGTATTTTGGCCCATTGGTCACGGTTTCAAGCCATTTGGCTTTCCCAGTCCACAGGTCCAAATAGCCAAAGGGCCAGATGTGGACCACTGGTTGCAGTTTGCTCAAGTCTTCTCGGGATGATCCATTTTATCCATTGTTGTGAAATTAAGAAATTCTTAGTTTTAGCAAACTAATTGTTAATTTCTATTTTGTATGTAGTTTCCAATTAAAATAGCCTTTGATAGCGAATATGCTCATTGCTCGGGTTTTCCCGAGCATGCTCAGGTGTTCTGAGTATTTGGGCGTGCTCGGTGATTTAGCTTTTGTCGCTGCAGCCGCATGATTTGCGGCTGCTAGATAGCCTGAATACATGTGGGGATTTCCTAATAAACAGGCATTCCCCAAATGTATTCAGGCTGTCTAGCAGCTGTGGTGACAAAAACTAAATCTCGGAACACTCCCAAATACTCGGAGAACATCCGAGCATGCTCTGAAAGCTAGAGCAACGAGCATACTCACTCATCACTACCTTTGATACATTAATTTGCTTAGAATGGCTGAATAAGGGCACTTCTAAAGTTCACAAATACCTCTCAAGGAGAATGTGTCATCAAAAACTAAACTACTTTGAATCAAGTTTTAACATATTTTTAAAAAATATTTTGGCATTTCTTTTTTTTTTTTTTTTTTAATTTTCCATAATCCTGTCCAAAAATGGAATAATGTAGCCATAAAATAAAAAAATGGATAATAAAAGTGTTTTTCTACCTGGTTTGCATTATTCCAAATAAAACAAGGCAGTAACCTTTTTCATGCTGTTTGCCTAAACTCTAAAATTCTACAGTATTTTTGTCATTGTTGGGCTCTGTCACCCATACACATCAAATTCAACTTATCTGTCCATTACTGTCCCCTTAATTTTCCCTGCTGCACAGATGGCCAGGGTCCAAAGCCCCCTCGCTTGAATAGGATTGTGATCTTAATGTCCACATGGACTTACTTCTTTCCCATTTCTGTTCTCATTACCGCTTGACTTGCTGCTTTTGTTATGTATGAGCGAACAGGAGCAGTCAGAACAAATTTAGGGAGCTACAGGGAAAAAGTGGTATTTGGGAATAAAATGTAACCAAGGACACACACTAAGGTTACATCAGAGATAGAATCCCTTCAATGTCAAGAGAAACACGCAAAAAATCAATATTATATACAGGGACAAAGACTAAATATTTAATTATTTAGTTGTGAATTAGGCAATAAATTTTGACCCTGAAAATTACAGTACCTCTAGTTGTGCTCATTTGTTAATCACCTGTAGAGGAGTCTGATTAAAAGATTTAATCTATAACTACATTTTTTAACCATAAAAATAACATTAAAATCAAACTTTTATTATGGAACTTTTTTATACAAGTAATGGACAAACAGAAGCTTATCGAAATTGTAATATAATAATATTGTATAATATGCAACATATAGACCATGCTGTTTTAAGAAACTAAAAAGAGTTAATTAAAATAGGTAGGAAAGTGGTGTACTGAGCATTGTAAGACCAAAAAGTAGAAACTATAATTTTATTATTTTTAAAAGGGTATTCCTCTAGTACACACATCAGGTGATGATACTACGAGATCATTTGTAGGTCAAAAGCTGGCACCCCACCAATCAACATAAACCCATCATTAGAAAGGTCATTATTTAAGACATTAATATCTAGCTCCAGCACGGATTCCTTTAGGCTGTGGTTCCACGGTCCGGAACCACAGCGCTTTGGACGGAGCGGAAATTCCGCTCCGTCTAAGCCCCGCCCCCTTTCTGACGCGCGCTCTTTCCGGAGGTGTTCAGGACACCTCCGGAACACCTCCGGAAAGAACGCAGGGCTACATAACCCTGTGTTAAATTCTGTTGCGGCGACGCACCGTCGCCGCAACACGCGAGGACATGCTGCGGTCTGAAAAGACGCGCCGCATGTCCGTTTACGCAGGTCTGCCACCTGCGTGTTGTTACGCATAGTGGAGACGGGATTTCTTAAAATCCCCTCCACTATGCTGTAACATCTGGACGCTGCGTGTTTGGCGCTGCGCCAGCGCACAGCGCCAAACACGCAGTGTTTACTGATCGTGGAAACTCACCCTTAGCCACCCAAAGTGATGGCTTTTGAACTAACTAACCTGCCTGTTGTGCCCGGTGCCAATCTCCGTTGGCGCAGAGCGCTCACACACTTCTCCCGCCGGCGATTAAGCAGCTGAGATCACGTTGACAGATCAGTGTCTTGTTAACTATCATAAGGATCAGATTAACTTTCTGGATACTCTCATCGTGAAAAACACACAGGGCCACCTTACATTTGATCTATACACAAAACCTACAGATAGGAACAGCTTATTAAAATATACGAGTTGCCACCTTAGAACCACTAGCAAGTTTGTACCTCAAAAGTCAAAAAGGATAGTATCAGATGCCACCCTCCATGAACAATGACTTTCCAACATACCTGCAAAATATTAGGAAAGAGGATACCCCAGGAGAATACTCAATGAAATCACTAATACCACACACAGATGCTAAAATAACGAGTCCAAATGCCTTTAATTTGTACACACACACCACCCTATCATCCCTAGAATCCACCATATCAGAAAACATTGGCCACTTCTCCATAAGGCATAATCCCAAATTCCCGTATTTCAAAGTCCCCCTATGATGTGTCTTAAAAGGTTATGAAGCAATCAAGACCACTTAGTGAGGGCAGTCTCAAGAAAAAAAAAACACCAACTCATAGGCAATAAAACGAATTGCACATTTCCGTGCCTTCACTGTATCAGCTGTTCAAATATCGTAAAATCAGACCATATTTCACACCCACGGACAGGGTGAACATACCACATTAAGGGTTACTTCCAGGGCCGGCGTCAGCACCCGGCACACCCGGGTAAGTGCCGGGGCCCTGAGCAGGCGGGGGGGCCCACTCGCTGTCTGGCACCCCCGCGCCCATTAGCGGAGGAGAGCGGTGTCAGCGCCTCCATTGGGCCCCCCCGCTTGCTCAGAGCCCCAGCATCAGCTGGCACAAAGCCGCACAATACTTACCTCTCCCGTGCCTCCACTGCCGAAGCTCCGGGCTCCAGGGGGCGCCAGCGCTTCCTCTCACAGCAGCGCCGCTGAATGATGTCATCATTCAGCGGCCGGCTGTGGCAGAGAGCGCGGACGCTGGACAGGTAAGACGTGTGTGTGTGTGTCTCTGTGTGTGTCTGTGTGTATATAGTGTGGTGCTTTTTGTGTGTGTGTATGTGTATGTGTGTATGTATGTGAGAGAGTGCTTGTGTGCTGTGGTGCTGTCTGTGTGTGATGATGGGCAGGCATTGCTGATAATGGGGAGGCATTGATGATGGGGAGAAGATGATGATAATGGGCAGGCATTGATGATAATGGGCAGGCATTGATGATGGCGAGAAGATGATGATGATGGGCAGGCATTGATGATAATGGGCAGGCATTGATGATGGGGAGAAGATGATGATAATGGGCAGGCATTGATGATAATGGGCAGGCATTGATGATGGGGAGATGATGATGATGGGGAGGCATTGATGATGGGGAGAAGATGATGATAATGGGCAGGCATTGATGATGGGGAGAAGATGATGATAATGGGCAGGCATTGATGATAATGGGCAGGCATTGATGATGGGGAGAAGATGATGATAATGGGCAGGCATTGATGATAATGGGCAAGCATTGATGATGGGGAGAAGATGATGATGATGGGCAGGCATTGATGATGATGGGGAGGCATTGATGATGGGAAGAAGATGATGATAATGGGCAGGCATTGATGATGGGGAGAAGATGATAATGGGCAGGCATTGATGATAATGGGCAGGCATTGATGATGGGGAGAAGATGATGATAATGGGCAGGCATTGATGATAATGGGCAGGCATTGATGATGGGGAGAAGATGATGATAATGGGCAGGCATTGATGATAATGGGCAGGCATTGATGATGGGGAGAAGATGATAATAATGGGCAGACATTGATGATAATGGGCAGGCATTGATGATGGGGAGAAGATGATGATGGGCAGGCATTGATGATAATGGGGAGGCCATGATGATGATGGGGAGACAATGATGATGATAAGGAGGCAATGATGATTTTGGGGAGGCAATCATGATGATAATGGGGAGTCTTTCCACAGTGCCCTTTCCTGAGCCGTAACAGTGCAGAACGCAGTACAGCGCAGAGGAGAGCTCCATATTTTATATGGAGCATTATATGGGGACCAGTATCCTGTATGGAGCATTATATGTGGTCCAGTATTCTGTATGGAGCATTATTTTGGGTCCCGTATTCTGTATGGAGCATTATATGGGGGGTGACATCCTGCATGGGGTATTATATGGGTGATGAGGGGGAGACTATGTGGTGCCCATAATATTGTATGGAGGACTGTACTGTCCGGTCTGTACTGTGCGCTGTGAGGATTTGGCGGTTTTTGAGCTATTGTACAATTTACAATAGATATCACTCATGTAATGGAAGAAGAGAAGTGTTTGGCGTTGTGCTATACCCATATTTCTCTGCAGTATCTGTGCATCATGAATCGTGGTCTGTGTTAAGGGGGCCCACTGAGGCCCTTTCGCCCGGGGCCCATAAAAACCTGGAGCCGGCCCTGGTTACTTCACATGTGACAGCAGCAACATCATCTATCTCAATAAATGTACGTGTGGGTTACTATACGTTGGCGAAACTATTCAACATATCAAAGATAGAATTTCTACAAATCTATATTATAATGCAACAAAACATGGCTCCCATTACCAGCACATTTCAAGGAAGCCAGACTTTCCATAACACAAGTTAGGTTCCAAATAATCAAACCGGTCCAGAGACCAATATGGGGAGGAGCTCATATAAAGCTACCTAGAGAGAGAGAGAATCCTCAATTAAGAATATGACCATATTATCTTATATTTATAATCACATTGATTATCTGTTACCTGTATATCTGTTTTGATTATAATTTGGTGACCATGATAGTATCCTCTCCAATCTCTCTTCCATGTAGAATACCATATTTTTCAGACTACAAGACTTATTTTTTTCCCAAAAATTTTTTGGGGAAAAATGGGGCTACATCTTGTCCGAATGTACTTACCAGGACTGTGGTGGCAGCACGAGTCAGGCGATTCTGCTAGCCTTGGGCTGGGAAGAGGGGGTGTTTGGTGGTCCCACACTGCAGGGCAGTGATCTGACTCCCATCCCAAGCAGGTTCAGCGGTGCTCAGTTGTGAGGGGGCTCCACCGACATTTTGTGAAAGCCCGGCCCCCCGCACTTCCATTGCTGGAATGCGGTGGCCTCCGGGAAAATGGCCGCTGGAGGTGGCCATTTTCCCAGAGGTCATTGCACCGCCGAACCTGCTGAACCAGCCTGGGATGGGAGTCAGATAATCGCTGCACCACCAAACTCCTCCTGAGACCCAGCTACACCAGCACTGCCGATTTCCCCCCCTCAGTAAGCTGAATTTTGACTGTAAGATGCACCCCAATTTGACTCATTAATTTTTTTTCCCCGATTTTTCGTCTGAAAATTTGGGGTGCGTCTTATGGTCCAATGCATCTTATAGTTCGAAAAACACTGTAATTGAACCTACACACCACCCAGGCAAATACACTGGCCCACATTTCACTTGCCCTCTTCCCGTTTCCCTTTCCCCTCTTTTTTTTTTTCCCCACTTTACTCTTTCTAAATATTCTCCCTTCCTTCTTATCCTCTTCATAAACCCTATTCTATTTGTATACATACACATTCAGATCTGCCCCTTCCTCTAATATATGCTCTCTGACTATGCTTGCGTCACCTCACTAGAGTAACTGCCCACCAACATCAGCTGACTCACCATCCAATGCCGCTAACCCATATCCTCTAACACTGCTCCAGCTCAAATAAATGCCTCATTTGGCATTATCAGCACACACACAATGCTGTATAGCACTATTTGAGACTGTTCCATGACCCAAGTGTCCTGCACTGAGATGAGCTTTATGGCCCCCGTAGTCCTCCCGGTCTTCAGCGGTGCACGCGGCGGCTTTGTTCCCAGGAGTGTGCGGCGCCAAAATGACCTTTGTGACGTCGCGGTCGAGTGACCGCTACGTCAACAGAGGTCATTCTCGCAATGACTCACTGGGAACGGAACCTTCCGGCAGCGCCGCTGAGGACCGGGAATGCCGCTGAGGAGATTGGGGGCAGATAGGAGGTGAGTATATCCATAATTTTAATTTTTTTATTTTTTACATTCTATCTGTAACTATTGATGCTGCATAGGCAGCATCAATAGTAAAAAGTTGGTCACACTTGTCAAGCACTATGCTTGACAAGCGTGACCAACCTGTCAATCACTTTTCCAAGCGATGCTTCAAATCGCTTGGAAAAGCGCTTGAATTCTGCAAGCTAAAAACGCTTGCATAACGCTTGTGTTTTGCGGGAAAACGCATGCCAATTATGCATGTGTTTTACCCACGGCGGGGAGTTGCGGAAATGCTGCGGACAATTCCGCAGCATTTCTGCAACACAGGTACATAGCCTAAGAATGCAAAAGATAAGCAATGACTGAACCATACTGATTCAGTAGGAAAGATACAAAGTTGAAAAATAGCACAGAGAACATATGAGTAAAGAGGCAGACACGGGGGGCATAATACCTTGCTTATGGCCGCAGCCTCCATTAGTGGTGCACAGCGGGAAACTGCAGCCACAAAATGTGTCAACATCAGTTGAGTCCACAACTATGGCGACCCACGGACCACAGCTTGTTCACATCTACCCTAAACTATTACTATTTCTATTATTTTTTTAAATCTATTTTGAGTTCTTACTTTTCATCATTTTAATAATTTGAGAATTTAAATTCAAGTTTTTTTTTAAGCATTTTCTTTTAAAATTATTTCCCGAGTCCTGATTTGTAATTTGTATCTCCTAAATGCAACCTGACTTTCTTTTTTTCCAAGATGAAAACATAATATTAATAATTTCTTAGCTTGATTCCAATTAAGAAAAGTGAGCAGGTCAGACTGTCACCTTGCATGGACGCTGTGCTTCTTATCATGGTACCTGAGGCCTTACTGCGTAAAGTGCTGCCTTGAAACCTCTTGCCACAGGCATCACTGCTAAGAACTTGTCTATCTGTCCCTCAGATGCAGGCTGCATAATAAAGTCTAATTTAGCCCACAAAGTAAGACTTTCTGATTGGTAGATATTTTACACTATATTTGGAAAAGTTACATATGCACAAAAGATTAATGATTGATAATACATTATGTATGCAAAATTATATATAACTTAAAAATTAGCATCATATTTCATAAATTAGAGTCTCCTAATAATGGATTTGGAAGTAGACAGCAACTTAAAATATCACCTAAATTGTACATTCTTCTTAAAAAATTGAATTACTTATAATTCAATTTGAAGGGATCCCATCAACTCCTCAACATACAGTTGAAACCAGAAGTTTCCATACACTATATAAAAAGACACCTCTGCATATTTTTCTCAATATATGACATGAAATCAGAATAAACCTTTCCCATTTTAGGTCAGATGGGATTACCATAATTATTAATATTTGCCAAATGCCAGAATAATGAGAGAGAGAGAGAGACAATGTTTAAGGCATTTATTACTTACTGCAAAGTCAAAAGTTTACATACATTTCATTAGTATTTGGTACCATTGCCCTTAAACTTAATGCCTTGGGTCACACGTTTGGGATACCCTTCCACAATCTTCTCACAATAGTTGGTCGGAATTTGGGCCCATTCCTCCTGACAAAACTGGAGTAACTGATCCAGGTCTGTAGGTCGCCTCATTCGCACCGGCCTTTTCAGCTTTTCCATAAATTTTCAATAGGTTTGAGATCTGGACTTTGTGATAGTCACTCCAAAACATTGACTTTTTTATCCTTCAAACCACATTATTACCATTTTGGTAGTATGCTAGGATAAATCCTAGGACGTTTTGCTTGAGATGCACATTGCATCACTAACATGTCTATCACTTACAAAACATTGGGGGCAGTTTAATAGCAAAAAAGGACGTGATAGCTTCCCTTTAAGACCATCAAGTTTAACCTATAGCTTAACATGTTGATGCGGAGCAAGGCAAAAACCCTATGGGTCAGACACTAATACCTCCATATTAAGGGAAAAATTCCTTCTCGACTCCACATACGGCAACCAGACAAGTTCAACGCTCCATCACAGAATCTAGTGCCCATACCCTGTAAATATTGTACTTTTCAAGAAAGGCATCAAGACCCTCCTTGAATTTCAGTAGTGAATCAACCATTACAACATCATACGGCAGAGAGTTCCATAGTCTCACTGTTCTTACAGTAAAGAATCTGCATCTGTGATTATGATTGAACCTTCTTTCCTCTAGATGTAGAGGTTGCTCACTTGTCTCCATCACAGGCCCAAGTGTAAAAATATCATCATAAAGATTTCTGCACTGACCTACAAGGTCATTAATGATTATAGTAAGAGGAAGAGGGCCCAATACTGATTCCTATGGTAAATGTTCATTCAGCCTAATTTTTTATGTACATGTTTCATCCATGTTTTTCACAGAGAGAACACACACCCAGTGTAGTCTATGTTCACATTTCCCTTTTTGCTGACCAATTTCCAAAATTCCAATTCAAGTGAGTAGATCCATAAGAAATCAGATAGCACTTGTATGCCATCCATGTGTCCTCCGAGTACTGTCTGTTTATAACTATTAAATGAATAGGAGAGGCTTGGATATTTTTTTAATATATGAGAAATAACGAATGCCACACTGATGGGACCAAAAATGGATGGAAATTTTATAAACATCTTTTTCTTTTTCTCACCCAACAAAAAAATGGATGCCTGAATGAGAACCTTGTAAAATATTTATATTTTTCACTAAGTAACAAAGTCTACTCTTCGAATCCTGCATTGGGTACTTCCTTTGTTTTTCCTTCCTGGAAATGTATGAATTAATTGAAAATGGGGTGTGATAATTTTCTATTGCATATGTTTCACAGCCTAAAGACTTTTTCATAAAGTGTTATGTCTGCAAAAATTGACAATTGTACAATCAATTTCCGGGAATTTTTCATCCGATTTTGGTATGTGTATTTATTTCTATTACGGTGCCTAGGTCCCATCTGCTTTTTATCATGTGCAAAACAAAATTCATTCAGGACCAAAACCCTTTAGAAAGGGTTGAAAGGCATTGGTCACTTTATAGTTAATATAAACAAATGTGTTCTTGATTTGTCCATTTTTTCATCAGCACTTTCCTCATTAGCAATGATATGCCCTATTGAGCAGCCAGCCTTAACACAGTCTTAATTTTGAGATTCCATTGAGATATATGGTGGAAAAGTAGAAACATCCCAGCCCACAAGAGCTTACAATTAGAGATGAGCAGTTCTTTTAGGCTAAGTGCACACGTTCAGGATTATTTGCGTTTTTTTCGTGTTTTTTCGCGGGAAAAAACGTGTCAAAAACGCATGAATTAAGCATCCTATCATTTAGAATGAATTCCGCAATTCTTGTGCACATGGTGCATTTTTTTCCACGAAAAAAACGCATCGCGGAAAAAGAAGCAACATGTTCATTAATTTTGCGGAATTCTAGCGTTTTTACCGCTATATTATTGACCTAGAAAGTTCAGGAAAAAATTGCGGTAAAAACGCGTCAAATCCGCGCAAAAACCGCACCAAAAACACGCAAAAAAAGTGCGTTTTTGCCGCGAAAAAAGTCTGGTTTTGCTCAGGAATATAATGCAAACATTCCTGAACGTGTGCACTTAGCCTCAAAATTTGGATTCCCTGGCTATGCCAAATTTTCCCAGAAGGATTTGATGTGAAGAGAATACATTTGCGAGAATCTCAATACTGAAAAGCTTGTAATTGCTTGGAGAATACACAAGGGGAGAGGCGAGAAAGATAACTCTGCTGACCATGAGTGCTTAGACTTTACAGGTGAGAAAGAGAACCTTACTGGTCATAAGAGATTACATTCTATAAGAGCGAGAACCTCACTGATCATAAGAGCTTTCAGTAGAGAGAGAGAACTCCGCTAACCTTAACAGCTTACACTCTACAGGAGAGAGAGAGAGGACCCGCTAACTATAAGAGCTTAAACTCTCCAGAAGAGAGGACCCTGTTGACCATAAGAGCTTCAACTCTAAAGGAGAGAGAGAGGACCCCACTGACCATAAGAGCTTACATTCTACAGGTGAGAGGACCCTACTGATCATAAGAGCTTACATTCTACAGGAGAGAGAGAGGACCCCACTGATCATAAGAACTTATACTCTACAGGAGAGAGAGGACCCCGCTAACCATAACAGCTTACACTCTCCAGAAGAGAGTGGACCCTGTTGACCATAAGAGATTACACTCTATAGTAGAGATAGAACCCCGCTAACCATAAGAGATTACACTCTATAGTAGAGATAGAACCCCGCTAACCATAAGAGCTTAAACTCTCCAGAAGAGAGAGAGAGGACCCTGTTGGCCATAAGAGCTTACACACTACAGGAGAGAAAGAGAGTACCCTGCTGAGCATAGGAGCTTACACTCTATAGGAGAAAGACTTACCCGGTGACTCTGGAGTTGGAAAACGATTCTGCCATACAGCAGTGTGGAACATGGTGCTGGGCAAGTTTTTTTTTTTTTTTTTCTTTTGTGAACCATGAATCGAATCTCAGTGTTCAAATTTGTGTAAAACAGCAAATTTCAGGAAATTCAATAGAACTCTGTTCTCCGCTGATCTATCCGCTCATGTCATAAAAATTCATTGTTACATGCAGCATGAAACCTATCATCTGAATGTGATCAGGAATTATTCAAAAAATATAAAAATGAACTTTACTTTCATTGCCATCGATTTCAAGAACGATCTACCATGTGTGTAACACCCTATTGTGCTCCCATGATGTCTACTGTTATCATATACCATTACGGAAAAGCTGGTAGGAAAGTCAGATGGTATATGCTTATCATGCATGGCCACTCCACCTATTCCCTGCTGTAGTGAAGTTGAAAACCTGAGACTCACTTAGACTTTATAGCCAACTAGCAAGTAACAACTCTTCTGTAGCATTCAACTCTGAGCATATTTTACTGGTAAGCATTCCTTGAATCCCATTTAGGGGCGGACATACCATTGGTGCAACCTGTGCAGATGCAAAGGGGCCCAAGAGATAAGGGGGGCCACTCCAGCACAGGTGGAATTGTGCATTATGATTAGCTATTGGACTGCATAGGGCCCGTGTACTGTTCTTAAATACAATCTGTCTGTGTTCTCCGCTGTTCCCAGGTATATGTGAGTCAGATCAGAATTATGTCAAAATATTGCACTGTGATATATTAAACAGAAATCTAAAAAATAAACTGTCATAGAGATATGATGTTCTCTATCCATAAGAGAAGTAATATCTTGATGAGGACCCTACAGCTGGAATTCCGAATAACCCCGAGAATGGTTTCTGAAATGACTTATTGCAATGAATTGATAACTGCTCATGCACTTCTACGCTCAGTCTATTATCTATGGGACTGCGGAGACAGCAAATAGTGTCCATAGATAATGAATGCAGCAACGATTTGCACATAGAACCATTGCTGCATATAAATGGGAACTCTGTCTTCTGTAGAATGTATGCTCTTATGGTCAGCAGGGTCTTCCCTCTCTTGTAGCGTGTAAGCTCTTATGATCAGTGGGGTCCTCTCTCCTGTAGAGTGTAAGCTCTTAAGGTCAGTAGGGTCCTCTCTCTCCTGTAGAGTGTAAGCTCTTATGGTCTTTGGGTCCTCTCTCTCTCTCTGTAGAGTGTAAGCTCTTATGATCAGTGGGGTCCTCTCTCTCCTGTAGAGTGTAAGCTCTTAAGGTCAGTAGGGTCCTCTCTCTCCTGTAGAGTGTAAGCTCTTAAGGTCAGTAGGGTCCTCTCTCTCCTGTAGAGTGTAAGCTCTTATGGTCAGCAGGTCCTCTCTCTCTGTAGAGTGTAAGCTTTTATGGTCAGCAGGGTCTTCTCTCTCCTGTAGAGTGTAAGCTCTTATGGTCAGTGGGGTCCTCTCTCTCCTGTAGAGTGTTAGCTCTTATGGTCAGCAGGGTCCTCTCTCTCTGTAGAGTGTAAGCTTTTATGGTCAGCAGGGTCTTCTCTCTCCTGTAGAGTGTAAGCTCTTAAGGTCAGTAGGGTCCTCTCTCTCCTGTAGAGTGTAAGCTCTTATGGTCAGCAGGGTCCTCTCTCTCCTGTAGAGTGTAAGCTTTTATGGTCAGCAGGGTCTTCTCTCTCCTGTAGAGTGTAAGCTCTTATGGTCAGTGGGGTCCTCTCTCTCTCCTGTAGAGTGTAAGCTCTTATGGTCTGCGGGGTCCTCTCTCTCCTGTAGAGCGTAAGCTCTTATGGTCAGTGGGGTCTTCTCTCCCCTGTAGAGTGTAAGCTCTTATGGTCAGCGAGGTCCTCTCTCTCTTCTATAGAGTGTAAGCTCTTATGGTCAGTGGGGGCCATCTCTTCTGTAGAGTGTAAGCTCTTATGGTCAGTGGGGTCCTCTCTCTCCTGTAGAGTGTAAGCTCTTATGGTCAGTGGGGTCCTCTCTCTCTTGTGGAGTGTAAGCTCTTATGGACAGCGTGGTCCTCTCTCTCCTGTAGAGTGTAAGTTCTTATGGTCAGTGGGATCCTCTCTCTCCTGTAGATTATAAGCTCTTATGGTCAGTGGGGTCCTCTCTCTCCTGTAGAGTGTAAGCTCTTATGGTCAGTAGGGTCATCTCTCCTGTATATTGTAAGCTCTTATGGCCAGATGCATTTCTTTATCTCCTGTAGAGTGTAAGCTCTTATGGTCAGCAGAGTCCTCTCTCTGTACTGTAGAGTGTAAGCTCTTATGGTCAGCAGGGTTCTCTCTCTCTCCTGTAGAGTGTAAGCTCTTATGGTCAGCAGGGTCCTCTCTCTCTCTCCTGTAGAGTGTAAGCTCTTATGGTCAGCAGAGTCCTCTCTCTCTACTGTAGAGTGTAAGCTCTTATGGTCAGCAGAGTCCTCTCTCTCTACTGTAGAGTGTAAGCTCTTATGGTCAGCAGAGTCCTCTCTCTCTACTGTAGAGTGTAAGCTCTTATGGTAAGCATAATCCTCTAAATTCACACCTATAAAGTGAAAGCTCTTATCACTGAGGTTCTCTTTCTACTACTCTCTCCCATGTGTATTTTACGAGCATTTACAAGCTTTCTATTATTAAAAAATTGGCGCAAATTTCAAACAGCAAATCAAATTTTGGAAAGAAATTCTGGAAAATCGTTGAATTTCAAATTTTGAAAGATTTGCTCATCTCTAGTTATCCTGAGGAACTTTCTAATTTGGGTAACTACTTTAGTGTGTTTTCATCTACAGTATATCTTTAATTTATTTTGAGCTTTGCTAACTGAAGTTATATATA
The DNA here is from genome assembly GCA_033576555.1 of Oophaga sylvatica. NCBI lineage: Eukaryota > Metazoa > Chordata > Amphibia > Anura > Dendrobatidae > Oophaga > Oophaga sylvatica. Next base: position 17,350,204 of record JARQOD010000010.1, on the reverse strand, counting down.
CCCTGACGTATCTCCTTACATATTTTTGAACTATTTCATTGACATACATTGATATGTGTTTGTGTATGTTTGCCATAAGGGACACTTATTCAATAGAAGAAGAAACGATTTACTCTGAATGTAACGATACATCATTTATATGAAAAAAAAAAAATAGCAGTAAGAAAACGAAAAGCAGCAGCAGAAGAGTTAAAAGCATTTTCCATTGTCATCCGTTATTCTCCAGTTTTTCTGATAAGAAACTCACAAAATACGTTTCCAGCAAATAGCCTTTTGGAATCTCTATTCAGTTTGTGTGTTTCTAGAAGAGGTTCGGCAGGCTTTTCACCAAAGCCTTGATTGTGGTTTGAAGCGTGCAGACCGATCTTTACAGCAGCAAAGTCACTTTCGGCCCTTTTGTTAAAAGGTACCCAACTGTAAAATGGGTGAAAAAACAACAAAAGAGCGATGGGTCTACAGAGCAGAAAAGAGACAGAACAATTTTCCCATAGTCTCTCTAGTCCATTGTCCTGGACAGGTTTAAAACAAATGATTGCATTAAGGTCAAAAAGATGTGACAAGCGGCCTGCCACCAAAAAATAATTACATTTATCAATTTGACAAACCCGTTTTACATAAGAGAGAAATGTATCATCTTGCCGGCGTACTCTGGGTAATAAGACAAGTGTATTGAAGTTTTCAGAAAGTTCTTGTATTGACGGCTCCAAAAGAGCAGGTGAATAAAATGATTAGACACGGTGTAAGAATAACGTCCAAACCTTACTATTTACACGTTACAGGCAAAGGACATCACTTCAACCACTAACTGGATTTGTAGTGAGATTTACAAAGCTATTCATTTCACTTATATTTTTTTATTATTTTTTTTCTATATTCAATAGGAAATATGAGACCAAGAATGAACACTGGGTCGAATTTTCCCCCAAAATACATAGCTTTAACTTATAGGCATCAAGATTAGTTTTGTATTTGTTGATTTTTGGATTCATTACATATTATTATTAGTGATGAGTGCAAGTGCTCGTTGCTTGAGTTTTCCTAGGGTGCTCGGGTGTGCACAAAGTATCGCGGGTGCTCGAGTGACGTGTTTGAGTCTCCGCAGCCGTATGTTTCGAGGTTGTTAGACAGCCACAAAACGTTCAGGGATTGCCCTTAATTCTAAGGCAATCCCCGCATGTTTTGTGGCTGTCTAACAACCTCGAAACATGCGGCTGCTGGGATTCAAACATCTCACTCAAGCACAAGTTCTACTCAGTGCACACCCGAGCACCCTAGGAAAACTCACGTAACGAGCACTTGAACTCATCACTAATAATAATATATAATGATTGAAAATAAATTAATGGTTTTGCTTATGTCTTTAATTAGTAAACAAGTATTACAATAATGAATATAATGTTTGATTATCTGGCCATTTACCCCCATTCCTGATCAGGCACACTTTCCTACATGTGGTTTAAAGACCTCCAAAAAAATGTTCTTGTTCGGATACTCTAATTTTTTTTCAGATTTTTTAATTGATACATGGGGCTTCATTTTTAGGGAATTTTTATAGTCTTTATTTTTTTTGTTTTATTTTGCTAATATCGGGCTATATTCCCTTTTTTAATTTCTTTTTGAATGAACTCTCAGGACAACTAAAACACATTTAAATATTTGTAACAAATATTTTTAGATATCAGCAAATTTTTTGTAGGGGTTGGGCTAGTAGCAGCAATTTAGATTGACAGTGGATTTGTTTTTTACCCTTTATTTTTATTTCTTTACATACGTATGTCCCCATGTTATAAAAAAGCATTAGGGGTATTTAACTATTTAAATACTTTTTTTTATTTCCCCTGTGACTGAGGCTGTTATATTAACCCCAGTTACAAGGTGAATGCAGCCTTCTAACTACATAGCAAAGCTGTTTGGGTCTCCAGCTTCCTCCCTATACTCAGCAATCACATGACCGCTGTGAATGGATAGGAACATGCCATCAGCGCTTCCTATTGCTGATTTCACAAAGCTGGTTTAGTCCTGTGTACACCATGATGGAGAAGGCACAGACGTTAATAAACCATCCCTGCGTTCTATATTGGGATGCCTTCTGTCTCTGATAGTTGGATCCTCCCTTCGGCAGCTATTCGATTGCCAGTAGCTTTGTCACTAAGCAATGATGACACTTACTCACTGTATGCCCCCTGACGAAGGCTTCCGCCGAAACGCGCGTCGGGGTGACGCGGGCGTGCTGGTGGTTTTCCCTCTGCGACCTCGACTTTCCTGGTGGACCCTTTGCACCTTCAGTCGTATGTTAAATCTATCACGTTTATATGACAAGATGTGATTATTATACAATGGCAATACTCCTTTGGCCTCATCTATGCCATTTCCATCAAATGGGCCATGCATTCAGACTTTCTATATGATTCTGGCATACAGTCATGGCCAAAAGTTTTGAGAATGACACAAATATTAATTTTTACAAAGTCTACTGCTTCACTTTTTCTAATGGCAATTTGCATATACTCCAGAATGTTATAAAGAGTGATCAGCTTAACAGCAATTACTTGCAAAGTCAATATTTGGCTAGAAAATGAACTTTATCCCCCAAAACACATTTCACATCATTGCAGCCCTGCCTTAAAAGGACCAGCTGACCTCTTTTCAGTGATTGCTTCATTAACACAGGTGTGGGTGTTGATGAGGACATGGCTGGAGATCAATCTGTCATGATTAAGTAAGAATGACACCACTGGACACTTTAAAAGGAGGCTGGTGCTTGGCATCATTGTTTATCTTCTGTTAACCATGGTTATCTCTAAAGAAACACGTGCAGTCATCATTGCAATGCACAAAAATGGCCTAACAGGGAAGAGTATCGCAGCTAGAAAGATTGCACCTCAGTCAACAATCTATCGCATCATCAAGAACTTCAAGGAGAGAGGTTCCATTGTTGCCAAAAAGACTCCAGGGCGCCCAAGAAAGACCAGCAAGCGCCAGGACCGTCTCTTAAAAGTGTTTCAGCTGCGGGATCGGGCTACCAGCAGTGCAGAGCTTGCTCAGGAATGGCAGCAGGCAGGTGTGAGTGCATCTGCACGCACTGTGAGGCGGAGACTCTTGGAGCAAGGCCTGGTCTCAAGGAGGGCAGCAAAGAAGCCACTTCTCTCCAGAAAAAACATCATGGACAGACTGATATTCTGCAAAAGGTACAGGCAGTGGACTGCTGAGGACTGGGGTAAAGTTATTTTCTCTGATGAATCCCCTTTTCGATTGTTTGGGACATCAGGAAAACGCCTTATTCGGAGAAGACAAGGTGAGCGCTACCACCAGTCTTGTCTCATGCCAACTGTTAAGCATCCTGAAACCATTCATGTGTGGGGTTGCTTCTCAGCCAAGGGAATCGGCTCTCTCACAGTCTTGCCTAAAAACACAGCCATGAATAAAGAATGGTACCAGAATGTCCTCCAAGAGCAACTTCTCCCAACCCTCCAAGAGCAGTTTGGCGATCAACAATGCCTTTTCCAGCATGATGGAGCACCTTGCCATAAAGCAAAGGTGATAACTAAATGGCTCAGGGAACAAAACATAGAGATTTTGGATCCATGGCCTGGAAACTCCCCAGATCTTAATCCCATTGAGAACTTGTGGTCAATCATCAAGAGACGGGTGGACAAACAAAAACCTAACAATTCTGACAAAATGAAAGCATTGATTGTGCAAGAATGGACTGCTATCAGTCAGGATTTGGTCCAGAAGTTGATTGAGAGCATGCCAGGGAGAATTGCAGAGGTCCTGAAGAAGAAGGGTCAACACTGCAAATATTGACTTGCTGCATTAACTCATTCTAACTGTCAATATAAGCTTTTGTTACTCATATGTTTGCAATTATTATATTTCTGTGTGTGATAAAAACATCTGTCAAACACACATAAAAACCAGAGGCAGCAGATCATGCGAAAACATAATATTTGTGTCATTCTCAAAACTTTTGGCCATGACTGTACTTATGAGGGAATATATATATTTTTGCTAACTCTCTTATGAGTCTATGTATATTAACTTATGATATGATTTGATTTTATAGCTTTGTATTATTCAGCAGCACCCTTGCACATATGCACTTTGGTGTTCTCACCTTTTTACCGGTTCATATTTGTAATAATAAATATTTCCATTTTTTAATTAAATATTTTGGACTATTTGGTCGTTCTTTTTCCTTCCTTCCTTTAGATGTGACAAGTGGACTGTAAGAGAATTGCTTCCTATAGTGTGCAGTCATCTCACTAGGAACTCTGCCCTTCTCTCTCAGGCCATTAACACTTAACGACCAGAGGTTTTTATGATTTTGCATTTTCAGTTTTTGCTCCCCTCCTTCCCAGAGCCATAGCTTTTTTTATTTTTTGGTCAATATGGCCATGTGAGGGCTTATTTTTTGCGGGACGAGTTGTACTTTTGAACAACACCTATTGGTTTTAACCTATCATGTACTGGAAAATGGGGAAAAAATTCCAAGTGCTGTGAAATTGAAAAAAAAAAGTGGAATCCCAGAGTTTTTTTTTTTCTTTTTACCATCTTCACTAAATGCTAAAACTGATCTGCCATTATGATTCTCCAGGTCATTACGAGTTCATAGACACCAATCATGTGTAGGTTTTTTTTTTTATTTAAGTGGTGAAAAAAATTCCAAGGTTTGCTAAAAAAAAAAAAAAGTCATCATATTCCGATACCCGTAGCGTCTCCATTTTTCGTGATCTCAGATTGGGTGAGGGCTTATTTTTTTACATAGCTGATGTTTTTAATGATACCATTTTGGTGGAGATACGATCTTTTGATAACCCATCATTGCATTTTAATGCAATGTTGCTGCGACCAAAAAAACGTAATTCTGGTGATGATCAGATTGCCTGTAAGTAGCAGAAATGCTCACTTGCTGTGAGCGCCGACCACCGGGCGGTGTTCTTAGCAATCTGGCTATAACAACCATAGAGGTCTGCTGGAGATCTATGGTTGTCATGCCAACCCATCGATGACCCGCAGTCCCGTGACGGGGTCACCGATGGGCAGGATTTCATGTGCGCTTGCCGGAAGTGCTAGTTAAATGCCGCTGTCAGAGATTGACAGTGGCATTTAACTGGTTAACAGCCGTAGCTGAATCGCGATTCCACCTGCCACTGTTAGAGGCACATGTCAGCTGTTCTAAACAGCTGACATGTGCCAGGAGAGAGTCCAACATCAGTTTATTACTACACCAAATGTCGGAAATGGGTTAAAAGCAACGTTTTCTGACTTATATTAAAACATTTTGTTTGAATGGGTAAGGAGAAGAAAGTGATTAAAAACAAACTGTGTGCCTATATTGTTGCGTGTAATTCAACAATTCTTCTCAAACGAACATTCTTAATTCTATACACTGACAGGTTTCTTTGGATTTGAAGTCCCCAATTCAATGTCAACAACCACAGTAAAGGCACACAGTATATTAAAATGGATGACTGTTCCTTAGAGTAACGCTAACATGTTTCGCCACAGCATGGCATAATCAAGAGTATGGCACACAAGTTAGAATGGTAGTAAACAGACATTTGTCTGGTTTGTAAAGGCTTCCCATCAACATGGAGCTACCAGTTGACCTTCGATGGCATTACTATTATCATGACCTGAGTTAGCCACATGATGCCGGATGTTATACACAACATCAATCCCCGCTGATTTTACCAGACGCTACCTGTTATCAAACATCTCATACAGATGCATGAGCTTGGTTTGTAGGGCACAGTGACGTAAAAATGGATGTGAACAGTGTTCAGAAACTCCAGTACTCCGATCAAAATTGTTTAACACAAAGCACTTTTTTTTAAATTTTTTTACATCAAAGTTTTACTTTTCATAGTTAGACATCTCGATCGCACTTTTTGTGTTATAATGGTGCTTTAGGTAATTCTCCGTAGTACGTGTTACAATACAGTATTCCAAGTTCATGGAGATTTCTAAAATTGAAAGCAAGTTTACTCCTAAGCCGAATTCTCTTTGACATGATTAATTTCCATTCTGTTCCGTGCTTATTTACCAGAAATCCCCTTACAGTAAAATGAAAAAATAATGGTAGCGGTAATAAGGACTCCATTCTACAGTGGCATATTTAATCATCAAATCCAAGGAGCTCGTCGGATTCATACTGCCCTGAAAAGAATACTCATTGCAAGAAGAAAGGTCAAAAATTCTCAAGCTCTGAACTCGAGACCTCACCTAATTAGAATCAACACTGTGTTCTTTGATAAATATTCAATATTAGCATTGTTCTGAGCAGGAAAGACCCAAAGAAATGTAGACCGAAACATATGAAGTATCAAATATAAAATAAAGTACTTAACTCTGGAGAGCTGTCGATTCTCGTGCCAAGAACCTAGATTTTTTTCTTATCAATAAAAACTGATCAATTCGGCTTAATTTTAGTCCCATATTCTTTATTGCTTTTCATTATTTGGGAATTGTCGATCGCAGAAAATACGTAGTACTCCTCAACGAAGTCAGTAGCAAATATGACAACCTATTCAGACGCTCACAATTTTATGGTCAACTAATTAGAAAAATAGTGCACAAACCTAAAATACAATTGTAGAGATAATCAGTCCAAATTCATGGAACCCCGAGCTGTTATGATCGATTGAAGATTCAGGAAAGTTTTCTGTGTGTATTAATCAAGAGTTCGAAGTCATCCGAATCGTCATTGACAAAACAGGTCAAATAGGTCTCACGGTTATCAATAAAAAGACTTTAACGTTTTATCGTTCTTGTATGGAAACAATTCGTTCTCAGTTCTCATCTATAGTCCATGAAAATTGGGCAACACAAAGATGGCATCCAAGTGATGTCCTAATTTTTCAGCTCTTCTAGAGGTGTATGAATCCTTCTACTTCATACTTCATACAGTGGCATGCGGAAACATGTCATGGCATGTACCATTGGACTCTCCAGAAGAATTGTTTCTAGGGAAAACTTATTTTCTCATTATTCCCAGTCTGATCTATGCAAGTTCATGGAGGACGTATGACACACAGGCTCCATGATCTGCCATACAGAAACTTTTTAGTCAATTTTTTTCAATTAAATGAAGGTGACCTAACTGTTTGCGGAATTAGGATTTAATAACCTGTTTACTTTATTTTAAGGGATTGTTCTATGCCAGAAAAGCATCTACATTGGTTTAGAAAAGACACAAAATACACGTATTAAATTACTAAAATTGTAAAACTAAACAGGGACTGTATATCACTCTGCCATAGAGGCCTGTATCAGAAAGTCATATCTTATAGTTGTGCAAAGTGACCTAGGGCGGTAGCTGTGGATAATGCCCTGGCACTTTACGGTAAAATCGTGTCCCATTGCTTTCAAGTGTCGGGTTTATCACACCCACTTGTAGGCCACAGGCCTCCACTGCCTACAGATCTCTATCCTCAGGAGCTGCCGCACATACCTCAGGAGACACGAAGTTCACTGGACAGTTCAAGTTCATCAGACTAGAACATGCAGCTTTGGGCACAACACTTCTTATTCCTTGTTTCAGCAGTACAATACGTTTCCAGAAACAGTATCAATTCCTCCTGAACTATTCCCACGTTTACTGGTTTTGTCACCACCAGGGATTTCCCGTTTAGTCCGGCAGTACACTCGGGATCCGTTTCCTTCCCTTAACGCAGTTCCACGTCCAACTTCCTCTCTACGCCAGATAATAGGGAACTCTCCGTAACACCTGTATCGAGCCCTAGGCTCCGGACGTTGCAGGAATGTCCGCAAGAGATTCCAGTAAGGCTTCCCACTGCATTGAGCTATAGCTGCTTGCCCACTGCAACTATAACTTGACCTTGGTTACTGTACTTCCCTGACTATCTGGAAGTAGTCCTCTTTAACTAATGCATGCCACTCCCATTCTAGGCCAGTCCCAAACTTTAACTGTCTGTCCCTGCAGTCTGTAGCTGGGCAGATCTCCATCACAAACACTGTATTACCTTTACATACATTAGACATATTATATTTAGACTGCTTTAGTCTACCTTATCCTATGGTCACTACATTATGTTCTAAAACCTAATCTATGCATTATATCTCTTATCTTATACTTTACATTCCCTATAGCTGTGGTGCACACCATGCCTACTATAGAAACAATATTTATCAACTCTATATATTATCATATTACATTATTTGCTGAGTTTTCAGAGTGGAGAATTAGCAGGAACTCAATGTTTTTGAGGAGTTTTGAGATTTGGAGGAGGATTTGGCCATTTTTCACGCAGATTCTACTCCAAAAACTCCTAAAAAAAAAACTCAGTGTGTACCAAGCCATGAGAATTGAAGCGATTTGGACCTTTTTTTTTAAGCATTTTTTGAAGACTTCTGTTTGGACACTGCCAAATTTTGAGCTGACTCCATCAGAAGTGAAATGCCCTTCTTTTTTTCTAGGAACTTTGAAATGCCGGAAGTGGAAAAAAACTGCTTAAAGCATTGAACACATGAACAGCAAAATGGGTTTACAACAGATATGAATAGATAGATTCTTTCTTTTGTTTTAGTCTTTGCCTGATGAAGAGACCTGAGTAGTCTCGAAAGCTTGCAATTTGTTACCATCTTTTCAGTTAGCCATTAAAAGGTATCAACCACCGAGGACTCTCAAGTCTAAAAATTTTTTTAGAATCTTTCAAGCATTTTTTAAGCAATTTTTTCTAGACATTTTGTTTTTTTCAAGCCAACCTTCTATGTGTGCCTTACTGAAAATTGCAATGTAAAATTAGGAACCAAACGTAATATTTCAATGAGAAAGGTCATTTAACAATTATATTTTGAGAAGAACTGCGCACAGGCAGACACATACCCAAAATTAAAAAAAAAAAAAAAGTAAAAATTCTGGAGTACCTTGTATATACCTTGATATACTGGACGTATATATGAAGGAGATGGCGATGCAGAGGAAATGTTGTTATTGATTTTTTTTTCTTTAAGCAAGTGTTTGCCTAGTAATAGGATGACCACAAGAGCTAACAATCGTTCTGCACGGAGAAGGCACCGAACATCTATAATTTATTAGCACTCTGCCCCTTGATTTCTATGTTTAGTTATTTATTTAAATAAAAACTTTTGCAACCCCTCGAGTTCTGCAAATATATTCCTCCATGTGTTTTATTGATCTGTGGCAGGATTGAGTAGATAAATAAATTAGCACACAATGTATGCCCACATTCTTGTCCAGGGATGCTCTGGGTTGCTGTAACTAGAGCCATGCTCATTTTTCTCTGCATAACCACGGATCAATGGAATGTGCTTTTTCTTTGGGAATTGTGTTGTGAATGGAGAAAAAGTTACTTCAAAGTTCAGAAAGTTACAATCCCAGTGACATTCCCATATAAACAAAAGAAGATAACTAGTTTGGTGGAACAACAGGGAATATTGCTACTTAGTATTGCTGGTCAAATCTAGCCTTTTTTTTTCGCAATTCTCTAGATTTTTTTATTTTTTTTATTTTTACACCTTACTTGGATTTGTACCATTTGAAAGCTTTAAGACTTCTGCATTGCAGCAATAAAATATAAAAACTAAATATATGGCTGGCTAATTTCTATTTAAATTTTTATTAGACAAGAAAGCCTTGATTTCCTTTTGAAATTATAAGTTAAATTGTAAAATTAATAATCCTAATACAGATGGGGAGTGCAATTTGTCTTTTAGTAGTGTATAAAATAAGGAACTACTTGGATTTTACCAATGGTGCACATTCAATGTCCAAATTGCTCAAGGATATTATTTTCTTTTAACCCCTTAACGACCGCCGATACGTCGTTTAACGGCAGCAGTTAAGGGAAACTATTCCTCAGCGCCGCTTTTTAATGGTACTGAGAAATAAGTGTATAGCGCCCCCCAGCGTCTGAATTTCTCCGGGGTCTACCGACACCAGTATGTGATTGCCGTTATTAACGGAATAACATCAACAGCAAAAAAAAAGTCTGATTTCCCATTTAATTTCTCTCTCCCTGATGTGATCACACATCAGAGGAGAGAGAAATGGGGTCCACAGATTCCCCTCTGGTGTCCCTGGACCCTCTTCCATCCCCCCGTGATGTCCCTTGTCTGGCAGCATCTTCTTCCGGGAAGAAAATGGCGAACATATGCGCGGTGTACACGCCGAGATCTGCCGGCAGGCACCCGTCAACAGTAGGAAATTATTCCTATTGATTCATTTTGATCACTGTGATACTCTATCACAGAGATCAAACTAAAAAAGTATATCAAACCCCCTTTATCACCCCCTTGGTTATGTAAAAATAATGAAATAAAAAAAGTATTTATTTCCATTTTCCATTAGGGTTGGGCTAGTGTTAGGGTTGGGCTAGTGTTAGGGTTGGGCTAGTGTTAGAGTTGGGCTAAGTGTTAGGGTTTGGGCTAAAGTTAGGGTTGGGGCTAAAGTTAGGGTTGGGATTACTGATCGGGTTGGGATTAGAGTTAGGGATGTGTTAGGATTAGGTTTGTGGTTAGGGTTGGGATTAGGATTAGGGGTGTGTTGGGGTTAGGGTTGTGGTTAGGGTTGGGATAAGGATTAGGGTGTGTTGAGGTTAGGGTTGGCGTTAGAATGGGGGGGTTTTACTGTTTAGGAACATTAGGAGTCTCCAAACGCAACATGACGCCACCATTGATTCCAGCCAATTTTGCATTCAAAAACTCAAATGGTGCTCCCTTCCTTCTGAGTCCTTCCATGCACCCAAACAGTAGTTTTTCCCCCACATACGGGGTATTGACGTACTTGAGAGAAATTGTATAGCAAATGTTGTGGTTCATTTTCTCTTGATACGCTTGTGAAAATAATAAAATTTTGGTTACAAAGTACATTTTTTGTGAAAAAAGTAAAATGTTAATTTTTTCCTTCCACATTGGTTTAGCTCTCGTGAAGCACCTAAAGGGTTAATAAACTTCTTCAATGTGGTTTGGCGCACCTTGAGGGGTGCAGTTTTTAGAATGGTGTCACTTTTGGGTATTTTCTGCTATATTGACCCCCCCAAACTCACTTCACATGTGAGGTGGTCCCTAAAATAAATGGTTTTGTAAATTTTGTTGGAAAAATGAGAAATCGCTGGTCAACTTTTAACCCTTATAATGTCTTAACAAAAAAAAAATTAAGTTTCCAAAATTGTGCTGATGTAAAGTTGACATGTGGGAAATGTTATTTATTAACTATTTTGTGTAACACCACTTTCTGATTTGAGGGTACAAAAATTAAGTTTGAAAATTGCAAAATTTTCAAAAATTTTTCCAGTTTTCAGGGTTTTGTTTAATAAATAAATGCAAGTTAAATCAAAGAAATTTTACCACTGACATGAAGTGCAATATGGCACGAAAAACAATCTCCAAATCAGTGGGATACGTTGAAGCGTTCCAGAGCTATAAACTCATAAAGTGACAGTGACAGGTTTTTGAATTGCCTGCCTTTGATGGAACACTCCCCAGCTCCCTAACTGCTCCTCTCTGTGACTGTCTGTAGTGTTAACGTCACGTCACCAACTCTACATCCAATAAATGAGCTCAACAGCTCTGTCTGAGTAAACTGCATGACCACTCAGAGCTGATGCGTAGAGATGAGCGAACTTTTGCCAATCTCAAATTTGGCATGAGCGTAGCTTATTTGGATTTGTGTTCAGATTCCTGAGCATTTTGGTAAATGATCGCATTTCCGCTAATGTTTTGTTAGGATGTTGGCCAAGATAGTCAAGCTGTATGATGAGCAGGGGAGGCATGTTTTATGAGGGAAGGGGGAGAGTATAGGTCAGAGGAAAGGTGAACTGTAATTTTTTTTTAAACTAACTTAGTGTGTAGATTCTGACAGCCAATCAGGGCTCAGAAACGATCCACAGCATTTAGACAAAGGCTTCTGTCATTGGCAGTTGAAGTCACTCATCCCTTTCCATATAAAATGGTGCCAGCAAAACAACAAGTCCCTCTTTTATCAGTGTAACAGCACAAAGAGGCTGATCCTGCTGCTACAAATTGTCATACAATTTGATAGGATCCTGTGTGAAATCGACCTTCTGTGGTGCAGCAAAGGGTGTAGTGCTGGATGGAAGATATATTTCTCCCAGCAGGATAAAGTTTGGCCGGGATTTTCACTAAAGTTGAGGACCTGCAATGATGTCACGAGCACGTGATCAGTCCATGTGATGTGTACCTCACCTGTGGGTGGGGTTATGGACTATGTAATGGAGATATATGTGCAAGGTGTGAGGAACTAGGCTGGAGTTAGCCTGAACTTTTTTTTGTTGGACTACCTGTGCTGCAAAAGTTTAGCAACAAGACTCAAAACAACCCTGGGAATGGCATCTGGTGGACGCCGCTGACCGGGCAGCCTCTCAGTTAAGCCCATCCCATCCAAGGGTGAGTCTCAGATCAGTGGTTCTCCAAGCTGGAGTATGTTTGTGATTTTCTTTACTTTCTGCTAACCTGCTGTTTAAAAAGTGTCATTAAACCACTGAAGTCGGACTCTAAGCCTGTGTGTTGCATCATTACTGTGGCCCTGCCACTGCCTACCAGAGCAAATCCCTACACTACCAACATCTAATTAGTTTTTGCAAATAGTGTTGTGCAGGCAGGAGTCCAGATTTCCTAATCAAAACCATTTTGGCTAGTACTGTGTTGCAGTCAAGAGGTCACATTTCCTAATCAAAATAATTGGGCTAATATTGTTGTGGAGGTACAATGTCCAATTTCCTAATCAAAATCATTTGGGTTAATACTGTGTTGCAGTCAGGAGGATCTCACATTTCCTAATCAAAATTGTTTGTGCTAATACTGGGGTACAGGCACCAGGCCCCATTTGCTAATCAAAATCATTTGGACTAATATTGTTATGCAGGTACCATGCCCCATTTCCTAATCAAAATTGTTTGGGCAAATATTGGGGTGCGGGCACCAGGCCCCATTGTCTAATCAAAATTGCTTGGGCTAATACTGTGTTGCAGTCAGGGAGAATTCATACTTCCTAATTTAAATCGTTTGGGCTAACATTGTTGTGCAGGTACCAGGCCCCATTTCCAAATCAAAACGTTTGGGGTGCAGGCACTAACCCCATTTCCTAATCAAAATAGTTTGAGCTGACATTATTTTACTTGCACCAGGCAAAATTTCCTAATCAAAATCGTTTGGGCTAATATTGTTGGGCAGGCATACTATCTCAGCAAATAAATACTGCTTGTTAATTTAGTTATGGGTGATTGACAGGTCTAAACCTATCATTGTAAAACAGCTGTTTGAAAGAGAGGAAGGGTACATCCAACATGAGTGGGTAAATAGCGAGGTCGTGGTCAAAGGGGGAATAGGCTTGGTGTTCAACATGTACGTGGTGAGGATGGTAATGTTACTGAAAGCTCTACTGAACAAACACCATCTTGTCCTATACAAAGACAGCTGACAACATCTGTTACTGGACGGGCTACTCAACTCCCTTTATTTCACAGCTGTGCAGCAGTACGCTTTGTAGATGAGGGCTAGAGAGCATGTGAACCAGTGGAAGGCAAGCGCTGCATAAAGTGGCCTCTCCTCCTTCTCTTCCTCCACCTTAACATCACGCTCAGTACAATCTCAGTGGCTATGCCCCAGTTACCCTTGTTTTCCCATGCTTCACAACTCTCCAACCAGCCAACTGACTTTGATGAACCACAGATTTGCAAGTCTGCAAAGCAGTTCACACATTCTATTTTATGGGCATCAGAGGTCTGGTCCAAAGATTTACAGAATCTAGAGGAGGAAAGCATCTGCACCGATGGCTTCCAGGGCCGGATGAAGTAGGGTCTGGGCAGAATCAGACCCTTGTCACCAGGTGTTAACCCCTGGAGTTATAAAAATAAGAACTAAACTTGAAAGTATACACGATTTAATATAAAGAAAAAAAGGTGCAAATCTAGACCATAATAAAGTATAAAATTCCAAATTTTATTGAATATCAAAATAATGCAAATTAAAATCAGCTGAACCAAAGTGGCAAAACACGTTACAAATTGGGCATAGTAATAGTAACATTAGCTCCAAAAAATGTCAATTTGCATAATACATGACTGAACAAGAGTTATAGATTAGCTACTCACAGCAAAAGAATAAATAACAGTAGAGAAAACCAAGCAGTCATGAAGCCCAATAGAAGTATCCAAAAAGTATAAATCTTTATTAAATATCAAATACAGGATAAAGGGGCAAATGGGGCTCAAACTGGTAATATAGATGTTAATACAACATACAAAATAAATCAAAGGCGGGTAGGTCACAGATATCAGGTACACATAAAACAAATAAATATGTACGATCCATAGTGCAAGGCACCCCAAAATACATAGAAATACCAGTAAATACTTAGGTTGCAGTGGCTGGATCACTGTGGCATAGCTGACCACCCATGTGAATCACGTGTGCGGAACGCCCGGCCATTCACACACTGCGGCAGCTTATAGACGCGACCGAGGATACAAGCAGGGAGGACAGAAGCCCACATGCGCACTTCCCAACAGGACTGTATATACACACCTGTACTTTGTATCTCCCCCACCTCATTGTAGATTGTAAGCTCTCACGAGCAGGGGCGGCTTATATTGCTTTAATTGTATTGTTAACGTTGTTACTTATGACTTATGTTTGAAACTGTTAAACTGTAAAGCGCTGCGGAATATGTTGGCGCTATATAAATAAAGATTATTATTATTATGACTGATCTCCATGGAGATTGTGCTAAAGTGTAAGTGCTGAGAGTTTGTGATTTATACATTGAAGCGGAAGCAATGTAATGAATGGGACTATTACAATATGTGAAGGGTTAAATAGGAGAATGCACAGATAATAAATAAGAGAAAAACCATAAAAAAAGAAAGAAAATGAAGAGAGATTTATATGTATGTGTGTGTGTGTATATATATATATATATATATATATATATATATAATAAAAATAATAAATAATGAAAAATTAATAAGTAAAAAGGGGTGAAATAGTTATATATGTGAGATAAGCATTAATTGTGTATGAATAAATACTATAAAATTATATGAAAAATTATAAAAAAAATATGCAAATATATTGGTGAACAAAGTAATTTAATAATTAAATAAAGTGATCTTCATTGTAACCAATTATGTATCATACAACCCCGGAGGTGGATCCTGATGAGACTCAGATACCTGAGGCACACGCGAACTGTACTGTGTTGAAAGGGCTGTAAGTGGAGAAGGGTGGCTCTCAGGGTGAGGAGTGTGAGAACAGAGAGGATGACTTAGGTTGAAGATCCCACTTGGAGTGAACCTAGAGGCACGCAGCAGAGTAGCTCAGCAGAGAAAGTGTCAGAGGAAGACAAGAAGACTGCATTACAGCTTGCCGTACATACACAGACTGATCCAATCACAAAAAGCAGAGCATTCTCCGCCTCAACTCTGGCTGTTGCCAGCAGTGGTCGCGAGTCTGCAGTTCACAGGGGGCAAGGGTTGCCTAGCCTGGGCCTTTTTTGAGCCCGCAAAGGATGACCTAACTCGCATTATCTGCCAACTTTGTAAAAAACGACTCAGAAGAGTCAAAAATTCCAATAAATTGACTACTACATGCATGAACAGGCAGATACGTGATCACCATGTGATGAGCTTCTCATTATGCAAAAATGCGGACTAGCGGGCCTCGAAAACCACCAGCCATCCCATCAACCACATCTGCTGCTGCTTCTTCCTCCTCTTTCACACAGGTCTCCGGCCCCAGTACCTCCACTTGTTTATTCCCTACAGTCGGGATGAGTAAGAGCCAGTCAACTATTATGGAAGTAGAGATGCCTCCTGTTTTAAGTTTGACCGAGCATACCACATCTTTCTCAATCCACCATAACATCTCTGCCTACACCTCACTCACAGTCCAGCAGTTTGTCATGTTCAGCCTACTTCACCCTCTCTCAGCACTGCAGCCAGCCCTCGGCCCCGCAGTTGTGGTCACATAAAAGAATGTTTTCTCCTACACATGCCAAAGCTAAAGAGTTTGAACTCCATCATCTCCAATCTGTTGGCCATGGAAATGCAGCCTTTCTGTCTGGTGCATACAGACTGTTTCCAAAAGCTGATACCTGTCGCAGTCCCCCAGTACCAGTTGCCCAGTCACCATTACGTCTGTAAGAAAGATGTGCCTGCGCTACACCAGCATGTCGCAGACAATATCACCCTTTCTTAGAAAAAAATCCATGTATGCCAGGGTGCTTTTCACCACAGACACCTGGATGAGCAAACATGGCCGGGGCACTACATCTCACTGACTAGGCACTGAATGACACTGGTGGCTGTGGGTACAGGCGGCAAAGGGGCTGCTCTACAAGTTTTGAAATCCCAAGGCCTGCTGGACAAACCTCTGTATCTTACACTTCCTCTACTGTTTCTGCCTCCTCCACCTCCTCAGGCCTCCATCTACAACCTCAACCTCTCCCTTAATGAGACATGTGAGAGAATCCCACCTATTTTTGTACTGCACAGCCAGGGTTCAAAGCAATCAGACCTTGTTTAAATTAATGTGCCTTGGAGATTACAGTCACACAGCTCAAGAGTTGTGGACGGCTTTCCAGGCCGAGTTTAAGCAATGACTGTCTATACTAAACCTGGAGCCAGGGAAGGCCGTGTGTGATAATGGTGCAAGCCTGGTGGTGGCCCTAAGCCTGGGCAACCTCACACACGGCTTGCATTGCTACAGAGGTCTTTCAGCCTACCGGTTAACAATTTGATATGCCATTTTCTGACACGGTGTTGCAGCGACTGTGGCAGCAATGATGACCCCTGGTACATACATAGCCTGGGCTAATGTAGTACGGACATGATGCAAATCACGCTTGCAATGTGGGCACAGTTGAAAGACCGCTGCACCTTTCTGCACAATTTCGAAATGGCTACTAAGATGGTTACCAATGACAATGCAGTCATCAGCATCACTATTCCAGTCATTTACTTGCTGGAGAACACTTTGAATAGTCTGCGTTAGGAGGTGTTGGTCACAGAGGAAAAGGTGTAAGCAGAGAAGGATGCTGAAGGGATAACAATATCTCTAAGTTCTACACTGTTGTTGCACAGGTAGGTGCCATGGAAGGGTGGATAACAGGGGCTCATGGTAACAGACAAACTGTTAGTGAAGGTGCAGGAGCCAAGGAAAAAATGGAGGAGGATGAGGAGCAAGAGTTGATGGGCCTGAAACAGTAAGGAAATGAAGAGGATCCCACTCTGCTGTCTGTGGTTTGCGCAATGGGACGGAGGAAGCAAGCTTGTGTTACCTCGCCACCAAAACACCATGGACTTGGACCTCATTGAAGCACACAACACATGAGCACCTTCTTGCTACACTATCTGCAACATGATGCCCGTATTGTTAGGATTAAGTGTACCGCCCAGAGAGTGGACCAATGGAAGGGTTGGTCTTTGACTCTGAGGGAAAGGATAAACTTGTGCAAAACTTTCCTGCTCCCCTTGTTAATCTACCTGGGCAGTGAATGCGTCTTGCCAGAACCTCTCTGGACAAGTGTATATAGCCTGTTTTTCCAGCTGTTATGGGGGAATAGGCTTAACCTAGTCAAATGGGAGGTTAATTACTGTACAAGGAGACTAGGGGGATTAAGTATGGTCAACCCCGTGGTATTTTTAACAGATACCTTTTTGAAAGCTAATGTCGCAATCTTCAGAAAGAGAATGCTCCTCCATGGGTATTCTCCTGCAGGGGATGGTTTCAGCCTTTCTTCCAGGAATGGGAGACGGGAGGGTGTGTGAGGGATCTTCGCGCACCGCACAGGCATCTCCTGGCTTATGTTACCCCGGTTTTGAAGGGAATCCACTGGTGGGGCTTGGGTGTGTGGGAGGTAAGAACTCTGTCAAGGAAACTACTTGATGAGAGAGCCTTGTCAACACATTTCCAAAAACCTTTGGACCTCAGGGACTGCCCGAGTCGGGATCTAGAAGTAGGGTTATAGCTTTTGAATTCAAGTAGGATCCCATCAAAGTTTTTTGACTTGACTTGGTGTTGTTTCCATGGTAAGCTATATGTGAGGGACAACCTGAAGTGCAGGAATTCTGGGGACAGGAATTGCCCTCGAGAGATTTGTGCTGATATGCTGGAAAGTATGGAGCACTTCCTGCTTCGGTGTCCCTTTAATATAGAGGTCTACAAGAGGGTGGGTGCTTCCTTTGGCTGGCCTTGGCTGGTTCACATCTCATGCTGAGTGGGCCTATGGGGCTTTCAGAGATCTTGGTGGCAGGGACAGAACCACTTTATTTTTAGTTAGTGCAGTGGTTAGATTTTTCACTTGGAATGCACAGTTTTTAGTGTCAACGAGTAGTAAAATCCTCCCGTTGGAAGAGGTTTGTAGTAACATCCTAGATGACCTTGTGAAGGTATGCTCCTTGGAGTATGAGCAATTGGGGACTCTGAGAGCCTCTCGGCTTTGGAGAGGTTTCTCCTTTAGGGTTCCTTAATCCTGTAGTGCTCCAAATCTTCCTGGTGGAGGGCTGTTATCCTTTCCACTATTAGCTTTTTGTTTTCATCTGGTTAAATGGTGGAAGGGGTTTGCAAGCACTAAACTTGAGCAAGCGGTGTTAATATAGTTGACTCATGTATTATTATTATTATTGTTATAATGTAACTTCGTATAATTTTCTGTGAACCATAATGGCAGGGGTTTTGTTAGGCGGGGAGGGGGTTTTCGGGTGGGAGGAGTGTGTTTTTGGGTGTTATAAGAACTGGTCTGCTCTGGCCCAGACCCATCTGGGGAAAAACTTGTAGGGTCTGACTCAAGCTCGGAAAACTGTCCTTGAACTTGGTGGCCAGAGCTGTGTCGGGGGTGGTGGGTTTAGATTAGGATAGTGTTGTTGTTGTTGTTGTGTGTGTAAAACATAAATACCATGTAAAAATAATATATATTTTTTTATTTATGTGGGATTTCTTTTGCTGTTTTTTCCATACTGTGTGTAAGGTGTTTAATTAAGAGTGTGTGCTGTGGCAGTGGAACAAAGAGTTATAGGGGAAAATTGTAAATAGCTGAGGTTTGGTGTATGGAGGGTCGGTTAGGCACTTGGTAATTTTGGCTGGTGTTTATGCTTTATATGTAGCTTTGTTTTATGTTTCTAAATGTTTGGATACCTCTGCTGATGCTGGTCTGGCAGGTGGTACAAATGGCCTTTTAGGGGTTATCGGAAGAGTCTTTAAAAAACAACCAGACTCGGGAAGACCTAACAGTTGGACTGACAACTTCTGTCATGTCGGTGTTACGGGGGATGGTTGCCCGCCTTCTGTCTGCTTCCACCACACGGCTCCTTCCTGCCTATTGGGGTGCTTCGCCTGCATCACCTTGTGTGCTGCTGTCCTTGGGTCGAGCACCTGAGCATTCCAATTTGCTCGACCCAAGCAATGAGCACCCGAGCATTTTAGTGCTCGCACATCACTACTGTTTATCAATTGATCAGTCAACTACCTGTGTTACTATCCTTAAACTTTTCTATCAATAGTAGTCTACAAAACAAATGTTTGGGGCACCTGTGTGGCTTAGCAAAAATCCAGTTTGAGCTGTTGCATGAGGCTCCCAGCACAGCCTGCCTACACCGCTCCCTCACCCACCTCATCTTAATTTAACCTTAAATGCAACGCTATAAATGCTGGCCCAGACCCTGATACCTCGTGTTTGGCCCATTGTTGACTGCTGCTGTGCCATTTTCAAACTTCTACTGTGGGTCAATTCACGCCACTTTTCCTGGTGTCTGTCCCCAATTTTTGGAAATGTTTGGACTCCAAGTTGATTCTCTTTCATGTGTACTGCCTGAATTTTGCAAAGCTCTCAGAGCACCAGGCCTACACTTGTCATTTATCCATCTGTTAATGATCAATTTTTCAGCTAGAAATGCTGGTCCAATCCCTGTCCTATGCATTCATGCTGTGCAATTAAACTATTTGTACTCTGGGTCAATTAATGCCACTTTTCCTGGTGTCTGCCACTAATTTGAGCTGTTAGGCAGCTTTTTTAGCCTTCCTGAAAGTGTTGTGTATGCATTTGGTTTTGCCTCTGATTGATTGAATTCAATGGGTTTGGGTGTGTGTTCGGCGAACATCGGGGCGCTCGCTGAACTGAACCTTGAACGGTTGACTGATCTCTACCGATGAGCTCACTGATTGGATGCAGCATTTCAAAGTGACGTCAGTGTGGCAGAGAATAACAAAAACAAGAAAGCAAAGGCGGAGACTCGGCACTGGGCTCGAGGAGGGAGAGTGAAAAACAGTTTATTTTTGTAAAACTGGAGACAACGATTTTCCAAAAGTGAAAGTGATTCAAAAAAAGTATATATGAATAGTTAGGTTGCAATAAACTGCTGTATATTTTTATATGATTAATGAAGGGAAAAAAGCAGCTGTTGTAAGTAGAAAAACCCACAGAGGAAGTGCAGTGGTGAGGAGAGATCTAAAGATTATATCTAACGCCAGGGGATGGCTGATTAATCATACTTCTGTGAGAATTTCTGAGTATATCATTCTCCGTTATTAATGACATTTCACTCCTCTCTGCAAGATACCTTTTATGCTTCCAGAAGGCCAATTATCTGTTTAGTCTGCAAAACAATACTAGTTATTGCTGTAAGATAGGGAAGCTGGGGTGAGGCTTACTCAAAAGTTCAGCCTCTAGCATTATTAAGAAAAGGCAGTGGATATTAATTGAAATCTACATGATATTAATTTTACTTTCGGAATTTTTATTTTATGTAGTTACGTAGTTATTTTTTTTCTGCTACTTTGCATTCAAAGGAGTACATTTACCTGAAGGCCGTCACAACGTCCTGACACAACTAATTTGGGTCATAATTTGCCATTTTTGCATCATAAAATTCTAACAGCAAGTTTAGATGACAAAAAAAATGGCATCTAATTTTCATAATTTTTTTATCGGAATGCACAAAATATTCACCCCTTGATTTTTTGTTTTTTTTGTTCACGTATGTTCTCACAGGGGTTTGCTGTTTTAAGGCTTGAGGACCTTTTGTAAATCAAAAAAGGGAACAATTCTAAATTGAAATTCTTTGATTGTCATTGAGGAATTTCAAGTTAATGCCCCTATACGCATTATACTAACGTCATCTGAACCCACCGATTTTGACGGAATTGGCTGGCACTCTACAAGTTCCTTCAGACGTCCGTGATCATTGGTCTGATCTTAAAATGCAGTGCAAGGACTAGTTGCAGATCTCCCGACCCAAGCGTCCCAAGCTTCTAGAAATATATGAAGTAGTCATGCTCCAGTCAGGAGACCCTCGGGCAGTCCATGCACGGCAGTTCAAGATTGGACCGATTTCTGAATAATCTCTTAGGTGCATAAGAACCTTCAGG
Organism: Oophaga sylvatica; assembly: GCA_033576555.1. Classification (NCBI taxonomy): domain Eukaryota; kingdom Metazoa; phylum Chordata; class Amphibia; order Anura; family Dendrobatidae; genus Oophaga; species Oophaga sylvatica. The sequence goes on along the minus strand of JARQOD010000010.1, from coordinate 17,328,835 downwards.
CTCTTCCCCAACAGATGTTCTCTTCGGAGAGAAGGATCTAGCATGTCTGATTTCGGAATGCTGATTTTTTTTCTCCACCCTGAGATAAGCCGATGCTAGTGGTGTCTGACAGCAGCTTTATCATAGATAGTACAAGAGAACTGTGCATGGGATGAGCTTTAAAGGGGTTGTCCAGAACGCAACAATGATGACCTATTCTATGAGTTGATAATGACAGTAGCTGGAACTAAGTCTACGTTATGAAAAGGATCCAACACTGCAGCCCAATACATTTTTTTAGTGGCTGCAGTCAAGTACTGCTATTTATCTCCCGTTCGTTACTTGGATAACCCTTTCTTAATTATTGTTTCCCCAGTTTAAAATAAAAAAATCTTATACTTGACTGAAACGTCGGCACCGTTGAAAAATTGGGTCTCCCAGTACTCTCATGACATTGTTATGCTATGTGAGCACTGCAGTCAATTACTAACCACTAATGAGGTGCAGTTCTTACACTTCCTTCAGATGTATGAGTTTCAAATGAGGAAACAGAAAGCACTGCAACCCATTAGAGGCCTCTGATAGGCTGATAGAAATACTAATGTCACACAAGTACTAGAAAATTTAGTACCAATATCACTGGAATGGCACCAATGCCAGAGGTGAGTATAAGGTTTTATTATTTTCTATGGGCACGTTATTTAGGAAATGGTTGTCAATGCAGTGGCCAACTCGTTAGCAAAAATTTTTTGTAAAGTTGTTGAATTTTGCAGTTACATAACTTTTAATGTGATTGTAAAGCATTTAGGTCTGGAGTGATTAGTGAACTAAATGGGCCTGAGCTACAGTACCAAGCTCATGAATGGACAGGCAATAATATATGGATGAACAATGAAGAGTAGTTCTTCAGTGAGTAATCCCTCAGTCTGCTGAATGGCAGAGGTCCACTGGCAATGACACATACAGTACCAATAAAACATTGGTGGCCAATCCATAGCAGTAATCTATTGCTTTACATGTATTGGGTAAGATGGGTAACTTTTTTATTTTTTGGTAACATGGTCATATGAGAGCTTATTTTTTTTTCGGGACGTGTTGCATTTGAGTGGCATCATTTTGGCTTACATATAAATTAACAAACTTTTATTACTTTTTATAGGATGGAATATAAACATAACAGCAATTTTGCCTTTTTTTTACGCTTTATATTTTACACTACTATTTTCCACTTTACGTTGAAGGTCAGTACAATTGTGGTGATGCCAAATTTTTTAAGTTTTTTATTTACTTTTTATTATTTTCATACAATAAATAACTTTGTAAGAAAAACCATTTGTTTTTGTGTTGACATAAAGTATTTTTGGAGAATAATAAGTTCCATAATTTTCCGTCAGTGAACGAGGCTTTATATTTTTGCATGACGCGCTATAGTGTTATAGTGCAATCTTTGCGTTTTCATTACTTTTTAAGTCTTTTCTTGCACATGAAAAAAACAATAAATTTGGATTTTTTTTTCCAGAATTCACCGTGCTGTATAATTAATATGCTAACTTTATTCTGCAGGTTGATAAAAATAAGGCGATACCCATTTCATGCCTTCCTTTTATGTTTTACTACTTTTGCACAAGAAAATCACTTAAAAAAAAAGTGTTTATATCGTCATCATATTCTGAAAATTCTAACTTTTTCATTTTTCTTTTTATAGAAAGCTTGTTTTTTGCATGGAGAGCTGTAGCATTGGTACCATTTTGGGATACGTACGACTTTTCCATCACTTATTTTTCATTCCTTGTGAGGCAAGAGGAGCCAAAGCAGCAATTATGGTGTAGTTCTATTATTCCGCTATTAATTCTCTTATTTACGGCATTCAGCATATGGGATCAATATTAATAATGTTTTATTGTACGGGTAGTTACGAACGTGGCAATGCAAAATATTTGCCGTTTTGCAGGGGTTTATTTTTTTCAGAAATCAACCATTCTTTTATGTAATATACGATATAAGGAAGATATGGAGGATAACTTTAGGCACGCTATAGCAGTCCACCTGCACCAGCACGGGTACATGGGCTGACAGAGGGAGTAATCTCCCTCTGTCAAACTCCTCACCTTCCGTTGTCATTACTGACAGCAGTATGTGAGGGGCCAAAGTGCTAGGATCGGAGCTAGCTCCAGTCCCAGCAACCCAACCGGAGCTTAGTTGTGTGTTACATCCAGCTCTTGTTGTGTACGACATTGGCACAAGTCCTGAGAAGGGGCTTAAAGGATCAACGTTGACTTCTAGGATTGCTTCCTCCAATAGATAGCGTTAGAGACCCTGCTCTCTTCCTCTTTGAAATTCTAGTTGCATACCTTCTTTTACAGGAAGAATTATACGTCACCCCATCCTGAATAGTTGATCTTCTGAAGGAGAAACTTTGACCTTTCCCAGACCTCCGTCAAAGGCCTCTCTGTTGTGAATGTTTTAGAAATGAATTCTGAGCAGAAGCTCCCTCTGGTGGTTACAAACAGTACTGAACTATGCAATGAAGATTGTGAAGATTGGCGATCAGGTGTTACTGACTGGTCTTATATAAGGGAGGTTCCCTCCCATCAGGGTTGCCGGTGATCAATTGTTCTTGTCTCAACTGTGGTTCCTGGTTCACTTGGAAGCTTGCTGAGTCTTGCCTCTTCTCCTGCTCTCAGATAAGATATTTTCTGTTTTTTGTTTTTGTGCTTACCATTTGCATATTTCTCTGCATTTCTGTGAGGTTAGCCAGGTCCCCCCCCGGGGGCTTGGGCTCCTCTCAGTTCCTCTGGAGCCACTGTTGTTTGTTCATTTGCCTTTTCCAGTTTTTCCTGTGGCTGCGGCTTAGTTTTGTTACACCAGAGAATTGATTTAGGTGGTTGAGGTCGTGTGATCTCAGGTGTTTTTGCAATTAGTAGAGTTGGTATTTTTTAGGGTTTTTTTTGGATTGCAGTGAGTATCCTTTCTATCCTTTTCTTTCTAGGCAGATTGGGCCCCAACGTTTGCTCATACTATTTTCTGTCTGTGTCTGTATTTCCTCTTGTCTAACCGCCATTACATGTTTGGGGGCTTCCTTTGTTCTTTGGGGATCTGCTCCGGGGCAGATAGCTTTCCTCTTTCTATCTTTAGGTGTAGTTAATCTCTCAGGCTGTGACGAGGCGTCTAGACCAACGTAGGTACGCTCCACGGCTGCCTTTAGTTGTGGTGATTAGTCAGGGTACTGCAATCCAATAGATTCCAACCTCTCTGGTGTATTGCCGTTTTTGCCTGCTCTCCTCAGCTACCAAATCATAACACCTCTCCTTCAGGCAACCAGTCTTCTACTTTGCACTGATGAGGGATAAGAAGCCATAAACAGATGTCTTCAAGTGGAGCTCTTTTCTCCAATTAGCAAACACAACATACAGTAGATACATAGGATTGTGTAACCAACTATCAAATCTTAAGTCCTATATAAGAAACCTGCCTTGTGAAGGATGAGTGCTTAGCTATTTGCTCCTTGGGTTCATTAGTATATGCCCTCTGCTACTGCTTTATATATGATACAGTGCTTGTCTTGCTAGTATCTTAAGTCACCTGTTTTTCGCTTAGAAACTATGCCCATACCTTTAAGATCATGTGAATTGGGTTCATACAACCCTTTATATCTTCCGATGTGCCACTACATACTTAAAAAAAAGTGTTTTATGCTTCTCCCACACTGCATGTAAATTGCACAGTTTGGTCCAATGGGTGTCTACAGATTGCAATCAACTCCCCCCCCGTCCATTAAAGTACCGCCCTGGTTCCTTCAAATGCCGCCTCTTCTAGCTGTATATATGTGGATGACGTCTCTACATCATCCACACAGATCCTGAAGCGTCGCACCTACAAACAGAGTGGCGCTGATCGCAATCTGGAGACACCCATCGGAGAAGACCAGGCAACGTACATGCAGCATGGCACAAGGATAAAGCACTCGAGTGACCAAAGTAGATAAGGCTTTTCCTCAAATGTAACCCTAAAATATATCCCCTACCTAGCAGCGGAGGTTGGCAACCTAGGTCAATAACACAACATAGCGTATATGGTTCATGAGGAGTTATGTAACTGGTGTTCGAAAGGGTAATGTCCCCAGGATATCAGCTGATATCTCCTGATGAACCAATATTATGATGGAGAAACGCCTCGATGGTCATGGTGAAGGATGGCTTGTTGGGTTCCTTCTAACCTATTCACTTTATTTACTCTTTGAATTTTGTGTATAATGTGGGATTTGTATTGATATACCTTCCCATATACAGGATTTCCACATTGGTCATTAGCATTATACCACTTTCTAAGGCATTACTGTAAATAACCACAAGATGTGGTGGGTAGTTATGGTGTTTTTTATGTGTGAATTCCTTATTTTCATATGGATATGAATTTTGTCCCCTCATATTGGGGAGGCTTTTACGAGGAAGGCTTGATACGGTAGGATAAGGCTCGTTCAAGATCCCCTAGGGTGAGACGATGTGGAGCGGGGGCACCATATTGCATTATTAATCTTTGCTCCTTTCCTCCACCCCCTATAACGGCCCTACCATCTACTCTGGTCACCCTACACCATACCAATGAAGATTTGATGGCGGCTGTTGTGTCCTGTATAATGTGTCTCTGTCCCCTATCCCTTTCTTTTGAGTTTGTTTTGGGGTATTATTATTACTTGTTCTAACTTTTAATCGATATTAATAAATTATGTATTTATAATTAGGGGATTATTTTTCGATGTGAGATAAATTTTTGAAGTCCTCCAGATATAACTTTTCTAGTTAACCCATATGCTTAGTACCTAGTACCTTTTTGAAAGTATCAGTTTGTTAACGATTTTCGTAGCTAGACAAGAGTATTTCAATTCTTGTTTGAGGGTTTTTCATCCATTCTTCCTTGTAAAATTCTGTGAGATTCCTGATTGTCTTGCATCCTCTATTTTGAGGTCTAGCCACAGATTTTCAGTGATGTTCAGAACAGGGGACTGTGAGGGCCATTGTAAAACCTTCAGTTTGCCCCTCTTGAGGTCGTCTATTGTGGATTTTGACGTGTTTTAGGATCATTATCCATTTGTATAGGCCGTACTCTTTTCAACTTCAGCTTTTTTACGGATGATATTTGTTTGTTTTTTGTCATATTTATTACATTATTATGTCTTGGGTCTCTACTTATTGTTGAGCCCTCTATACTGTATTTCTGTAGCACCTTATTTATTATCACATGTGTATTGTCACACATTTAACATATTTGGGTATGTAATCACTCTTTGGTTTTAAAATATCAATTTTATTGTACTTATGCAATAACCTAAAGTCATAAGTGACACAATATCTTTTATTACTTTCCAGTACTTTTGCACTTTATCTTATCATACATCACGTTCACATTTTTAGATGCTGATATAAGCAAACATTTGCACTATGTGGGTCCTTCATTTTTGTAATCATATTTAGCTTTCTCAGTATTGCCTATTGAGCATTTGCCTTGGTTGGTGCGCGCTCCTTATTGGGTGGTGACGTGGATCCATTGGCTTCCGGTTCCTATGGCATGCTGGAACGCACTGCCGTCATTCACCGGACTGCACTGCTGTCCTGCATTCCACTTACCGGGTGTGGCGGTCTCTTATTTGGTCATGCACACAACGTTCAGCGTGCCGCTAGACGCCCGGTCAAATGACCGCGCAACACAGCTGTTTAGCGGCCTCTCACTGTAAGGTTCTTTGTCTCTGTTGACATGTTCCTTGAAACTCAGTTTTCCGTCGGCCATTTTGCTTTCTGTCTTTCTGCAGCTCTTGCCCTCAGTTAATATGGAGTTTCCAGTTTTCATGTTCCCGCCCTGATTCTTCCCTCTTGCTTCTTAAGCAGCCTCAGCTGAACAATCAGTGCTCCTGAATCAAGCCTCAGTCAGCCTGTGACCTGACTCCTGGAAACCTAGGATTTTGGACTCCAGCTATTTCCTACTGAGGAACCTTGGAACACTTTTGGACTCTGGAAACCTGCTGTTTGGTGAATCCATGTTTGCAGAGGAATTACGGTACAGAGAAGAGATCCTGAACCTGCTTTGGAGATTTATTGTAGTGCTTGAAGTTACTCTGGCCTGCTGTGTCTCCTGTCTCTGTTCCTGCAAACTGTGTGAACTTTTCAGCATGCTTGTATGAAGTAATACAAGTCATTTCATTTCAACCTATGTCTCATGTGTTTTCCTCGCACCCAAGCACAAGATGCTATAGGAACTGTACACTATACATGACAAGATTCAGGAGCCAATGTTTAGTGTCTGCTGGGTCTGGGAAAGCCGTGTCTGCTGTGACTGTGGATATCAGATGTCCGTTTAATACCTTATGTGATGACAGTGGTTGTGACTTCTCACAAGTCACAACCATTCCAGGTGAGCGCATTCCCTTAAAATTTTACTCTGGAGTGTTACCACAGGTAAACACTATTGTTTTTTTTTTTTTTTTCCTTTCCTCTTCTCCTTCCAGCACTTCTGCCTTAAAAGATCTGGAAGATGGAGGCTCGCATAAAGGAACTTTGCGGAGTGACTGATACAATCCTTTCAGATGTACAGACTTTAAAGACCCGTTTTGCAAGCCTACGGGACCTCACTAATCATAATTTGCAAGTGTTTGGACAGACTACCCAGGAATTGCGAGCCAGGATTGAGGCTCTAGAGGAATGAGCCCAGGCTCCTGCCATAACCCCGAGTTCTGGGATCCCCAAATTACCTCCTTTTCGTTTTGGCGGTGAACGTGAGAAATTCAGGGGATTTATTAATCAATGCAATTTATTTTTCTCTGCACATGCTTCACAATTTCCCACTGAACGATCCAAAGTGCTTACTATAATCATGTTGCTTACCAATAAGGCTTTGATGTGGGCAAACCCTCTGATTGAGACTGAGGATGATTGTTTGAATCACCTTGATGCTTTTATTTCAGCCATGGGGCAGGTGTTTGATGACCCCAATCGAGGTGCAACAGCTGAAGCAGCCATGTTAACTTTGCGCCAAGGTAAGCGTTCAGTAGCCGAATATGCCTTGGATTTCAGGAGATGGGCTCTTGATACCACTTGGGACACTTCCGCCAAAAAATCTATTTTTCGGAAAGGGTTGTCTCCACTGATTAAGGATGAACTTGCTCGTGCCGACCCTCCCACTGCGTTAGGTGACTTTATTAACTATTGTATCCGTATTGATGCTCGTCTGACTGAACGCAGACAAGAGAGATGGTTCGAAAATAATCGCACTAACCTTTTCCTACCTCCCTCCTCAGCTAAGGAACCTTTGAGTAGGATCACACGGGAACCAGAACCTGAACCCATGCAGGTGGACTCTTTACAAAGACGGGTTAGTGATGCACGCAAAGAACATCGTATAAAGGAAAATCTATGTTTTTACTGTGGTAAGTCAGGGCACTTCATTATAAACTGCCCCAGCCGTTCTCGTAAGACTACTGCAGCAGTCATTCACTGTGAGTGTTGCGAGAGGAGCTCTGTCATGTCCGAGCCTCAGACTCCAGAGAGATCTGCTGCAAGAGATCTTGATTTTTTGGACTTAAACTCTGTAAGTTCTGGGGACAATGACGGTATAAACGCTGCAATTTTTCAAGTTTCCTCAGCGGTGTCCCAGCTGAGTTGTAAAAGAAACAATTCTCATTGCTTCCTTTCCATCAAACTCTGGGTTAACTCAGTCTGGGTGCCTAGCTCTGCTATGATCGACTCAGGAGCAAGTGGAAATTTTATGGATATCTCCTTTGCTCTGAAACAGGGGATACGTTCAGTGAAGAAGGCTACTCCAGTACAGATGGAGACTGTGGATGGCTCTCTACTGACTTCTGGACCAGTGGATCAAGAAACAGAGCCTTTGAGGGTCCTTATGGGTAAAGATCATCAGGAGAAAATGTCTTTTATGTTTATCTCTTCTCCCCACTTTCCCATTATTCTAGGGCTACCATGGCTGCAGGCGCAGAATCCTACGATTAACTGGGAGACCAAGGAATTACACTTTCCGGAGAAACAGATGAGTCAAGGAGTTTCAGCTTGCTCTGTTCCTAAAGGAACCATGTCAGTCCCTGAACTACCAGCTGTATACCAGGACTATGTGGATTTATGTGACAAGAAGAACGCTGATCAGCTTCCTCCTCACCGTCCATATGATTGTCCAATTGAATTATTGCCTGGAGCCGAGATACCTTTTGGTAAGATCTACCCCTAGCGGGGCCCGAGCTAAAAGCTTTGAAGGATTATATAGACGAAAATTTAGCCAAGGGCTTCATACGCCCCTCTTCATCTCCCGCAGGTGCACCCATCTTCTTTGTGAAGAAGAAAGATGGATCTCTGAGACCCTGCATAGACTACAGGGAACTCAATAAGGTTACTATTAGAAACCGTTATCCATTGCCTTTAATCCCTGAGTTGTTGGAGAGAGTGCGGCATGCCAAAATTTTCTCTAAACTGGATCTCCGTGGGGCCTATAACTTGGTCCGTATTAGACCTGGGATGAATGGAAGACTGCTTTCAGGTCACGCTATGGACACTTTGAATATCTAGTTATGCCTTTTGGTCTGAGTACCGCCCCAGCCACTTTCCAACACTTCGTGAATGATATCTTCAGGGATCTCCTAGATACATTTGTGGTGATTTATCTGGATGATATTCTAATTTTTTCTAACTCCACAGAGGAACATCATGGACATGTGAGAATGGTCTTAGAACGCCTAAGACAAAACCATCTCTACATCAAACTTGAAAAGTGTGAATTCCATAGGACCGAAATTCAATTTCTGGGGTATGTACTATCTACGCAAGGGATTAGTATGGATGGAAGCAAGACCCAAGCCATCAAGGATTGGCCAATTCCTAGAAATGTGAAGGAGGTGCAGCGCTTCATCGGGTTTGCCAACTTCTATAGACGTTTCATTAAGAATTTTTCTGAGGTAGTGTCACCTATCACCCAACTTACCCCGGAAACAGTCTAGGTTCTCCTGGACCCCGCAAGCTCAGGAAGCATTTTCCTGTTTAAAGGATAAATTTACCACCGCACCTATCTTAGTACATCCCAACCCCGAGCTTGCCTTCATAATAGAGGTGGATGCTTCAGACTGTGCCGTTGGAGCTATACTCTCTCAGAGAACAGGTGAGAAGAATGTCTTGCATCCCTGTGCCTTCTTTTCCCAGCAGTTGTCTTCGGCTGAGAGGAACTACGATGTGGGCAATAGAGAATTGTTGGCCATTATTGCCGCCTTCAAGGAATGGAGACACCTTCTTCAGGGAGCTGCACAGCAAATAGTCGTCCTGACAGACCATCGTAACCTTGAATTTATCAGGTCGGCTAAGTGCCTGACTCCTCGCCAGGCTCGCTGGAATCTTTTCCTAAACCAATTTAATTTTGTCATTTCTTATAGACCAGGATCGCGCAATGGAAAGGCTGATGCACTCTCTAGGATTCATTCAGCAGAGACACGTCCACTTACTCCTCCTAAGACTATTCTTCCTGACTCTAGATTCCTGGGAGTGATTCATAATCAAGACCTACTTAAGGACATCAAGGAAGCATACCATGCGGATTCTTTGTTGGCTCAACCCCCAAGGGACGTAAGTCTTGTCTTTAAGAATGGTGTGTGGATTCAGGGACAACGTCTGTATATACCTGAAACAGTCAGATTGAGAGTATTGCAACTCATCCACGATTCCAAGATAGCCGGGCATAGGGGAATTCTAAAGACACAAGAATTTCTTTCTCGTTTCTTTTGGTGGCCCACTTACAGGAAAGATGTTTTAAACTATGTCACTTCATGTGAAGTCTGTGCAAGATGCAAAACACCTCGCTCCTCACCAACTGGTCTGTTGCAACCTCTTCCCACCCCGTCCCGCCCGTGGGGATCCATTTCTATGGACTTCATTGTGGAGTTACCAACCTCTCAAGGGAAGAACACCATTCTAGTGGTGGTTGACCGTCTAACAAAGGCAGCTCATTTTATCCCTTGTGTCGGCTTACCCACTGCAAAACAGACATCAGATTTGATGATTAAGAATGTGTTTCGCTTACATGGAGTACCGGATGAGGTCATTTTGGATCGAGGGGTGCAATTCACTTCAAGGTTTTGGCAAAATTTCTGTGCAGCATTGGACATTAAAGTAAACCTTTCTTCTGCTTTTCATCCCCAGACTAATGGACAGACAGAACGAACCAATCAGTCCTGGAGCAGTATCTCCGCTGTTTTATCTGCCACCTACAGGATGATTGGGTGGATCTACTTCCACTGGCTGAGTTCTCTTATAACAACTCTCAGAGCGCCTCCACTAAGCAGTCTCCTTTTTACTCCAATCTAGGTTATCATCCTAACATTCTTCCTCGATTTCCCATAGATACGCCCTTGCCGGCAGTGGCTGAAAGAATCACTTCTTTACAAAAGAATATAGATCTTCTAAAGGAAAATCTAGAATTGGCTCAGGAAAGGTACAAGAAAGCAGCAGATATATTTCGTAAACCTGCACCAGCTTTCAAGGTAGGAGATTTGGTCTTGCTGTCAACCAGAAATCTTAAATTAAAGATTCCATCGTCTAAATTGGGACATAAGTACATTGGACCTTATAAGATCAATAAGATTATAAGTGCTGTTGCTTGTCGTCTTCAACTGCCCAGAACTATGAGAATCCATCCTGTCTTTCATGTATCCCTACTAAAGGCTGCAACACCCAATACGTTTCCTGGACGTTCTTCTCCTTGCCCTGACCCAGTGCTGGTCGATGGTCAGGAAGAATTTATGGTGGAAAGGATCTAGATTCCAGGTTGTACAGAAATCAGTTGCAATATTTGATTAAATGGCAGGGCTACCCAGTGGAGGACAACTCATGGGAACCAGTCAATAATGTAAATGCTCCTCGCCTGCTCCGCCAGTTTCATCAGAGGTACCCTGACAAGCCTGGTCTGAGGTCATCCGGAGGTTGTCCCTAAGGGGGGAGTAATGTAAAGTTCTTTGTCTCTGTTGACATGTTCCTTGAAACTCAGTTTTCTGTCGGCCATTTTGCTTTCTGTCTTTCTGCAGCTCTTGCCCTCAGTTAATATGGAGTTTCCAGTTTTCATTTCCCGCCCTGATTCTTCCTCTTGCTTCTTAAGCAGCCTCAGCTGAACAATCAGTGCTCCTGAATCAAGCCTCAGTCAGCCTGTGACCTGACTCCTGGAAACCTAGGATTTTGGACTCCAGCTATTTCCTACTGAGGAACCTTGGAACAATTTTGGACTCTGGAAACCTGCTGTTTGGTGAATCCATGTTTGCAGAGGAATTACGGTACAGAGAAGAGATCCTGAACCTGCTTTGGAGATTTATTGTAGTGCTTGAAGTTACTCTGGCCTGCTGTGTCTCCTGTCTCTGTTCCTGCAAACTGTGTGAACTTTTCAGCATGCTTGTATGAAGTAATACAAGTCATTTCATTTCAACCTATGTCTCATGTGTTTTCCTCGCACCCAAGCACAAGACGCTATAGGAACTGTACACTATACATGACACTCACTGTCTAAACAGGCTATTGGTTAATCACCTCCATAAAAAGACCATGTGATCTTTCCCTTCCTACACACGCCCCCTGAGGAAGAAATAACAAAACGTGCGTTGGGATGGAGGGTAACGCTACCAGCACCTTTTGCACTATTGTGGACGGCAATAGACTTGGCACCTTTTTAGGTAATGGACCATTAACCTTTAATTAACTTAGCAATGTATACTTTATCTCACTAGCAGTGTTGTGGGTGTTTGTAATGAGGCGCTTGTACCTTTCCCCACTACAATATGTATAATGTTTTGGTGATAAGCTTTGCATGATAACGTTTACAATATGTTGCCTTTTTACCTATTGGCTATTTTTTGCCCCTGGTGAAATTGATATTGTTGGATTGTTCATTTTGTTCGTACTATCTACTATTTGCATATATATTTTTACTATCCATGCTCTGGTTTTTGTCGGTCCCGTATCTTGAGGCATCTTGTACATGATTTTTTAATTGGTTCATTGAATTTTATTATTTACTAATAAAAATACATTTTTAAATGAACACAATTACTTTAATGGTTCTTGATGTGTGCTCTGGATGTAAGTGATTGTTCTAGTCCACACTGGTTGATTACTTTGACCTGTATGTGAACCATAATTTATTTTGGACCTTCTAATGTTGATATCTTTTTACAGATGATATGTTTGCATTAAGAATTTGATGAAGAATCATTTAATCCATTCTTTTTTCTACCAATGAAATGTCCCTTGTGCCATTGGCTGCAACACTTTTCCAAAGCATGATTGATCCACCCCCATGTTTAATTGTTGGCGCGATGTTCTTTTCCTGAAATTCTGTGCCCTTTTACTCCAAACATACCTTTAATCACTGAAGGCAAAGTGTTCTATTTTAACCTCATTGGTCTACCGGATTTGTTTTCAAAATGCATCAGGCTTGTTTAGATGTTCTTTTTCATACTTATGATGTTGAATACTATGGTGAGGACGCAGGAGAGGGTTTCTTCTGACGACTCTTCCATGAAGGCCATATTTGTGCAGGTGTCTTAGAACAGTAGAACATTGTACCACAAATCCAGAGTCTGCTAAATCTTTCTGAAGTTCTTTTTCAGTCATATGGGTGTTCTGATTTGCCTCTTTAGCAATCCTACAAGCAGCTTTAATTGAAATTTTGCTTGGTCTTCCAGAACTTATATTGACTTCCACTGTTCCTGTTAAATGCCTTTTCTTAATTACATTTCAAACTGAGGAAAGGGCAACTTGAAAACGCTTTGATATCTTCTTATAGCCTTCTCCTGCTTTGCGGGCCTCCACCATTTTCATTTTCAGAGTGCTAGGCAGCTGCTTAGAAGAACTTATGGCTGCTGTTTTTGGCACAAGGTTAAAGAAAGCTGAGTTTTCATAAAGCTGGAAAATCTGAATCACCTGGACTTTCCTAACAATGATCGTGAACAAGTTGAGCACCCGCCAGGGCTGGGGATTGCCTGCCCCGCAGTGTGAATACATAAAACACTGCGGGGCACAAGTTTTCTGACAGTTCTCGGGCACTGCGCATGCTTGAGGACTATTACAACAGCGCAGGCGCCCACAGAAGAGAAATTAAAGTAAAGCAACGCTGCGGAGGCGCGGCGACGCTGAAGGGCCTTGATGGACGACTGGGGGGAGGATAAGTCACGGGAAGAGGCCATGCCTCAATGACACATCTAAGGTAAGGGGACCTATTTTTAAAACTAAATATTTCAGCGTTGCAGGGGTCCAAAAGAAAAAGAGCCACCTTCACAGACTGCTACCTTAGTGCTGCTGAAGGTGGCTCTTTCACTTAAAAATCGCCTGGGGGGGGGGTGACAAGTTCCCTTTAAGCATTTTTCTTTTTGTATTTTTTAAAATCTAAAAGATGAATACACTGTAATAAATTTTTTTTTTGCCTAAATACAAAGCAACTGTGTCATCTTTAACTTTAGCCCTTTTACTGATCATTTCCTCTTCAATTTTATTAACTGCTCACAATAACAGTGATTTTGACCATGCCACTGTATATTATTGAATCTTTAGTATGGAACTTTCTCTTGTGCCATTATATGTAGAATTTGTGACCATTGACTGCTAATAGTGAAGGAGCCGCCTTAGCAACAGGTGACGGAATATTCTATCTGGGTAAATATACGCAGAGAGATAAGTGGGTAAATATGAAGCCCAAGATCTCTTAGGTCATGCAAGGCGAAAGGCAAACATAAAGCCTATAAAATCAATATATGCTCACTTAGTTAAATTTCAGGAGAGTACTTTCATTTCTGTAATGATAGTAGCATCTTACTAAGAAGAAGAAAGCAGGAAAGCCGACTTTTTATGTTTGCTTTTGATGCCGCCGGACGTTTAAGGAAAGGATAGAAATGAGAGTGAAAGAATGAGATCCTTCTTAATTCCTAATATGTTTCATTAAAGACAAGCTGCAGAAATAAGATCCATCTCCCTGCCATCCTTTCTTTTTTCACTTCCAATTAATAAAACCTACAACACAGAAGTGCCGTCCATGTGTCAAAAAACACTCTCTCTGAACTACCTATATTTACCCCCTGAAAGTGAATACGTTATCAGGCCTATGATATCAAAGGCGGAACGGATCAAAGAGTTTTTAATAAGGAACCTGGTGTTTGTAGAACCTGCACTTTCATGTAGCCTGTTTTGTTCAAATTCAGAATTTTTGGTTTTCCACCAAAGACGACATTTAAGAAAACTGTTGGTACCATATTGTCATGTGCAAGCCTTTGATTACACGCCATGTACACCTTAGTCAAACAAAAGTACTGCACCTCCTAATGTTTGATGAGCTTTGTTATGTGTTTTTTTTTCCCTTTCTTCCTTCTCACTTTTAACTGTTTAGCTGTCAAGGAAATCTGTAATATTCTTCTACAGATTTCTGCCAAACTTATATACGGTAGCTTCCCGTACTACTGATAACAATCTGCATGAGCAAAATAATTTGCGTGCAATGCTAATATTGTCTAACGTCCTTATACTATGTTATACAATCTGACATTGGAAGCTACGGATTATATAGAAATACATCTTTAATGACAGTCTTTTCCTGACATGATAACTTATGGCATATAGTTAGGACCCCTGCTGATCACTAGAATGAGACATGGCCCTTTTGTTTTTTTCAGAAGTGACGCCGTGTGCAGAATTACATTGCAACTCTATTCAAGTGTATGGGATGGAAATTCAGTTCTTCGAGATGCAGAGTAAAAAAAATCATATTGGAATTACTTATGATAGGTGATAAATGTATAATTGGTGGGGGTTCGATGTGCAAAAAGAGCAATAGTGCACATATTTGGCCACCATGTCATTCAATTCGACTTTTCAAAGTTAGTAGTAGTGTGAGTGTCTCTTCCAAAGTCAGTAGACTGAGACCAAGCTTTCTGACACTGGGTGCAAAATTTCTCTCTAGAATCCCTTGATAGTCTTGAGATTTCATTGTACCCTGTACAGATTCCAGACACCCTGTGACAGATGCAACAATGCAGCCCCAGAACATAACAGAGCCTCCTCCATTTTTCACAGTAGGGACAGTGTTCTTTTCTTGATATGGTTCATTTTTCTGGCTGTGAACATACAGCTGATGTGCAGTGCCAAAAAGTTCCATGTTTGTCTCATCTGTCCATAGGACATTCTCCCAGAAGCTTTGGGGCTTGTCAACATGTAGTTTGGCAAATTCCAGTCTGGCTTTTTTATGTTTTTTTTCAACAATGTTTTCCTCCTTGGTTGTCTCCCATGAAGTCCAATTTGGCTCATACAACGACTTATGGTGTCATCTGACACTGATGTTCCTTGAGCTTGAAGTTCACCTTTACTCTGTTTAGAAGTTTTTCTGGGCTCTTTTGTCACCATTCATATTATGTGTCTTTTTGATTTGTCATCAGTTTTCCTCCTGCGGCCACATCCAGGGAGGTTGGCTACAGTCCCATGGAGCTTAAATTTCTGAATAATATGTGCAACTGTAGTCACAGGAACATCAAGCTGCTTGGAGATGATCTTATAACTTTTACCTTTTAACATGTTTGTCTATAATTTTCTTTCTAATCTCCTGAGGCAACTCTTTCCTTCGCTTCCTCTGGTCCATGTTGAGTGTTATACACACCATGTCACCAAACAACACAGTGAGAATCTGTAGCCCTCTATACAGTCCCACTCACTGATTCCAAGATTGTAGACACCTGTGATGATAATTAGTGGACACACCTTGATCTAACCTGTCCCTTTTGTCACTTTAATTTCAGGGGTGCCATTATTTCTGTCCGGGCCTATTTCATCAGTTTTATTTTTCTAAAAATTCTGTGGAGGCATGGTAGAAAAGCAATGTCTGACTTTCATTTCTTCATTTTCATAGATTTTTTATTAATTATTACTTTTGTCAGATTCAAGTTATTTCTGTGACCATTGTGGGTTTTTCTGTCATTAAGCAAGGGGTTTCAACAATTTTGACCACGTGTGTGTATATACAGTATGTTAGAATGCTGCATATCAGGCCTTCAAGGTGGTGGTGTTTTCTCATATGTGTCAAATCTGGTGACCGGTTCGATTTAATGACCTTGAATGTATGTTTTGGGTCATTGCTCTACTGCAGAATAAACACGGGGCCAATCCGTTGCCTTCCTGATTTTATTGCATTATGGATAAGTTTGTCTGTATTTCTCAGCATTGAGGACACCATTAATACTGGCCAAGTTCCCATCCATTTTTGCTGAAATACAGCCCCAAACTTGCAAGGAACCATTCATATAGTTGTCGCTTGGCCTTATTTCCAAGTCAAGAGTTTGTTTTAGGCCGCAATTCTTCCATGAAGACCACTTCTGGCTAGATTTCTTCAAACAGAAGATGGGTGAAGCTGTGTCTTACTGGTTGCTGTCAGATCTGAGCTGATGGCAATGCTGAACATCTTCTCATTTTGTTGGGAAGTAAGCATGATGTGTCTTTCATCAGTTGCACTAAATTTCCTCAATCACTTTATTTATAGTCCTGCACGTTACTGATTTCTTGATGCTTCTTCAAAAGAGCTTTAGCAGCATATCTTGAAATTGCACTTGCTTTGAAATCTTTGAATGGGAGACACCTAGCTGATGCAGTATAACTACCTTGTATCTTGTTGCTGTGCTTAGTCTAGCCATTGTGTATGACCTGTGACATGAAACGGTCTTCCAAAATATCAACTTTGTAGCAGAGTTTGACTATTTCTCACATAGTTTTGAATCTCCTACACAGCTGTTTCTGTTTCAGCTAATGACTGTGTTTCAACCTACATATGAAGATGATGATCATTATCACCTGTTTGGTATAATTGGTCACTCATTCACCTGAGTATAATACTGCAAAATCCTTCACTTTGTTCAAATGTACCTAGAGGAATTCATGCTGTTTCGAAGTCAAAGGGCGGTCATAACAAATCTTGAATTGATATAGATTTCTTTTTTTTATCATTCACTTTGAATTTATAAAATTGCACTATTAAGCATTCAGTGTTTTAAAGCTTTATTTTACAGCATTTTTTTTCTATACCTTCCTAAAACTTTTGCACAGTACTATATGCACAGTACTGTGACTAAGTTTTAGGCATTTGAGGAAAAATGATGCAAAGTAAGAATGCTTTAAAAAAACAGAACTGTTAATACTTTATTTTTATCCATTAATAAATGCAAAAGTAATGAACAAAAGAAATATAAATCAAATCAATATTTGGTTTGACCGCCATTTGCCTAGATAAATTGTTCTAGTTACTTGCATGCAGTTTTTGATGGAACTCGAAAGGGAGGTTGTTCCAAGCAGATCTAATCATGGATTGATTATACCCTTGGAAGAAGTACAAGCAAAGGGATACAGAGAGCCTGTTGACTTGGTACTTTATAGCTATTGTTATATGCACTTGCCACTTTGTTGTTTACTAGGGATGATTGAGCACTAAAATGCTCGAGTGCTCGGTACTCGAATTGATCAGATCTGATGCTCAGACGGGCTCGACTCAAGTATCGAGTAAAATGGAGTTGGGAAAATTGCTAATTTTCCCAGGAGACCCTAACAGGGGGGGGCAGGAAAACTGCTGAAAAGGATGGAAACAGAGCTCAAATAGAATGGCAACAATATGGGGAATATGCCTTAACGCATCTCTGACCTCATTGTTCCCAGCAGCAACCGCGGAGTCAGAGTATTACTCCACTTTTACGGACTAACAATAAAACATACAAAATGGAAGATAAAATGGATTTTACAGGAAAAAATGTTAGGAAACATTCTTTCTTGTATAATGACCACCTCCACCTAACACAATAGCCGGGCCATCTCACTGTGTTTCCCTGTCGCCTTTGACTACAGTAGATGACATAGGAAAAGGAAAATAAGCTAAACCCATTGGTAGTCACTGGTAAATGTAATTTTAAAATTTTACTACCTTATCTGGGCATGTTGTGTGTGTCATGGTCAGACACATCCTGTTCAAGTTATGAAGGAGGGACTCCCAAAGCCTATGTGGACAATGCAAGATCTGCCAAAAATTAGAAGGAAGAGGGGTTCAGATACACCCTGTATGAGACATAAAGGAGGACCTCATACACATTCTGGTAAAATTGTCAGGTAGTGGGACTCCTAGACTCATAAAGCCTATGCACTAAGTGCAAGGGCTGCCAATAATTAGAAGGTGGGGGGACTGCAATACACCTTTGAAGACATGTAGAAGAGGCCTTAAGAAATTTATTTTCCCCATTTTTAAGGAGTGGGACTCCTAGACTGGTAAAGCCTATGCACTAAATGCAAGGGCTGAAAAACATTTACCCCGGGAGTATACATATATATATATGTTAGAGGATTGTAGATGCAGGCCTCATATATATCCTGTAAAAATTCCAAAGTAGGGCGTCAAACACACCCTGGAAAAATTAAGAGTGAGGGTTGCATGATAACTTTGTAAAAATTATGAGCAGGGGCTGCCCGATGACCTTACTAAAAAATTATGAGCGAGGGCCGCCTGGGTACCCTCAAAATGAGGGCCGTATGACGACCCTTTAAAAATTTGGAGCGAGGGCCACTTGCTTACCCTTTTCAAATTTTGGAGCAAGGACCACCTGTCTATCCTCTAAAATTTGAAGCGAGGGACGAATGAAGACACTCTAAAAGTGTGGAGTGAGGGCCACCTGTTTACTCTCTAAAAATGTGGAGCGAGGGTGGCATGATGATCCTCTAAAAAATGTGGAGCAAGGGCTGCCTGTTTACTCCCTAAAAATGAGGCGCGAGGGTCACATCATTACCCTCTAAAAATTTGGAGTGAAGGCCGAATGATGATCCTCTAAAAATGTAAAGCGAGGGCCGCATGATGACCCTGTTGATGATGACCCCTGCAAAGTGGGACAAGGTGCTAGGTCTCATGGATGAGCATGTTTGTTGTGTTCCCACAGCAGGCACAGTTTTACCAGGCCCAGAGCCTCGGTTTCTGTGTGCACAATCAGCAGCATATCCACTTCCCCATCCTTTACCGCATGCTTTACACATTTTAAATTAGTTATATAATATATGCCTGCAAGCTTTTTTGGTACTAATAGGGAAAAGAAAATATGTAGCCCTGAGAAGGACTTTTGTTTTTAGGTTTCAGCAGCAGTAGACCTATAGAAGGACTGTAAGGCCGGCGTCAGACACAACTACAAAAAATCGGACCGTTTTAGTCGGTCAATTATCGGAACAAAATGCAAACATCACACATCCGCCTGGCATCCGATTTTCCTTCAAAGATGCGATTTAGTCGCATGTGTGTGTACCTTGTAACATCCGATTTTCATCCGACTTGCGAGAATTTCTCGCAGGCTTGCAAAACTGACATATAATGGATCCAAAAGAATAGTATTTAAATCACAAAAGAAAGAATAGATATACACACATAGAACACACATATATATAATATATATATATATATATATATATATATATATATATACGTCATTTTGACATGTATTATATATATATATATATATATATATTTATAGTTCCTAGACTTCTACATACTGTAATAGCCGCTAATTCAATTGCCGGCTTTTGTGAAATCACAGAAGCCGACATGAAATGATACATTGTTTAGACACAGTTAACCATGTCATTTCCTGTATTTTGATATATGGTTTGAACTTACAATTACAGAAGTGTATGTGTGCAAAATTTCAGACATGTAGGGGTTAATTAAAGGTGTAAATTCGTTGAAAAAAAATGCGTGGGCTCCCACTGTATTTTCTCCACCAGACAGACAAAGCAAGCGAGTGGGGGCAGATAATAGCCTAGGGAGGGTACATTTTTTGTGCCCCCCCCTGGCTACTAACATCTGCCCCAGACACCCCAGAAAGGGCAAATCTCTCATTAGATTTGCCCTTTCTGGCACTTTGCCCGTCTATTCCCATTGCCCTGTAGCGGTGGCGAATGGGTTAATAAGGGGTTACAGCCACCTTGCAATTGAAAGGTGACTGTAAGCCAGGTTAATAATTGAGAGCTGTCAATTAGACAACTATCAATTTTTAATCCTATTGTATGAAAGAAAAATCAAACACACACAGTTTAATAAAAAAGAAGTTTAATGAAATAAAAACACAGTTTTTGACCATATTTTATTTTCCTGCTAAAACCATTTCCTGTAATAAAAATAAAATAAAAAACCAAAATTATTCTTACCAATCCGATGTACAGTCAGGTCCCACGGTGTAATCCATCAGAAAGGGTTAACAGGTTACAGTAAGCAGACAGCTAAATGCTGTCTCCGAGCTCTAACCCCCTGAATGAATAACTTACTCTCCCAGCGAAAGGAGAGGAAGAGATGAATGAATGGAGCTTAATTGATTTATTGCCACTTTCACTTCAGTGACCTGACCTAAGGTGAAAGTGGGATACAATCAATTAAGCTTCATTCATTCATCTCTTCCTCTCCTTTCGCTGGGAGAGTAAGTTATTCATTCAGGGGGTTAGAGCTCGGAGACAGCATTTAGCTGTCTGCTTACTGTAACCTGTTAACCCTTTCTGATGGATTACACCGTGGGACCTGACTGTACATCGGATTGGTAAGAATAATTTTGTTTTTTTATTTTATTTTTATTACAGGAAATGGTTTTAGCAGTAAAATAAAATATGGTCAAAAACTGTGTTTTTATTTCATTAAACTTCTTTTTTATTAAACTGTGTGTGTTTGATTTTTCTTTCATACAATAGGATTAATAATTGATAGTTGTCTAATTGACAGCTCTCAATTATTAACCTGGCTTACAGTCACCTTTCAATTGCAAGGTGGCTGTAACCCCTTATTAACCCATTCGCCACCGCTACAGGGCAATGGGAATAGACGGGCAAAGTGCCAGAAAGGGCAAATCTAATTAGAGATTTGCCCTTTCTGGGGTGTCTGGGGGCAGATGTTAGTAGCCAGGGGGGGCACAAAAAATGTACCCTCCCTAGGCTATTATTATCTGCCCCCACTCGCTTGCTTTGTCTGTCTGGTGGAGAAAATACAGCGGGAGCCCACGCATTTTTTTTCAACAAATTTACACCTTTAATTAACCCCTACATGTCTGAAATTTTGCACACATACACTTCTGTAATTGTAAGTTCAAACCATATATCAAAATACAGGAAATGACATGGTTAACTG
The DNA here is from genome assembly GCA_033576555.1 of Oophaga sylvatica. Classification (NCBI taxonomy): domain Eukaryota; kingdom Metazoa; phylum Chordata; class Amphibia; order Anura; family Dendrobatidae; genus Oophaga; species Oophaga sylvatica. Next base: position 17,307,673 of record JARQOD010000010.1, on the reverse strand, counting down.
TGTCTAAACAATGTATCATTTCATGTCGGCTTCTGTGATTTCACAAAAGCCGGCAATTGAATTAGCGGCTATTACAGTATGTAGAAGTGTAAGAACTATAAATATATGTATATATATATATATATATGTCACAATGACATATATATATTGTGAGACAGTGAAGGAATATGTGTTGAATGGGGTGTACATTTCACCTAGGTATAAGGGAAATATGTGGCTTTGTAAACCTAGTGGTAGAGAAAGGTCACTACACCTCACATTCAGCACACACTTGCAGCTCAAGCCTGAAATCGTTCAGCTGTTAATTAGGAGACCAGAAGTAGGTGTCTGCAAACACAATCAGGGAGCTGGCTTAGTCTGGACACAGGAAGGTGTCCCGGCACAAGAAGCAGTCTCC